>JBBELK010000975.1:10000-356872 GCA_037783545.1 Henricia sp. BOLD:AAB3569 | reverse complement strand
ATATCGCCAGACAATTTTTTAATTAACATGTTTTGTGACCTCAAAGGTGCAACAGTTTTTATTTTATTTTTATCTTTATTATGTGTAATTTTTCTCATATTTGGCCACTTTTGGCAGCTACAGTGATCGCCATCTTCAAGCTGTGGGTTATTTTTGGCCCATTATATATCATTCTCCTCATATATGGCCACTTTTGGCAGCCATTTTGAATTTGGAGCATGGTAGAAAATCTTTAAAATAACATTTGCGAGGTTAAGAAACATAACTAGCAATTTTATAAATGATTGTCGTTATTTGGCTAATATACATGTATGATGATCTTTTTCATTTTGGACCATTTTTAGTGGCCATATTGGCCGCCATTTTAGATATCTCCAGAGCATTTCATTGTATTGTTAACATGCAAAATATGCTTTATGATCACAAAGGGCTCCCCGCAATAAGTTGGTGTGGGTTAGTTCTGGGTGGTTGCCTTTAATTATTTTTTGTCTATTATATATCTTTTTTTTTTTCTTCATATTTTGCCATATTGGCCGCCATATTGGCCGCCATATTTAACTTGCAGCATGATAGTAAAATAGGGGACCCCAGAAATAAATTTGTGAGGGTCAAAAACACGTACCTTTTGTTATGTGTTTATTATTATTTTTGTCCATTATATATCATTTTTCTCATATTTGGCCAATTTTGGCAGCCATATTGGCCTCCATATTGGCCGTCATTTTGAATTTGAAGCATGATAGAAAAAAGGGGACCCCATAAATAAATTTGCGAGGGTCAAAAACATATATCTTTTGTTATGTATGTGTTTATCATTATTTTTGTCCATTATATATCATTTTGCTCACAGTTGGCCACTTTTGGCAGCCATATTGGCCTCCATGCTGGCCGCCATTTTGAATTTGAAGCATGATACAAAAAAAGGGACCCCAGGAATGAATTTGCGAGGGTCAAAAACATATAACTAGCCATTTTGTAAGTGCTTTAATCATATTATTTGGCCAATATATGATTTTGCACCATTTTGGCGGCCATTTTGGCCGCCATTTTGAATAACCCGAATGCATCGGTTTTTTTTTACTGTTAACATCAAAAATGTGTTTTAGGACCATAAAATGCACCTAAAAAAGTTGGTTTGGTTTAGTTCTGGGGGGGGTGCACGGGGGGTCCCCCATAGATACCGGACTAATAACCAATCTAGGCTAGGTACTAAGATGGCAGACAGTGACTTCAAATTTAGAGGATGTTGCTGCATCCAGTGGTTACTATCTGTGTTTTCCCCAGGTCTTTAAACCGGTCGTTGGTCAACATTTTGTCTTTTTTTGTCGCATGTTTATTTTTCTGCCCGCTTTCTTCATCACATCTTTGCTTGCTTGTTGGGTCTGTCTGTGTGAAAGTTTTGCACGATTTACCATGTTAGGTCCAGCCTTAGTTTTTATTTTGTTTTATTTTCTCCCCTTGCATGCAGACTAGTTGTACCCACTGCCCTGGTCGTTCAGCCAATGACACGCTGGGAACAACGTGACGTCAACCGGCCAACCACTTATCTTGATTAGTTGTCTACTCGTAGTCTCTTAGATCAGTCGTCACTGCATGTTAATAGTAGACTTAATCGACTAAAATATTTGGAATGACAATGACATTCTTGGCACTGGCATATTTGATCATTAGGCTTTTATCCCATGTGTTTCTTTAAGCTGTTTATTTTGTGGTTCAAAGTGAAGTAAACATGGGGTTAACAATTTTACAACACACGTGTATTGAAAACGTGTTCTGTTTGTAAACATACATGTTATATCCAATGTAACAATTATATTATTCATTTCTTTTAGAAATGTGCACATTGATTAATAAGTAAACAGTATGGACAAGTTTGAACAAATATTTATTTTGAATTCATGTAAATGTGCAATATGTAGCAAAGACACGTACGCAAACTAAACATCTTTAGAGATACATGTAAAATATTTACGTAGGCCTATATAACATAAAACAGATTTTATCAAAATCATCCAAGCGCACTCTGAAATGTCCCAAACATTTTCATGGTAAAGCACTTGCCTTTTGTGGTAGAAATGTCACAGAATTGGGTCGTTATGACCATGTAAATTCATTCGGCTAAATTAATCTTGTAAACTGTGATTGTTTTCCGAGTCGTGTTTCACAACGTGTAGAAATCCTCGTATATATTATACAAATATTGACTGCAATGACGGGCATGGTTAAGATTATAGGCCCAAGGTGATCTCGAAGCCATGACTATGCCCCGAGGCGGAAGCCGAGGGGCATAGTTATGGCTTCGAGATCACCGAGGGCCATGGAGCTATATATAAGAACTAGAGTGCGCACTTATCACGTGACCCCGTGCCTGTGCGCGGTACCCGGGCGTGCCGCCCTGGGACCGCGTCCGCCATTTTGTTAGTGGTCAAAATAATTGATAAATACCCGGATGTATCCACTGCAGTCAACGGCGCGGCAGCTATAAATGGGTTTTTAAATGATTTATTCGCTGTTTAACGCCAGTCATGAGTGACCTTTTTCTACTGTACCTAGGAAGGTATAAACGTACACCTCTGCCACTAATTATGGCATAATAATGTTACAAAAAGTGCGAATTTTGTTAGAAACGTGATTTTAGAAATGAAAAAAATACAGTTTTTCTCTTGAAAATGCTAGGTTATGCTATGTACTTAATGCATGGTGAACGGTAGAACGGTAGTTCTTCCCTCAGGCAGTCGGTTTCACCGGGAAATCCTGCACCTTACGGTCGCGCTGAACTAAATTATCCCAGAAATTTGAATTAAGTTCGACGTATGAAACAATTTGGAGCGACTTGGTTCGCCAGAAGTCGAAAGATCGACTGTTCCAGTCAGTCAGAACGACTGAACAGCGACTTGGTTTCAGACGTCGATCTTAAGTGTGCGCGCGGCTCGCATACGCCTGTCTGAAACAAAATTTTAATCGGAACGATCGTGCGCCTGTATGAAACGGGTGTTACTTTCCCCCAAGTTAATGGCTGAGGTACTAGTATACCCGAATGCTCTACCTACACACGCAAAAAGCAGTGGGGGACGTAGCAGGAAAGAACTAGGAAGTTGATCGTGGCTTCAGACCTTGTGTGCAAAATAGATGAGGCATGCTGAAAAATAAAATCCAGTGTTTCCTCACAAAATCTTAAACTTTCCCACTCCAAATTTAGAGTTTTTCCATCAAATCTGCACATTCTAATGCTAGATAAGTCATTAAAAAAAATTCTGATCAACTCCCCAAATCTTGTACACTACCCGGGCGACGATTTTGAATGTTGTTTGGCCCATGGAGAAAGAAAAGTGTTTGGCCTAACTAAAGTTTCAATCTTTTAAAGTAAAATATAAAATATAAACAATGATCCGACAGTCAGGATGATTGTAGTTAGCAACCACATCTTTCTGCACCCCTATCGCTGAAAGCATTAATCTTAAAATAAAATTAAAGCTGAAAATACGCATGTCGTCAATACATTAGCACGTACTTTTTGCCCACTAACAAAATGGCGTCCACGCACCCTTGAGGGCACGGGGTCACGTGATAAGTGCTCACTCTAGTTCCTATATATAGCTCTGTGCCGAGGGCCTATAATCTTAACCATGACCCGAATAAACAGCAGTCAATATTTGTTTTATATACCGAATGTGTAGATTGTTGTCATCTGCATAGTTGGTTAAAAGTAACGAGACATCATATACAGTCATGACAGTGGTCCTTCGCGTTCCGATTTCGGAAGCTGGTCTACAGCGGAAAAGTTGTATATTTACAGCAAACATTGTAGCATAATCACCTGGCACTTTAGTAGCACATTTCACCTGACACAGTTTTCACTGTAGGCCACTTCTCTTACTTTCTTAAGGACTTCTTCATCTACGACAGACGACAAAATGACGTCGAGATTCCGCCATTACCGTCCTGATGAATGTTTACGTACGTGAAGCGCACAGCTGCATAGTTGGTGCACAGCTATAGCTATGCTAACACATGTAATGCGCGCGTCCGGAACCCGCTAAATGACTATGCCCGGGGCATGGCAAAGACTATTGATCGGTGGGCATATACGCGCCGGGTCTAGCCGATTCAATGCCCCCACTTTTAACCAATCAGATGACTGGAATCTACGCATGAGGTATATAAAAACAGTTAGTTTCAGTCGAGTTGGCGTTCGCCATATAAGATATTATGTGAATGCCTTGTAACTAGTACATACACTGCAACAACCGTGGTGTTAAATTAACCCGAGTGGTGTTGTCTTACATATATTTATACCAAGACTGGTGTTAACATTTAACACCATGGTTGTTAGTTTTACCACACTTGGAATAAATGCATTATTTTTAACACCCTAGATGTTAAAACTAATATTGATGATGTTAAAATTTAACACCAAGCTTGGTATCTATATAAGACAACACCACTGGTCTTAATTTAACACCACAGATTTTGCAGTGTAACTTTGTATATATTGTATTTGGGCATTACACATGTAGGTTATACACACGGACAGGTGACCTTATTGGAGGGGGCGGGAGTGTTAAACTATTTAGATTCCGATCTGTATTTCAAACGGTTACTTGAAGTTAATTACTCTGAACGTTTTTGTTGGCTAAGACCGTTGATTCGAAAAGTTTTAGTTTGAGGGTCGTTTATCCGAAAAGCAGAAGCATTTTTTCCGAAAGGATATTTGTCCAAACCACCTATTGTTTTTCTTCCGAAGAGGTATTGTTCCGAAAACCAAAAAGTCGTTTGTCCAAAAGTGTTACAAGTGATTTGCCCCAAACAGTCTTTTCTCTCAAAAATCCAAGAAAGTCGTGAATGTTCGAAACTAAACAATTAACCCTAACTCCCTAGGGTGTATGTAAAATCATATTGATTTTGGAGGATTGAGGAGTGTTAGAGTTAATAGTATCGGTAATTAAAATAGTATTGTGATGTCACATTAAAAACAAAAACATGTCGTTTAAAGCTATTGCATGTAAATACTCAACTATATTACTATTTATAATTCAAATTAGGTAAACTATATTTATTGCAGTCGGAAAGCTGAATAAAGAGAAATAATGCGTATAAAGCAATGACCTGTTGTGATGTCAATATGCAAACCATTCGTTGTGCTGTCAATATGCAAACCATTCGTTGTGATGTCAATATGCAAACCATTCGTTGTGATGTCAATATGCAAACCATTCGTTGTGCTGTCAATATGCAAACCATTCGTTGTGCTGTCAATATGCAAACCATTCGTTGTGCTGTCAATATGCAAACCATTCGTTGTGCTGTCAATATGCAAACCATTCGTTGTGCTGTCAATATGCAAACCATTCGTTGTGCTGTCAATATGCAAACCATTCGTTATGCTGTCAATATGCAAACCATTCGTTGTGCTGTCAATATGCAAACCATTCGTTGTGCTGTCAATATGCAAACCATTCGTTGTGATGTCAATATGCAAACCATTCGTTGTGATGTCAATATGCAAACCATTCGTTGTGCTGTCAATATGCAAACCATTCGTTGTGATGTCAATATGCAAACCATTCGTTGTGATGTCAATATGCAAACCATTCGTTGTGCTGTCAATATGCAAACCATTCGTTGTGATGTCAATATGCAAACCATTCGTTGTGCTGTCAATATGCAAACCATTCGTTGTGATGTCAATATGCAAACCATTCGTTGTGCTGTCAATATGCAAACCATTCGTTGTGATGTCAATATGCAAACCATTCGTTGTGCTGTCAATATGCAAACCATTCGTTGTGCTGTCAATATGCAAACCATTCGTTGTGCTGTCAATATGCAAACCATTCGTTGTGCTGTCAATATGCAAACCATTCGTTGTGCTGTCAATATGCAAACCATTCGTTGTGATGTCAATATGCAAACCATTCGTTGTGATGTCAATATGCAAACCATTCGTTGTGATGTCAATATGCAAACCATTCGTTGTGCTGTCAATATGCAAACCATTCGTTGTGATGTCAATATGCAAACCATTCGTTGTGCTGTCAATATGCAAACCATTCGTTGTGATGTCAATATGCAAACCATTCGTTGTGATGTCAATATGCAAACCATTCGTTGTGCTGTCAATATGCAAACCATTCGTTGTGCTGTCAATATGCAAACCATTCGTTGTGCTGTCAATATGCAAACCATTCGTTGTGCTGTCAATATGCAAACCATTCGTTGTGCTGTCAATATGCAAACCATTCGTTGTGCTGTCAATATGCAAACCATTCGTTGTGCTGTCAATATGCAAACCATTCGTTGTGCTGTCAATATGCAAACCATTCGTTGTGCTGTCAATATGCAAACCATTCGTTGTGCTGTCAATATGCAAACCATTCGTTGTGCTGTCAATATGCAAACCATTCGTTGTGCTGTCAATATGCAAACCATTCGTTGTGCTGTCAATATGCAAACCATTCGTTGTGCTGTCAATATGCAAACCATTCGTTGTGCTGTCAATATGCAAACCATTCGTTGTGCTGTCAATATGCAAACCATTCGTTGTGCTGTCAATATGCAAACCATTCGTTGTGCTGTCAATATGCAAACCATTCGTTGTGCTGTCAATATGCAAACCATTCGTTGTGATGTCAATATGCAAACCATTCGTTGTGCTGTCAATATGCAAACCATTCGTTGTGCTGTCAATATGCAAACCATTCGTTGTGCTGTCAATATGCAAACCATTCGTTGTGATGTCAATATGCAAACCATTCGTTACCCTCTGTTCTATTCTGGTGTATTCCTTTCAGGAAGATTCCGGGGTTTAAGGAGCCATGACATGGTCAGTCAAGTCAGGCTCATTGTTTGCAAAGTATGCCTATGACAGATTAGGACATTGCTAGTAGCATGAACCGACTTGAACTCATAATTTCCAAACAGGCATCTACCGACATCCAGACGGTCTCCTTGTTTCAATGCGCCCCTTGCCCAACATCTTAAGCATCCGGTTTAAGAGGCCTTTTTATTGCCCAGCCTCAAGAAGACTACCTTTAATCCGACTTGACCTATATTACAATTCCCCTTCCAAACAGCCAACCAGACATCCCTCTGGGTTCCCCTGCGTCATCAAGCTCCTTATAAACTATAACATCTTAAGCATCCAGTTTAAGATACCTTTTTTATCGCCCATATTCAATAAGAATAGGAGGCCTATTCTCAATCAGAGCTTAGGAGGCCTTTTTTATCACCCAAATATTGTCCAACCTCTATCAGAATTCATCCTTAATCCGACTTGAACTCATAACATAATTCTCAAGACATGGTACACATCCAGGCAATCTCATGGCTCCACTGAGTTCCTTATACCTAACATCCTATAGCATCCAATCGAGGTCTTTCTATCGCCTAAACACCGTTCAATCTCAATCAGAATTATACACCTTTAATTCAACTTGAACTAATAACACAATTCCCAAACAACCTCCCTCCGAGCTTCACTACACAATCCAGGCAATCTCCCTGCTCCACCGAGTTTCTCATACCTTACATCTTAAGTATCCGCCTACCCGACCCTGAATCGTTATTGCAGAATGAAATCCCCTTAACGAGCTAGCGAGCTGTGTCTAATCTATACTAATATGTTTCGACGTTTAAACCGGTTAACAGCCTTTGATCGCTAAGTACTTCGGAAACGTAATCCTCTTACTGGTTGCAATAAAGCGAAATCACACTCGCTAGAATTCCCGGTGCAATGTACTATATCGGACTGAGAACAACATTATACATGTACGTGTTTTTTACTGGATGTTTTTTGAGGATGGTACGTCAAAAATTAAGAACGCTTTTTCAAAAGGTAACTTGGATTGACAATTCATATTACATACAGCAATGAGCATTCTGTTCATGATTTCAGTGGCGGATCCAGCCTCATTACAATACAGGAATACAATGGATTTCAGGGGGCTGTATAGCCCCCGCTTCTACTTTGTATTCCTGTATTTTAATCAGGCTGGATCCGCCACTGGCTTTGTAGTACATGTACCAGGAAAGACCATGGGGGGCAGTTAATTCTGCAATACCACGCGTTACGTAAACAAGCCACACATGGTCCAAGGGGTCTATCAGATTAGAATGACGCAACTAAAGTAAGACTAGTCATAAGTTTCGCGCCGATAAAACTTTGTCCCCAAAATGTCCAATCGTATCTTTGTCACACAATTTCAGCCAAACGAGGCAAGAAATACTTGAGTGACTCCTCCCCACACTACATTGGGACCATCATTTCGCCCCAAATCGCCCGATATTGAGAGGACTAGACTTTTAATGTACTTGACCTATTGCATGACAGCTGCGCAAACCAACGCGAGTGGGTGTTAATCGCTAGGGTATGCTCTTGATAGCTATAAGTGCACTGACATTAAACATTGAGCGGATAAGTTCAAAATGATTTATAGGCCGTGGCACGCAGAGCGGCCGGATATCCTCTCAAATCAGTGAAGCATTACGATCAAATGAGAAACCATGAAGAAAATACTCCAATGTCATTGGCGAGACTTTTAGGTCTACTAAAATAATAAAATTATGATTAAAAAATACTACAACTGATGGGACAAGTTCCTCGCATTTTGGAGAAGACGGATAAATTTATAAGTTGATCTCCCGACTTCAGACATAGACACCCCAAATTTGAGTTTGTTAATTAACAATCCAATGGTTTTATGTGTGTTGGGAAACACGATATCAATTATGCATTGCAGGCTGATGGAAATTGTTGCAAAATGCGAGAGGGTTGGCAGCTCCGATAGAGTTTGATTTGTGAGTAAATGTTTTACCCTTTTTTACTATGCGCACATCGCTTTTATCATTGTAAATACCTTATTAAACGGCGTTTGATATTTCATGTCCAAATTCGAGGTCACATTTTTAGAATGATTTTTCAATTCTCGAGAAACAGTGTCATCAATAGACCGTATTCCTGAACGCGTGAGGGCGCTCGAACAAGGTGATTTGGGGGAAAATGTCCATAGACGACAGTAGAAAAGTGGGGGTACGTGCATACGTACGTGGGGAAAAGTCGCGTACGCGGAGCGCGCAGACTAGACCTGTGTCGCGCGCACAGATTTCCATTCAAAATAAACGTTTGGAAGGCGTGTGCGCGTAGCGCGTTTTGTGTTCGAACATAACGCACGATGGGCGCGGACCACTTGACAGCGCCCTCCACGTTCAGGAATACGGCCTATTGATTAAAGGTAAAATTGAAAGTACGTGGACTTTGTGGTGCGACGACATTACGCACGCGTGCACATAGAACGCACGCGTTAAATACCTTATCTGCCAATAGAATGCTGTGATTAGCCAGTACGCGCGCGTTTGGAGTCCTGAGAACGCGCGCGTGATAGCAAAGGCGTACTGCATGGTAATAGTGGCTGCTTGGATTGGATTAGTCTACAATGTCAAGAGATACAATAATGGGCAATTCTACATAATTCACAGTAGCTGGCTACTCAAGACAACTTGACAAATCCTTTGTGTGTCGAGCAAGAGTCAATTTATTATCATTCACTGTTCAATCTTGACCATACTGTCCTAACGATCTCTCTAAAAGGTAGCCTATACCTATATACTATCCGAACGACGATTTTAATAATAAACCCGACCTGACGTCGACTGCTATGCTCAGCTGCAAAATACACGTATCTGTTAACCTAGATAACAAAGTAACTCCTTTAATGATGTACTCAATTGGACAAAATGTCATAGATCGTCAAGAGATATACTACATATAGATTTCGAATACAACGTTTAAGGTACATTTTACCTCGAAATCGGATGCACCTGATGAACCTATTGCACGCACCTATATTGCACCCGATGCATCTATTGCATCTGATGAACCTATTGCACGCACCTATATTGCACCCGATGCATCTATTGCATCTGATGAACCTATTGCACGCACCTATATTGCACCCGATGCATCTATTGCATCTGATGAACCTATTGCACGCACCTATATTGCACCCGATGCATCTATTGCATCTGATGAACTTATTGCACGCACCTATATTGCACCCGATGCATCTATTGCATCTGATGAAGTCGTTGTTGCTTAAAAGGTGCATACATACAAACTATGTGACCCGCTCTGGGAAAAGGTAGTATAAGTCGCGCAGGCTATAGGTCGAGTTTTCGCGACCATAAGTAGAAATCTGTGGCAGATCCACGCTCATTAAAATACCAAAACACAATGGAAATTCCAGGCGGAGCACGGACCTTCCAGGCGATATCTAGGCACTGCCAGGAATTTCCATTGTGTTTTGGTATTTTAATGAGCGTGGATCCACCACAGATTTCTACTTATGGTCGCGAAAACTCGACCTAGCCTGCGCGACTTATATACCTTTTTCCAGAGCGGGTCACATAGTTTAAATCGGTTGATCTCCAGTGCCACCTTATACATTTATTATCTTATTGTCACAGAGATTTGCAATAATCTGTAAAAACACAAGTGACAGTGCACTAGCCAAATCAGTTTTATATAGACCTCGATAAAGTAGTGCCTTTAAAACCATACATTCTGATAACGAGCAACAATTCCGATAATCTGATATCAAAGCATCTCAACATTATATTTCTTTGTTTTTACAACCGATCAAACAATGATACAATCACAGACTCAGCATGTACTGTTCCATTAGGTAGTCTCCGGACTACACGACCCAGCCTTCAGTAAGTCCATTAAAGCACCCCCAATGCTATGTCAAGCTTGAGATGCGATTTGACTTTGTGCCCAACTAAAAAACTCTCCATCAATCTCCCTAATTGGCTCTGCTCCATTTCACATTCTTCTTTGCTCTATACCACGGCGACCAGGGGAAAAAAAATCCTCCACGACAAGTCTTAACGCAAATTAGATAATTCCATGTAAACATTAACTCTCCCTCGAAAAGGGAGAATCATTTAACCTAAATATATAAAGAAAAAGGTAAAACAGCTCGAGAGTTGTTTCAGCTAGTCGCCAGGAGAGAGCAGCCACTTCGCCCCTGGGGCTGTGTGCTATAATGTAGGACAGTGATCGCGAGTAAACATGTTCAGAGTTTAACCTATTAATTTGAGTATTTGTTAGCAGCTGATACTCTTACGGCGGCGTCTTTGACTTGTAAATGAGCTTCGAGTACATTAACTGCATTATGGGAATTGGTAAGTAGGCCTATGTGGTGAATAAGAGGTAGCCGGTACAAAAAAAACAGCGTCGCCAGACCTTTTAGAATGGCGTGCTGGAGTTGGGCTGCAAAGAGGTGCGGTGCAAAGGAGGGGGAACGGAGTGGCGTGGTCTTGTAGTGGGTACACATGCACAGCTGTGCTCATGATCAAGAGGTTTTGGGTTCGAGCCTCACCAGTAATAAACATGTGCCCATGGGCAAGACAATTGATATTAAATGCCTCGTCAGCCCAAGCGATATTAGGGTAGTTGTTAGGGGGTTGTATGCTACAATATAAGTGCTGACGCATGTGTCTATAAGTGAATTGGTTCTGGTAATTCCCTGATGGCAAACTAGCGTTCAAAAATTGTCCCACAATAGTAGCCTATAGCGACACAATTTGAAGGAATGTGAATCATCCTATTCTATTTTTGGACCATTTTCATACTTTTGGCGCCTTTTAGTACAACCTTGGGAGTACATGTATATTCATCACCTAAATGCGCAGTTTCATACAAACAGCAAGGTACATCTTGCTAATTGGACGCTAGAACAACTTTTATACTATGTATTCGCAACAGGACTACTCCGCATCACATTACCAAGACCATGAATGCATGGATCACGCAACACTATACCTCCCCTAGATATCACGATATTACGAGTGTGTTCTCTACGAGCTATCGCGTATCAAGCAAGGACTTGGGTATCCGTCTGTGGCGTAACTGAAGTACCTGACGTGTTTATACGATATTTACAGTTTTTGTTTGATTCTGTAGGAGAAGGAGGGGAGACACGGTTGTGACAGAACCTCGGGGTTCTCACGAGTTATTTAATGCACGCCCACGAAATCTGCAAAACGCGGAGTGCGTCAGTCCATTCTTGATTCATTTTGAGAGGATATGGAAAGGATTGTGGGTAGTCTCAGCAAAAGGTCGCCATTTTATATTTGCTCCCAAATTGTTTTATTCAAATATCGATATACTTTCAAAATGTTCACCAAGAATTATGTGTTGTCTGGGGACATTCTGCTCTTGAAAATTGACCGCGAGTTAGCACAAAAACGTCTCGGTTAGCACGCGATTTGGCTCGCTGAACATGTTTTAAGTACGTGCATGCTTATACGGTATTTGTGAAAATAGACATCTGAAACAAACTGCTCATGTAGTCGAGGATGGATAAATGTCTTGTATACTACAGCATTATTTGGAGCGGTAGATTTAACTCAAATTCTTTCAACAGATTATAAATCATATCCACTCAGTTATGGCGTCATCTATGGCGTCAAAAAGACTGCCTTTTAGTCTGATGATACCGAGTTTTTGGCTAATAAATTTCGAATCGTACGTTGATTGGTCTGTCGGGGCGTGAGGTGCCATAATATCGTGGGGTGTGTGTGCGTGCTCAACAAAGCCGAAACATTGAGAGTTTGTACCGCGGCGGATAGCAGAGGATAGTCCGCTAGTATACAAATATTGACTGCAATGAGGGGCATGGTTAAAATTATAGGCCCAAGGTGATCTCGAAGCCATGACTATGCCCCGAGGCGGAAGCCGAGGGGCATAGTCATGGCTTCGAGATCACCGAGGGCCTATAATCTTAACCATGACCCGAATAAACAGCAGTCAATATTTGTTTTATATACCGAATGTGTAGATTTTTGTCATCTGGGCTGCTTTCGAGCGCTCGTCCCTGGTGCTCCCAGGTGGTGGAAACGTTACGTCACGCGCATGCTTACACACGCTTTCGGGTGAGCACCATGGAGCACCTGGTGCCGCGCTCGAAAGCAGCCCTGGTTGGTTAAAAGTAACGAGACATCATATATACAGTCATGACAGTGGTCCTTCGCGTTTCGATTTCGGAAGCTGGTTTACGGCGGAAAAGTTGTATATTTACAGCAAACATTGTAGCATAATCACCTGACACTTTAGTAGCACATTTCACCTGACACAGTTTTAACTGTAGGCCACTTCTCTTACTTTCTTAAGGACTTCATCATCTACGACAGACGACAAAATGACGTCGAGATTCCGCCATTACCGTCCTGATGAATGTTTACGTTAGGCGCACAGCTGCATAGTTGGTGCACAGCTATAGCTATGCTAACACATGTAATGCGCGCGTCCGGAACCCGCTAAATGACTATGCCCAGCTGCATAGTTGGTGCACAACTAGCTATATGCTAACACATGTAATGCGCGCGTCCGGAACCCGCTAAATGACTATGCCCGGGGCATGGCAAAGACTATTGACCAGTTGGCATACGCGCCGGGTCTAGCCGATTCAATGCCCCCACTTTTAACCAATCAGATGACTGGAATCTACGCATGAGGTATATAACATCACATATCCGTTCGCTGTTTCAAATCGCTATATAAACATTGCAGTCATTTATCTACGATGGCCTACAGACTCTTCCCACAATTTCCTCACATATTTTTGATAATGCCAATAATAGCTTCGTCCAGACACATTTACACAGCGGAACTTGTCCTAGCAAGAGACTTGAGCAAATATCTGCTCTGTTACTTTGTGGTAGTCATGACAGGGGCAGGTTTGTTTTTAAATGATGTGACAATAGATCCACAAAGCGCCCACTCATGAATGATAACAATTATGTTTGCCCCTAAGATGGCTGCCATGCAAAGTGTCAATGGTCGAGACATATGTCATTACATAATCTGACAACAACGCCAGAGAAATGTTATACCTCTGTATAGGTTTGTTACCTCTGTATTAGGCCTTCATAATTTAAATTGTCAATCGCTGAACGAGTTCTCAGTCACATTATGGTACACAATAAGAGCAGAATTAAAGTTAACGAATTTGTATAAATAATAAGTAGGCCTATACGACACTCACTCCTTTTACAAATTTCGGGACAGTACTATAGTCTACTTTTATTGTTACTTGAGCATTGAGTATATTATAGCATAGGCATCGAAGGTTGTAAGATGTTTGTGCCACTGCCTTCGCGTCGTGTCTATCGGTCCCCGGAGGTTTTCACCGACAACACTTGAATGTTGGGATAATTTCCCTCCAAGTTTAATAAACTCCGGGTTTCAGTTCGCCACGTTTATTACTGTTGTGTGGATCGATTCCCAGCTCTACATTGTAACTTTATATGATGCAGTTGGACGCGAATTGGTGAATCAGATACAACGCTGCCACGGTGCGGCGTGAAACCTGCCGGGCCGCTCCGGGTGTTCATACGGGGGACGGGACGGTTGGCTATACGGTGGGCCTGGGGCGGTGGGGATGGTGGTGTACGGCGGGCCTGGGGCGTATAGGGATGGCATTTCAAGATGACCCCGTTCACTTCGATTTTGTTTAGCCCGTCTCATATGTTTTGCACACAAGGTCTGAAGCCATGATTAACTTCCCAATTCTTTCCACATTTTGTCAGAGATTGGGCGGTATTATAGGTGGGAAAGTGCCCCAGAAACTAATGCACCATATGGAAACGATTGTATAAAAATATAAAAGGATTCAAACATTTTGTTGTTTGGTTGTAAGCGGCTTACAGAGATTCGCTTTGAGGTTTTGGAGACCCAAAACCCAAGGCTGTCATTTCATTATCAACATTCAATGGATGTCTTCTCTCCCGTGCGTTGCTAACCCTGGACCCATACGTAACCTCTTTAGGTGGAGCGCGGTACCAGCGCCACCGTACCGGCTTGACGGATCCAGGTACAGATTGCCTTTATACGGAACAAGTCATAACACCTTCAGCATGGGGTTAATTTCTGGTCAGTTGTAAATTTCAGCTGAAATAGTGTACAAGGCCGTTATGCGGAGTTACATGGCATATTTCCTCTGTCTTTAACATTTCTAGTTATACATTTGTACCAATTGTTAACGATGATATCTTAATTCAAAAATCAAGACATGACTTCACGTAACGAAAAGGATGTACGAGCAAAAATCACCTTTAAAGACGTTATCATCACGCGGTCTAACCGAGAGGACGGGTGTAAACTCTTGTGGCAAGGAACGAGGGTTTTTAAGTACCAATCGCATTTTATGTTGCTTTATAAGAACAAGGTTAATATGTTGCTTTGTCGGCTCAGGAAAGCTTCATTTGGGTCACATCGACACTTCAGCCGTACATGAATGAATAAATAATGCATGCACTAACAAGCTTTCGGAGCGCGGTGTGCATAGAAACATTCAAGTCATTATCTCGGGGATGTGCGCATATAAAGGACAAGTTGGGGGATCCTTTTATTTATCCGTAATCTACATTTTTATTACATTTTGTAACCTATATTTTGTAGTTCCTCAAAAGCATTTCATATCGGGACAAGTTGAACTATACTTAATCTACTCAGTGTCTGTAGAAAATGTCTGAAGTTGGGTTTGATTGTATGTCTACAATGCAGTATGCAATCTGCAAACTTGTCGGTGCAAGGTCTCAAACATTTTCAGTATATTTACTCTTTCAGTTATTTTTTTTACAACTCCCAAAATATATTATATATCAGTACTCCGCAGCTGTGCACAAAATTCAGTGAGCGCCGATTGATGCAAGAGTAAATTAATTTGAAATACCATCTCTTACTCAAATTCTGAATGATCGACAAGCCTAACAACCCTCCTATGTACACACAGCGTATGACAATGCCCAACATCATTGCACAAGGCCCAACATCATTGCACACGCCAAGAAATTACTCTTCTCCCGACAGATTCTTAACTACGCCAGCGGGCCACACGCGACCTGTCCCGGGTACCCGTCCCCACCGTCATATGGGAGTTTGAAACGAATCGGTGATGACAACAATATTATACTTATTCTACTGTCAACCGGCCCATAAAATGCCACCGTCAGTTTCGTCAAAATTATAATACTAGTTTTATAAGATGGGTGTTGCACGGTTGCTTTCAACACGAGGCTCTGCACGATACGTCATATTTTATAAGGATAAAAGCCCAGTAACCAGCCCAGTAACCAGCACAGTAACCTATAGTATACTACTGCGAGGGAGCTTTTGTTATTGCACATACAGACTAAGTTTACGTATCTATGAGGTCCGTTAATTTTTCCTACAATACACACCGCGCTTTGATGAGTGTTTTAATTGCGACGTAAAGGTTAATGGCGGCTAATGGATGCGGATCTAGGGCACTTTAAGAGTAGCGATGAAGCGATTAATCAGTAGGTAATCATCCGCTGCCGCTGCGGCCAGATCTGACGGAAATGGACATCAAAAATAATACCATAGGCTTGACCAATGTACGGTGCTGATGGACAATGGCTATCAGTCGGTAATCATCCGCTGGCGCTGCATCGGCTTGAAATAAGGGAGTGGACAATATATCGGCTTGAACAATAATAAATGATGGTCAATAGTGGGTTCTGTTACGGCTTGATGCATCACTGCTTGGAACCAGTTCGTGTGCAATTGAGAAGCACATATGTAAACAAACTGTGACGTCATTATACCAGAAAAGGTTTGCCCAAGCGGCCCATTTTGCGCAATGCCCGTGTATGGACGACTAATTTCATTATTAAAACTTGCAGCTGTTGTGTGTGTTTTCCCAGAAGACAGCTGATGAAACCTTGCATCGAACTGTGTGGTTTCCCATGAAATGTGATTTTGGGCGTTCAACTTTTACGCAAGATATATTGTGTCTTGCATGCTGCTCCGCATTTTGCCAGTTAGAAAAAGCCACAATATAAATATTTTAGCAAAACGGTTTTCATTATAACTGTCACATGAGCAATAATATACTAAAATGTACCTTTCTTCAAATCAGTTTACATGACGATCCTTTAGCAAACTGTAAATGTAGTTACTATTGACGATCTTGTTCAATCTGTCCATTTTACATTCTTTTAAGATTCTTATTTTGCGTTGTGTGAAAGTCAAATTTCATGTCACTATTTCGCAAATATTTGCAATAGGCACAAATAAATGAAAATAAAAACGGTCGTATACAGTATCGTTCAAGAAAGCAAAGACGTTTTCATTTCTATTCTTAAAAAATGTTTGATACGTGCAGCTCTTCCAGTCTTGAATTTTCCCCCAAATCCACCCTCCGACTTCTCTTTCACCTTTTGTGCGGAACACGAGCTCGTATCGGCGATCTGTAAACACGGAAACACTTTGCGAGCGTGCGAATCAAGGCGGCTGTCATAATGTAACTTGCCTGGTCGTGTTTGCGAAGCTGCGTCCGGCAAATACACCGGGACCGTCTACACTTAGAAATCAACCGCGTTGGAAAAACATCCAGGGTTGATTCAAAAATCACCTTTGCCCGCTGACAACTCGGCCAGTATATTGCAGTAGTCCAGGGGCCTTGTTTATTCTTTTCCAATTTAAAAGTGATTGTGCCTCGACTGGAGAAAATCAGAAAATTGTTGGTCTTTGCCAAAGGATGTTGCTATTTACTGTGAGAATGACAGAGGACGGCCAATGATCGCGATATACGATATACGATACATCGCCAATGATCGCGATATACGATACATCGCCAATGATCGCGATATACGATACATCGCCAATGATCGCGATATACGATACATCGCCTTTGCCAAAAATGCATATTATTGGACCAATCTTTTTTTTCTCAAAATGGCGACAAGTTCAACATTATTTGCTCTGCCTTTGACAATTATATTTAATGGAACGTATACCTTTTTATGTGTATTCTACACATGTACAATATTACTTTACATGAAGACTTTAAAACCTTAAAGTAGGGATACAATATTCGTTAAAACATCTGCTACAACCCTGCCCTGCGCGTACACTTTATCCTGTCATTTTCAACCTATATCATTTCTTGCAAGACAGTAAGACTTGTTGGCATGCACGGATAACCACGGCTTGCAAGACAGTAAGACTTGTTGGCATGCACGGATAAACCAAAACGAGTTAACATAAATGTGAGTGAAAATACCCTGTAAAACCCGTATATTACACAATTCTCCCTTAACGAGGCTCTATATTTGCACATAACATGCCAACATCACAAGGAATGACATGGTAATGCGCAAATGAATGTTATATTGAATGTTTAGCCTCGTAGGCAGTTCTGTCCAAGATGATACAGCTTCATAATCATCTAATCCATTTAGCGATCCCCGCATCAAACACAACAGAGGTTTGGATCCGCATGTTTGAAAACAACCCATCCCTACCCTGCAAACATGCATACTTGTACTGTGAGAACAATTAAAGAAATTATAGAAAACTAAAAGAAATAAAAGAAAAATGACATACATATACTGTCCAATACAAAAGGATGAAATTGGTATTCTGTAACTGTTATGCTCATTAATTAATTAAACAGAATGTGCATAACTAAGCCATAAATAGGATTCTTTCTTGAAACTAGAATTTTCTCAAATGAGAAAACAAAACAAAACATAACAAAACAAATCAAATCAAAACAAAACAAAAAATTTAAGACAAAAACAGTATTTATCACAAATTACTACATGTAAACTTAATTGTACATGTTTTCCATTTGCGCTTGGATATGCCTCTCCAGAAAGATTGCGAATGACCGCAGAAACAAACTGTACTACCGTATCATTTGGCCATTTTTGTCCTTAGATTTTCCACATTAAGGTTTCCTACCATCCAATTCAACAAGCGCTAAAAACTACCATGTTGTGCCACATGTAACAAAACCACAGAAAGGTCTACCCTAGTACTCCCCCTCACAGCTAATTTAAAAGACTTGTAAATATACAAGCTTCTGTGGACTTTCATAAAATATAAGCATAGTTTTTCAAAACATGTACGCCAACTTTTCCTAAAAAATATCTTCTTTACTGAGATGCGATTTCCTACACAAGCACAACATTGTGGAAGCAATCCAAGCATACAACACAATACCTCCAAGATCTTGTGTTGAATGTTAGAAGCTGAGAATCTGCAATACACCCTTTGCGCAGGCGGCCATGACAGTGGCAGTCACATTGTCACTGTGTGTCATGCATGAGTAGGCAATTGTGGATCTATTGTCCTATCATTTAAATGTGAAAACCTGCCAAATGATGCGACTATAAAATCCACAAAGTTGCTACTCATGCATGATGCATGATGACTGCCCCCTGTCATGGCCGCCCGTGCAAAGGGTCTATACAAAATGGACACATCTATTTATTTGTAAACATGTAATACATACCATAGGTTCCACTATGTAACTGACTTTACCGTCAATAAAATTTGTGATATCTGCCTAAGTTTACTGCATTGAATACAAAACTGCACACTTCAGGGCTGTGTTACCCGAACGTTGGTGCCAACATTTTACTCAATGTGGAACGGATTGTTTGCCAAAATACGTTGCCAAGATGGCGGTGTCCATAGTCCCAGTGATCGTAGCGATGTTGTAATGTGGCTCGCCGCTGTTTACCAAATTTTTGAGGAAATGTGAGACGTTGCCATTGATTGTGTATCGCCATTGATAAGAGAAAAACGGCAAAAAGTGTGATTTATTTGTTATTTTCAAAACTGAAAACCATCGTCTGTCGTCTTTCATGTCCGTCCGTCATTTTGAAATGATTTACAAACCTCACGAACAACCCAAAAGTTTGTTGGCCAACGTTGCTGGTGCACAATTCGTTCCACTCGAAATTGTTGGCCAACGTTGCCAATGTTTGCTAACGTTCGCATATTTGGAACGCAGCCTTGATTACCCTGCATAATACATGACCACAAAACGAGACATGATAGAAATATAGGTTAAACATATGCGAGTAAAGAAAATTTGATTACTTCCGATAGCGAAAATTTGATTACTGTAACGATAGCGCGTATTCACAAAAACCGACAAGCAGCGATAACTGTCAATTACCAATGATAACCCAGAACGAGTAATTATTAACTACAGCACACCTGTTTCTATTCCATGGAGATATGACAAGAAGGCTCGTATGTCACTTGGACAGAATTGTTTAAAGGATTTCAGCCTTGCCATTGGTACAATAGACACTAACAATGACAGACTAAAAAACTCTTAAGTAACGATGCGCTGTCACGACAGATACACAGCGTTCAACTCCTCGCAAGTTTCTTGAAAATGTTTATAGCATACATAACATGTTACGATGTAATACCCATTGCAACTCGAGTTACGAAGAAACAGAAGAATCGTAGCCCTACATGTATGTGAAATTTTGTTTCAATTACTGCTGAACACAATGACGACATACACATGTATTAGGAATACTTAGTGCTTAGCCAACTGGTGTTTAAAGGTATATTCTGCTAGAAGTTGGAGGATTTTGATGGAACAAATGGGACCTGTGAGGGTGGTGAAGATGTCATAGTGTTTGATTAGCTCATGAGTGCCTAACAGACAGACAGAGTTTTATACTCATCAGGGAGTATTTCTATATTTACATTCATACTAATTTTATTCAATAACTATCTTACCTATTGAAGAAATTAATCTAAACGAGTACCGTCTGTACTTCCGGTCGATTTCATCTTGAAAATTAAATTTCAATAAATCTTACCAAAAATGATTAGCTTTCAAAATATGAATCAAACATTCCAACCTTGGGAAGATGTGCACAAAATGTACAATTTAAGAAACGTTGGCACGACGTCAAAGTTTCAAAATTGTATTTTTTACACCTACATTCTCATTGGAAGATTTTGACTGATATTTTAGATTTTGATTTAAAGTTAAAAACTTTGGTAAAAGGGAAATTTATTACCTTTGACACAAATTTATTTCCCGAGGTGGAATCACCCTTAACATTTGTATTGAGCTCTTTCGTTTCAAGGTCTGTGACGGATTTAGTTTGAAGGTCAAGTATGTGTACAGGCGAGCCGCTGGCGGCAGCGCATTGGCCGGAAGTAGATGTTTCTCGAACCACTGTAAACAGCGCGGTGTCGCGAAAGTATTAAGGTACAACCATTCTCCTGGGGCTAATTTCATGGAGCTGTTTATCAGCCGATCTTGTGCTAACGAAAGCTCAAGCTACTTCGTGGAGACCGTAACATTTAATAAGCACTGCTAAATGTTTTCTAGCTTCGGAGGCAAAATTTGCTAAACACTAGTAACGCAACAATGCCTCTTTCTTAGCATACTCATGCTTGAGAACACCGCGGCCGTGAAATAGCCTTACCGTTAGCACCACATGTCTAATACAGTAAGCACACATTTCCAGCTAGCGCTTAAGCAGCGCCATGAAATTGGACCCAGATGTGTTGGCAGTATGTACATGTACCTTTAACTGCTGGCCTTATCAATACTTACAAACTGGACCAATCGGATGTTATCAACTTAGGACGGGAAGCGATTCATGCCGATACGTCTTAGATCCTTCCTCGGCGTATTCTTGGACGATATCCCCAGATCCTTCCAGAATCCATTTGGTTGTTAGTAAGCCTTCCACCCCGACGGGTCCTCGGGCGTGGATACGAGCCGTGCTGATACCAACTTCAGCTCCTAAAGGAGGGGAAAGATTGTCAGAGATTCAACGACTACTCAATGAAACCACTTTCTAAAAATTCTTTTCATGGCATTTAAATTAAATAAAACAATAGCAAGTCACTCTAATAAATGCAGAATTTATAGTTATGAGTTCTGCTCATCACAGGACCAAAAAATACACAATGGCCATCAAAAGTTATATCTTACCGGGGTACTCGCAGAGAAATATTAATTCAGCACACAACTATGCCAATTTACCAGTACATGTATATTGTTTTATTATTGTAAGAGCATAGTTTTGTTCAATAATGTTAGTTTAGAGAACAAAGCGATTTGAACGAGGCACGGTGGCTAAAAAATATAGGTGAGAAAACTATACCTAGTCCAAATCTGTAGCCATCTGAAAATCTAGTGCTAGCGTTGCGGAACACACAAGCACTGTCAACGCCCATTAAGAACTTCTGTGCTGTTTGAGCTGTTAAATGGAAACAAATCACATGGTTTGGTTTCAACAAGAGATATACAGATTTGAGACTCCAATTTAGGCAGAACTTCCACCACATAACAACACAGAGGCCCACAAAGATCAGGGTTATAGTCGAGTCTATCACAAGTCCAGAGCCGATAAAATCACAAGTCAGTGACAAGTCCCGCACGAGTCCAGGAACAAGAAGCAAAGGATGAACACGCACAAAAGAATGCCTTTATTGGAGTCCATATTTGTCTTGTTCCCCAAAGTATGTGTCAGCACAATCAGTGCGTCGGCGTAACCGCGCGATATAGTACATGTAATTTGCCGTTGTTGTTTTGAGAGAATCACTTTGTGTTGCGCATTTTCTTGATCATGCCGCGCGTGTGCCATTGTGATGCACACAATAAACATTTTCAACACAGGACCAAACTATTTATTCTGCAAGCCTCGCTTTAGTTACGTTCATTTTAATAGGGGAAAAGGGAACATGGCTGCACCGTGATAAAGGTTGATAATCAGGTTCACAAGCAGGGGTGGATTGCAATATAACCAATGTATGTCATAACTTAATTTGCAAGACAAAATAGCTTATGTCTTAATTAAGACGTGTTAGGAGTTAAGACATCTCAACTTTCTTTATTGCAATCCGCCCCAGAAAGCCACTTACTATCTTCCGTAATGATAACATCTGTATGTGCACTGCCGTACTTGTGGATATGTTGAATGACCTCTTCTACATCATCCACGATTTCTACAGCACACTCAAGACTGCTGTACTCAATCCTCAAACTACGGGCCTCGGCGGGACCAATCTTGAGAGACTTGGCAAGTCTAGGGCCTGGATAGATCCTAACCTGTGATTGGATGATTAATCGCTAATGGAATGATACTAGCCAATGAGAATCAACATTGCATCTAGGGATAGGATAGATCCTAACCTGCGATTGTAGGATTATTCGATACCAGCCAATAGGAATTAAGATTGCAAACATTTTTATTTTGCACAAACTAAGCAGATTTCACAATTACAATAAAGAACTTTTATTAATAAAGATTTGCGCTAATTACTTGACTTGGCAGCTATTCAACAGTCTGCAGTCACTGCAAAGATTTGCGCTAATTACTTGACTTGGCAGCTATTTAACACAGTCTGCAGTCACTGCAAAGATTTGCGCTAATTACTTGACTGGACTATTCAGTCACTGCAAAGATTTGAAAATGAAATAATCTTTGAAGTTCTCACATTTTCAGTTCGTAGCATGTCCAATACATCGTCAAAGAGGGCGGTATGTCTCAGGTCATTGTGAATCAGAAGTGTTTCCATGGCATTGCAGGCTGCGGGGTAGTCGCATTTTGAATCTCGCACTGAAGTAGAATCACAGATATTTAATAAATTCATGAAAATCCAATGAATACAGTCTTTGGATTTAAAAATTACAGGTTTGTTTTGCCCAGTCTATAGGACGCGGGCACAGGAGATCGGCGCGACGGACCCATGCTGTCTATGCGGTTGAGTGAGTGAGTCTACATAAGGCATTTATCACAAAGCATTTTAACCAGACGATTCAAAAGGTCATCATAATATTTAACCCTGTGTTATTACCTGGGTTAAGAGTTGCATTCTATACAAATCTTGGGTTATGCATTCCTGGAGTTAACTGATCAAAAAAGCTACTTTTTAAACATGTAATTTTTAGCCCTGTTCAGAGGGGAAGGTTAACCCACCAATCTTAGGATTAATGGCAGCAACATTTGCAAAAAGAATCGTAAAATCTTTCGTTCTACTTCTCCAAAATACAGCTCTGTTGACTGTGGACTGTACCTATTTTAATAGCCATCTCTGGGTCAACGTCTTTATCAATGAAGACATGGCATATCCCCTCGCTGTGGCCCAAGATTGGAATGCCTTGAGATTCTTGTTGTATCTTCTGTACCATCTCCTTAGACCCTCGAGGAATCACTAGGTCTACTAAACCGTCCATCTTGAGGAGATCAGTTACTTGCTCTCTGGTGTTGATCTGAATGTGGTCAAAAACAAACAATTAAAGCCTGCATGTAAGTCTGTCTATATTAATGGGGAGACTTATAGCAAGCAACTAAAGAAATGCAAAACAATTTTTAAGCTTTTAAGCAGCAAATCAGAGAAAGGGCAATTTTCATGCATAATGAAGCTGTTATGTGAACAATTTGATGTCAATGTAATTAGAAAAGAAATGTTCCAATTTTGCTTGAACTTGCTTCTGAATAAAAATCTGCTAAGTATACAACAACAAACATTGTCACAAAGTATAAACTGAGCCCGATGACCAGGGGTAATTATTTAACAGTGCTCCGAGTATCCTTGGGATGGATATGTGCGAGATATGTCTCAATTATTATTGTTTGTAACAAATTTGTACAAATAAAACTCACCAATGCAACTGCATCCGTAGCTCCATACATGTCCAATGCCTCGGTCACTAAACCCTCCAAGTATCCATTGGTTAACGATGCCTCTTTGCCCCCCTTTAGAACCAGTCCGTTAGCACTGCTGATGGCCAGCGCTGCAACCTGTACACCAATACACACACATTAAGACATGTTACAGCTCCATACAGCGCCTCGGTCACTAAACCCTCCAAGTATCCATTGGTTAACGATGCCTCTTTGCCCCCCTTTAGAACCAGTCCGTTAGCACTGCTGATGGCCAGCGCTGCAACCTGTACATCAATACACACACATTAAGACCTGTTACAGCTCCATACAGCGCCTCGGTGACTAAACCCTGCAAGTATCCATTGGTTAACGATGCCTCTTCGCCCCCCTTTAGAACCAGTCCGTTAGCACTGCTAAAGGCTAACGCTGCAACCTGTACACCAATACACACACACCCAACCAGGTTTTTACACACGGGTAATTCCCAAAATTAGGGGTCCAAAATTGTTGGTGTCCCAGTTACGTACGACACTCTCTGCTTCGAAAATCACCACTCATGATCACAAATTATCAGTAATGGACTGTGGCCTGTGATTATAGGGGGCAGCATCATTTTCTTGAATATTTTGTTCTCTGATTCCTGAAAAATATTCAAAACAAAAGACCATTTAAGGCTTTTAATTTGTTCCATGTATTGAATAGGAGTTTGGTATCCCGGGTTACCTACGCCAATGAAAATTGGCTGTAGAATGAGTTTGCATTAACCTTGGTGCTATATCTACACATAAATATTAAATTTAAGTGGCATTTGTTGAAATAAAAATAATTATTTTTTACTGGGAAACCACATTCCATCACTAAAAACACTTGGAAATCTTAAAAAGCATGTCACACTTTTGGACCCCTAATTTTGGAAATTACCCACACCTCTTTTGTTTCCCTCTCTTACTTCGCTTCGTTGTTTCCTTTGTCTAAACAAACTCCATAGACTTAACGCATGTTTTACTCTGTCAGGTACTAAGTAGACAAAGACCAACTTATGAGGTTCCTTTGTTTCTTTTGTTATAACCCTCCCTCGGTACCCCGTAAGTGTGCTTAAACATATCCATTAAGATTGTTAAAGCCCTCGCTCCATATAGTGCCTCAGTGCAAGTAATCATTGGTTAATGGGAGTTTTAGACTATTACATCGACCCCGTGGACAGCAACATGATGACGTCGATGTTGAGGCTTTGTACATGCATCAAGTCGTCTCTCTCGTCCAAAACCAGTCATTGTGTTCTGGATTGTGGCAGTGGACGTGCGAGACGACTTTACGCATGTACAAAGCCTTAACAACGATGTCATCATGTCGCAGTCCACATAGTCGATTTGACAGTCTAAAACTCCCTACTTTACCAGTGATATTGCCATATGAGCAGGGCTCACTGAGCGCATTTGAAATCCCCTTCCTGTCTTGCCAGAATTTGAGTTTTGAAAGACGAAAACGAACATGCGAACACTGTTTGCGAACAAGATTCTCACTCCCCGCTCAGAAGATGAAGAACACTTGAGAATAAAGATGGCTGACAAAGACTGAATGGCTACGGCGGGAAGGTATTTAGCTGGCAGTACATAACTGTCAACCCTAAAATGTTGTTCTTGGGAATGAGGCTTCAAGTACGCCGCTAGGTCCTTACCTGAGGCAAACAGTCCGGCCTTGATTCAAAAATAACCATCAACACCCCAATAGGGACAGTAATTTGTCGTAGCACCATGCCGTCGGCCATTAGGGTTCGTTTAATCTCTCTTCCCACGTTTTGATGCGAGTTATCGGCAATTTGCCTCAAACCGTCGGCTAAGCTGCGAATCTTGGGTGGAGTCAGGGAGAGACGGGCCAGCATGGGACCTGACATCTGACCTGGGAATGGAGAAAGAGGGTAAGCTTTATTAAGCTGGATTCACACTGAAGCTTTTCGCACAAATTTGACGCACGTCGCTTTGAGAAAAAGCGGTGTGGAGAGAATGAACGCACTGCAAATCACAGAATGACAATAACACTTCCTGCCCAAGTTGATTCTGTGATTTTCAGTGCGTTGTTTCACACTAAATTCCCTCCACGCCTCTTTTTCTCAAAGTAACGGGCGTCAAAGCATTTTTTAAATGGTAATCTTTCTCAGTAAAAACATGCTCATATCTTACTCATTCTGGCTATGTCCATGTCTTGTTTGTTTGCAGCAACTATTTCATCGGATCGCTCAACAAGCAAATCAGCCAGCTTCTTTATGATGTCTGACCTCTGAAAAAAATATACACGAACATTTGTTACAGAGAAACGAATGTTTGAACAACAGACCTCACAATGTGGAACCTTGCACATAGATGTATAGTAATTGCAGCATTTAGTTCAGCAAATAAAATGTGCTTTTAAACAGTGCAGCAAGAAGCTGGTGAAAAAAAAAAGAAAAAAAAAAACCCCAGAAAACTGAAACATTAATATGAACTCCGCACATTGTTAAAATGTTTGTCTTAATGCGTGTATTATGCCCACTGAAATATTTGCTTCATTCACAAAAAAAAAGAAAAATTGGGGGGAGCACTCGCAAGACCAGGGGCCAATTTCATGGCACTGCCTACATGTAGCTTTAGCACATAATTGTTTTGCTTTACAAAAATGGGTTATGTAATGTGTATTAAGTTTGAGTGTTATTCTGCTACTATTGCCAAGAACTCAAATTGACATATTGCAATTTCTGCTGGTAACTCAATCTTGCAACAATTTTGCACTAATCAAACTGGATTATTGCATGTGTTTAAAAATCTATAAATGCAAGGTAAAATCATTATAACAATAAACAACAAACAATGACCTGTTCTGGTTTGAGTGCCTGCAGTAACCTTCCTCCTTCCCGCGCCTTGGCAGCCTGCAGATCAGGAGATGGTCCCGTTGGTTTAGTCTCACTGAAGAAGGTTCCAACCTTACGACCTTTGACCACGTCCAGAATGACCTGTCCAGTGCTCATACCATTAGCAATGACCACTGCAATGCCTCGCTCCAGGGCCCAGCTGGCGGCTTTGACCTGGTGAAAACCAACAGGGTATTGATTAGAAGGTAACGACCTTACGACCTTTGACCACATCCAGAATGCCCTGTCCAGTGCTCATACCATTAGCAATGACCACTGCAATGCCTCGCTCCAGGGCCCAGCTGGCGGCTTTGACCTGGTGAAAACCAACAAGGTACTGATTAGAAGGTAACGACCTTACGACCTTTGACCACATCCAGAATGCCCTGTCCAGTGCTCATACCATTAGCAATGACCACTGCAATGCTTCGCTCCAGGGCCCAGCTGGCGGCTTTGACCTGGTGAAAACCAACAAGGTACTGATTAGAAGGTAACGACCTTACGACCTTTGACCACATCCAGAATGACCTGTCCAGTGCTCATACCATTAGCAATGACCACTGCAATGCCTCGCTCCAGGGCCCAGCTGGCGGCTTTGACCTGGTGAAAACCAACAGGGTATTGATTAGAAGGTAACGACCTTACGACCTTTGACCACATCCAGAATGACCTGTCCAGTGCTCATACCATTAGCAATGACCACTGCAATGCCTCGCTCCAGGGCCCAGCTGGCGGCTTTGACCTGGTGAAAACCAACAGGGTACTGATTAGGTCATGACCTAACAACCTTTGACCTCTCCAGACTGGATGCAGCCGACTGGACAGAATTATTAATAATTCTTATTTTTATTATTATTATTTCTTTCTGGTATTCATACCAAGGATTCCTCAATAGTGCTCATTGCACTGTCACTCGCAAGCGTGAGGAAACCCATGAAGAATTAGATTAATTAGAAATGACCAGAGACACCGGGGATTCCCCTTGTTCTGGTAACATACAGATACATTACAAAAAATGGCTGAAATTATTGCGCTTATTGTAACACAACATATAGAAAGCAAAAGGTTGAGTCGACGTTTCGATCCTTAATTTTTGGCTTTCTATATATTGTGTTACAATAAGCTCAATCATTTCAGCCATTTTTGTATAGTGAAACAGCTATATTCTTTTATACACACGTATATTATTTATAGCGATTATCCTATAAATTTTCAAGGCTGCAGTTCAGTCCACCACAAGTTACTTACAAGTCCAATTACAAACAACCAAGGATGAACATGCACAAAAAACTGCCTTTTAATAGATTGGGACTTGAATTTAAAGTCCCAAAGGACTTGGAGTGGAGTTGTGATGGACCACACTCCAGCAATAAAGATTACAGTGAGATACTAGACCAGTTTTGTGAGCCTCCTCGTATCCCTCTGCCCCTTACCCCCAACCTCTGCCCCTTTCCCCGCACCCCCTTGCCCGTCCCTCATTTGAATTTGAACAAGTGCAGGGAAGGAATTTCACGGAGGCCATCGAGGCAAGAAGGCCACACCCTCTCTTGGTAATGGTCTTGATAAATTTGTCTTTGGAGCTGAGAAGTTATAGCCATGGCCTTAATGAAATTCTTCTCCTGCAAGTCTGAAGCGCATATATATTCTTACCTTTGATTCCATTCCCCCGAGCCCAACTCTGGACAATCCACCAAAGATGATATTAGCCGTATCGCCAGGGTAGACCGTGTCCAATAGCCTGGAGCCTTCTTGGTCCGGTGGCGCTGTGAAGATGCCGTTTACATCCGATAGTAACAATAGAAGGTCAGCATTCATTTCAGCAGCTAGTCTGGCAGCCAGGCTATCGTTATCTTTGATACTGATTACCTGAATCGTAAAGGAAACAAAATTTGTGAATGTGGTGCATAGATTAATAGTAATGATTGTAAATTGGACTCTAATTCGGCCTTCGGGCCGCGAAGGTTTAATTAATAAACCATTCATAATTTAAAAAAAAAAATGATATAATGAAGATTATGAGATTTTTTGATATTGAAACATTTTATACTTTTGAGAACTGTGACGTACCAGTAATCGGCCTGAAACACAATGACGTCACGGTTTGTTTACATATGTGCTTTTCTATAGCCCTATGTTGTCTAGTACCCTGAGATTGCCACACAGATAGACTTGCACGCATGTAAACAAACCGTGACGTCATGTTTCAGGAATTGCTTTTACAAAAGTAATTCCCATACCAACGTCCAAAGATAAGAAGAGTGACCCTTCCTAAGACGCATTTTAGTGCTTTGCCTATTAAACATTCAGGATCTAATTAGTGCTTCTTCATAGTGCTTTTCATAGTGCTTTCTTCAAAGTGCTTCACTGCAGCATTTTTAAAATAGTAAATGTACTCAGTAGAAGCACGTTTCCAAAGTATCCTGGATACTTTTGTGCAGTTCTTGTTTCTGTACCAGAAGGAATAATAAATAAAATATAATTAATAAACACAATCAACCAGAATAATTATACTTTATCATGGCCCAATACCCCTTGAAGGTCCTTGTCTAATTCTGGAGGTGGAGCGACGACATCATTAGCATTTAGAATGGGGATGATGTTCATCCGGAGTAGTTCATTAAGGGTGCCTCGCAGGTTGTTACGGGAGTAGTCGTGGTAGAAATCAGGCTTGGTGACCAACACCTAGAGGACAGATGAAAACAGAAACGGTTTACAAAGAGGAATGATGTTCATTCTGGGTAGTTCATTAAGGATGCCTTGTAGGTTGTTACGGGAGTAGTCGTGGTAAAAATCAGGCTTGGTGACCAACACCTAGAGGACAGATGAAAATAGAAATGATTTACAAAGAGGAATGATGTTCATCCGGAGTAGTTCATTAAGGGTGCCTCGCAGGTTGTTACGGAAGTAGTCGTGGTAGAAATCAGGCTTGGTGACCAACACCTAGAGGACAGATGAAAACAGAAATGGTTTACAAAGAGGAATGATGTTCATTCTGGGTAGTTCATTAAGGGTGCCTCGCAGGTTGTTACGGGAGTAGTCGTGGTAGAAATCAGGCTTGGTGACCAACACCTAGAGGACAGATGAAAACAGAAACGATTTACAAAGAGAAATGATGTTCATCTGGAGAGGTGCATTTAGGGTTTTTTGATCACACGCTGATTTCTAGAACTGCAGCCGATTTCATTAAACCTTACGCACTGCGTAAGCCCACTTGCGCAACTTTGTATTGTGTAAGCTTCGCAACATTTCTGCAATAATTACATGCAAGCTATGGTGCCTATGCCATTTTTAAAAGTTATGCAGTCAAAGGTCATGCTCTATGTGTGTATGTACTGATCAATGTGTGCATGGGTTGTGCATGTACAGTGTACAAGGCCACTTGAATTTCGCACGCTTTTCCCCCGCTACGGCTGTGGAGCGGATGCGGCAGGATGCGGTAAAGATTAATTGCTTATCTAACCGCAAACTGATCCCGAGCTCGGAATCAAATCCTCCGTCAACGCGAGACCGAAATCTCGGGGTCTGATCCGCGGCCAATTTGGTCGCGAGAGCGTTTACTACACTCAGTTTGTGATCCGGGGCTGATCCCGAGCTCGGTCTTCCGCCTCGAGCTCAGGATCAAGTGTTAACTGGGTGATGTAGTGCGTCATCCTATGTCATGACATATCCCGTTACGCTACGTCACACTACACCACGCTACGTGGAGCTCACTGGGTCATTATATAGTCATTATGTGGTGTCAGGTACCTTGGGAATGCCCTCTGTATTAAAGCTAATTTACCTGAGCCGTTGTGAGTCCATACTGAGAGAACATAGCTTCATACAATGACATGAGACCACTCTGCCCTGCTGCTGCACACGCACGCGAATCCAATAAGAAATTGCCCTGTGGTCAAATATGGAGAGGAACAGGAAATTAATTCCATTGAATTTCAAATCGACATGGCTACAATTCTAGAAATATTTGGTGTCCAAGTTACAACTGAATGTCTTAAAAAAGCACTGCCTTGTAAAAATAATTCTTATCTTTGGTTACAGTATGTATTTTAAAAATTGTAATCTTTGAATTAGTAGTATTTTACTGGAAACAAGTAGAGCCAGTGATGATCTGCTTCATCAAAAATTGTTTTATTTGAAAATCACAGTTTGAAGCGCTGTCTGCCTATGGCACTGTCTCTAAATGAACTTTAAACCCATAAAATGTAATACAGAATAATTAAAAAGGGACTTGTCTTTTCAATGAAACAACAAAATGACTGCCTCTATAAGTACATCAATTTGTTGCATGATTAATTAAATTTTGAGTTCCAGTTGTTGGACAGCGTATGGCTGGTTTAGATTACAACTCATTTGTAAGTTGACCTTTAATGTAGTTCACATACATTACCTTAACAATTACTGGCCCATCATGTTTTGTCATATAGCACAGTTTGATGTAATTAATTAACTTGTGATCCAACACTTTAATTATACCAGGATTATCCTTCAGACACTAATCCACAAAAATTAATATTAATTAACTACAAACAGAAAATGATTCAATTTATACAAATAGTACAGGCAGTACGTGGCATTTTCACACACACACCTGTCTCATTCTCTGAACACAATACGAATAGTCATGTGAATATAGCGCATATAATATGACACTTCATATTATTACATCTGGTCAATAGTGTCTTAATTGGCCAAATATGCAACACCTGTTACAAATCATTTGGCTGGAATTATCTTTTCCAATTTCGCCTTTTTGTGAAATTTATATTTGTGCACCATATGGCTCATTTTGTGTTTTTATTCTCTCTAAATGTTACTTGTGTAACCCTTTCAAAATAGAACTGGGGAATCAGGTTACCGACTTAGACTCGAGTTGCACTTAAAAAATTATATTTGCTGTGGAAGACTTAAATTGAAAGTTAGTCTTTATTTATTTATTTATTTATTCCATTTATTTACCCAGGGTGTGCCCAAACAGTTTACAAAAACTGGTTTCCATTGGGGCCCTGCAAACACACATAAAACAAATATACTAAATTGAACTACTTCACAATCACAAACAAACTGGAATAAGATACTTTTTGTACAACAACTACAACATAATACAAAAACTAATCACAAGTATTTATTATACATGCACGTGACACTAACATTTACGCTAATTACAGGAAGGGCGAAAAACCAGCCAAAAAACTTTTTAAGGAGAACAAATAAAAACAAACGGGAAAATTCCCCTCCGGCTCCAAAATTAAAGTTAAATTTTATGGCAACCAAGTCATACGACTCCGTCAATTAGCATTTCTCACTTGAAGTTGATCATGTGAATATTATGTGTATGTTTGGCGAAGTGCCGATTTGAATGAGCTCAAAGAAGACATAGTTCTAAGGTGTGCACTAAGGCTGTTCCAAATTGCGGCGCCAGTTACAGCAAAACTCGAGGCGTAAGACCCCTTTCGTGCAAAGGGAATTTTCAGTGTTTTTTCGGCAGATTGACGAGTTTCTCGAGTTTGTACGTAAGGTGTAAATAGACTTGCCATATACTGCGGGGCCAAGGAATTTATGCTTTTAAAGACAAATATAGCTTTCTTGTATTTAACTCTCTCTGGATAGGCAAGCCAGTCGAGCTTTTTAAACATGTCAGCTGACGGCGTTAGGAAATCGCATTTAAGTATTATTCTGGCTGCACGTTTGAGGCATTTGTTCAAGACAGTGTTATGAGTTGCGTAACGGTCACCCCATAGTGTGCAACAATAATCTAGACTAGGCATTACTAAACTTAACATAAGGGTGTTCATGTGCTTTTGAGTTACACAGTCCCGAATTCTTTTTAACATAGCTAATTTCGAGAAAACTGTCTTCTTTACATATTCGACATGCTGGTTCCAACTTAAGGTTTCGTCAATAATAACACCCAAGCATTTAAACGATTTAACGTTATGCACTTGATCATTATTAATGTGTACTTTGAGCTCATGCGCGCTTATCTTTTTCTTTGAGCCAATTAGCATACATTTAGTTTTACTGGCATTATTTTTGATTTTATTTTTAACGGACCACAGATGAATCATGTCTAATGACTTGTTAAGGCTAGGTTCAATTTCGACAATGCTTTCGGAACTGCACGTTAGTGTAGAGTCATCGGCATACATATATAACTTACACTTTTTGGATACATAAAGAGGCAGGTCATATGTATATGTGATAAACAATAATGGGCCCAGAATTGATCCTTGTGGTACACCGACACTTATAGGCAAGGATTTTGACATATGTTTGACATATGTTTACTAAGTCTTTAAGACTTGGATTGACTCAACTCAATCTTGATATGACTGGTACTAGTGGGGACGAACTAAAATACAGATAAATTCTTCAATAATTTGTATTTTTCAATGCAGGTAATCATAAGACTGCAACATCTTAGCCCATGAAACAAACAAACCCCAAAAAACCCATGTTTTCCTTATTAATCACACATGCTGTACCTTGAAACTTGCTGTCAAGGACTTGGGATGTGAATCAAGACTTCGTCTCCAAGACTTAACAAGAGTAGCTCCTTAAAAGACTTGGGACTTGAATCAAGACTGAAAACAAACTGGAAATTTTTCCATCTTCAACAAAAAACTGTGCCAAAATAAAGTGATTAATTAATTAATTGCTTTCTTCCCCCACCCCCTCATTTTATTCACTAGAAGCTCCTCCCATTTATGCATCATATGGATGTTGTTTTAAACAACACTTACAGTAACAAAATAATGTAGGATTACCTGCCTACGCACCATTAAATATTCACAAACACGTAAGACCCTAAATCTGTTCACAAATGAAATCGGAGGTATATGCACTGTTATTAAAATGTTCCTGTCCCGTCTGTGCATGGAGATTGACATTTTCCATTGGGATTTGTAGTGCAAACTGCACTGCAGGTTGTGTAAAGTGCTTATAATGATGTTGAGCATATTGAAACCATCATATTACAACAGCATTGAGGGGGAGTAGATTGATTTACTTAGAGATGGATGCGACTGCTTTGTATTTTTTGATAAAATACGCAATTCTCTTTCAGAGCTCTTGTATTTTGTGCAATCTTGGATGATTTTAAGGACAACACTATGAAACATCTCCAACATTATCCCAACATTGCAAATTATTCAAAAAGTGTAATTTTCTGCAGGACACCTGTCTTAGAAAAGAAACTCAACATTCGGAGCTTTGCATTTCACAAATGTGTTTATCACAATACTGATTGTACATGTAATTGGCTGGAAAAATCGTACAAATTACACCTAAATTGTAAATGTTGGCATTTCCACAAAGGTATCGAATATAAAGTAAACCTTGGATATGTCAGATCCAACTATACGGTCCAATTTTATCCAAATTACGTATTCATAAATCAGTCTTTAAAAAATGACTTCTCCAACATTGCTCGGTGTTCGAGTGGTTAAGACATCTGCCTTGTTTGCAGGAGGTTGTGGGTTCGAATTTTACCCGAGCACGCTATGAAGTTTTTCATAGTGTCTCGGGAAAGCACCGAGCATACAGTGCTAATATACGTCGGGTAAGGGCAAAAACAAACCCTAATTAACAACCTTGCACACCTCAGTACTTTTTACCTTTGTACCTGACGGCAGCGGTAATAATGGCAACAGCGCCAGGAGTACGCCCAGCGTAGACATGTGCGCTATATAAGAATTGACCATTACCATTACATTACCTTTTTCTTGTCTTGGTCATTTCCCCTTTAACACCATGTATTCTCTTCAATTCACACTTTTAGAACATTTAGTAGGAGGATGTCGAAGGGTAAAGGATTAAAAACAAACTCACTTTTTCTTGGTTTGGGATGAGTGTCTCCCTCATACTCTGTGATAAGATGACTTCATGACGAAGACGTTGTTTGCCAAATGCAACAGCCCCACTTGTCACTAACATTACTTGTTTGCCATTTTGCTGAAGTTCGGATACCTTGAGGAATTCAAAGTATGAACAACGAGAGTAAAAGACCCAACTAGGACTGCAAGGTTCAAATACATTTGTTTTTGCATACATTCAGTCAATCTATGCCAGAAAAGTCTTCTAAATTAAGATGAAAATATATTTCAGTAACTCGGCCCATTAAATAATTTATGTACTGTAGTGTACTAGGCTTGTTAAAAGGGTTTTGCAAATTTGATTTATTTGCTCTTTGAATATTTGGAAAGAATTGAGTAGTTTACCAGGCCTTGTGAACATAGCATATACAACCAGCTGAAATTTATTACTGGCGTTTAAGAAAATCTAAAATTTTCACACTTTTTCTATCATATCTAGACTTATTGATGCTTGATAAGCAATTTTAAACAAAAATATTAATAATTAAATTTTACCAAAATATTTACTGTGCTTAATTTTTAGGAATCATTATTTACCTGTTCAATGATAGATGCCAGTCTGCCGAGAGCCAATCCACATTCATCATCTCGTGTGATCACAGCACTGCCCAACTTGAGCACGATTCGTCGGCAGTTTTTCAGATCTGACCTGTAAGCTGTTCTTATCTTCTTATTCTTAGTTGTTGAGATTGGCCTTGTCCCAATGACGTTACATACAGATGAAGACTGGGGCAAAACATCGCGAGTGTATGGCGTTAGCAGTTTTTGATAATGACTTGAAGTACCCCGTTTGTTGGTTGCGTGGTGTATGTAGGTTTTAAAGCTTTGCGATGTCTTCCACTGTGAACTCAATCTCTCACAGAGTTTTTGTCGAGATGCGCAACCGACTTGAAAGACTCGACTAATACCCGCCATGGCGAGTGGTAAATGTAAAGAGCTCTGTCGAGTAGAAAAACCTGCAGAAAGAACATAAATATAAACACAACACCTCTTTAATCATGTTTATATAAATATTTGGTAAATTACATTTAAACCGGGCTAATTTCATTTATAGGTGTGCACTTTCCAATGGCTGGAAAAAAAACTGACTTGTAAACTCAGAAAAATGTATACATTTAGCCTAAATGGAAGAAATACTACTGGCCTAATACAGGCCTACCTGCAGTGCACTTCCCCTTTAATCTTTTGCACAAAATATTTTGACTTTTTGGCATGTTTCGTTGTTTGGTCTATTTTGTTTTCTTCAAAATTGTAACACTTTTGGAAAGCGAAAGATAAGTGCAGGTAGGCCTACTGAAGTAAAATGTTACCGTAGGCGTAGATTTTTACCCTTTTCAGTAGATTTGCTGAAAAGATGTGCCGAATCCGCGAGGCTTGACACAGCTGCAGCAGCCGGATGAGCTGTCAACGTGTTTATGCCGACTTGACGGCCGGCAGCTCAATGATGCAATGCATGCGCATAAACAACGTGCGCGCGTGGCAAGGTTATCACACTAGACTCCCTAGCTTACTCAGTTTTAGTCGACTACCGCATGATGGCGGTAGTACTATTTACCGGAAAACACCGGAAAACATACTAAATACCGGAAAACATACTAAATACCGGAAAACACCGGAAAACAGTATTTTATGGTGTTTTCTGCAGGTAGTGGGGGTGGTGTTATTAAGTGCTTTCGGGTGTTTTCCGGTATTTAGTGTGTTTTCCGGTATTTAGTATGTTTTCCGGTGTTTTCCGGTATTTAGTGTGTTTTCCGGTGTTTTCCGGTATTTAGTGTGTTTTCCGGTATTTAGTATGTTTTCCGGTGTTTTCCGGTGAGTTTTCCGGTGTTTTCCGGTATTTTCCGGTATTTTCCGGTGTTTTCCGGTATATAGTATCACCCCATGATGGCGCACTGTCAATACACAGTGAGCAATGAAGTAACTGTTGACGAGCGATAAATTATTTAAAACTCAGAGGGTCTTAAAATCAATATGGCAGCCTCAATCGATACCTGTGGCGGTTTTGCCAACGGCGGAGGAGATAGTACGACTTTCGAAGATCAGAGTGTTTATATAAAACGTGTAGATGATCGGAAGGTAGGCCATGTCAGTAGTTGATAACTCAAATAATTTCAGAGTTTTGTGTCTTCGGAGATTCGTCAAAACACTATTTTTATTGTGGTCCAGTTTCCGGACATAGCAGATTTGCACGTGGGAAAATTTTACTTATAAAAACTAACGTAAAAGTTGGCATAGTGGCCAGCCTATTGATGAACAATGGCTAGTGGTTACCTCACGGACCAGGGGCCAATTTCATGGCGTTGCTTAGCACAAAAATTTGCTTAGCACAGGATTTGTTTGCTTTATTTTGCAAAAATGGATTGCCAGCCAAAATCGTAAGTGACGTGTATTGAAAGGTATTCTTCTACTCTTGCGAAGAACACAAGTTGGTGTATAATTTTGGCTTGTAATCCATTTTATAAAGCAAATAAATCCTGTGCTTAGCAAATTTTCGTGCTAAGCAACGCCATGAAATTGGCCCCTGGCGACTATGTCACAATGATACTATGTCGATATTTACGTTAGGACATTTTTCAGCAACTGCCATAGGTTTTACCTGAATGCTAATTTTCCTTTAGGGACGGGGTGTTTTCACAAAGAGACATTTGAAACCAGGAGATGTCGTCTTTCGGGAATCCCCTCTCGTCTGTGCTCAGTTCCTATGGAATGAGTTGTACAAGTACATAGCTTGCGAGTTCTGCATGCGTTCTATGGAGACAGCTCAAGACATGGCGCGGAGGTTGAGTGGAAACCCTGCATTGGTTTTACCGCATCCAGAGTGCTGTGTAGTTCAGAAGGAGAAGCACACAGCTTGTCCTCGATGTCAGGTCTAGTTTTTGTAGTCAAATTCTCAGTTATAAGAGCACCAAGTGCTGCTATTGTACACCCCAACGGTCCTAACTTATTGTCAGGACTTCCTAAGAAGAAGTTAGAGCTGACCCAACTATAGACTGCCGAAGTGAATACGTCACCTTTTGTTGGTTGCCTAGGCAATTGGCTCTAAACTAAAAATCACTGAACTGTGTCCCTTTGCTTTTCCAATGGTTCTTTTGCCGTCTATTGTTGGGACAGTCGTAACTTATTGTTGGGAAAGCTGTAACAAAACGTTGGGACTGCTGACACAATTGGGGTGTAGCACTGCCAAGTCATGTACCATTTAATGCAGTGTTTTGGTGTGGTGTCTAATCAGTACAAATGAAATATGCAACATTTTGGAATGAGAGAAAAATTAGTGAGAATTTAAAAGTTGAACATTGCTATTTTGTCCCTTAATGACTCATACTATGGCTTGCTATGTTCCAGGTTCCTTACTGCAGTTCAGAGTGTCGTGATCTAGCCGCTGTCCAGTACCACCAAGCCTTGTGTTTTGGTCAAACGCCTCCTGCCCCAGACCATCCATTGGTCATTCTACAAGAGGCATGGAGGTCAGTCACGCAGCATGTGTCATCTTTATATTAAATGTTTACACTGAATAGTATTTTAATATTTTATATACATGTAATTTAATTTTCAATACAATTAAATGCTTCATGTTTTTGAAAAGGTACATCAGGAGTGTTTGCAAGTCCTCACAACAGCTTGTTTTCAGCTTAAATTAAGACCCAGGGAATTTGATAGCTGTTTAAACACACAGACCACTCTTTAAATACATGGGCTACAATTTGTCTCGTATCCATGGCACAGAAGAAAAACAATTTTAAAAATTGAGCATGGAAAGGCTATCTTTTCCAGGGGTTAACAATTCATACATGTATTTCCGTCTAACTTTCAGAAATATGCATTATCCTCCAGAGACGGCCAGCATCACATTAATTACTAAGATGATTGCGACAGTCAAACAGGTGAACAAATAGACCATTGTTATCCATAGCCACTTGTAACAGTGCGGTCAACCCTTGCTTCAATAACTAAACTTGCTTTATTAACTACATTTGGGAAGTAGAAACCTGAAACTCAACCACATGCAGTGACTCAATTTGTATCAACATCTTGATCTAATGACTGGAGTGACTTCTGCAAAATGACTCAAATCACAGAAATCTGCGACTCATTGCAAACTTGGTCCAAGTAAAAGTAGTACAGTAGTTTACCAACTACTGGTGCTTACATACACTTGTATTTTATGTAATTATTTAGCATTTTTCCTCCAATATTTCAGGCCAAGGATAAGGATTCTGTACTAGCAACCTTCAAGCAGTTTTGCCAGAAAACCAAAGATGAGGAGCAGGTATTGGCTCATAAACTACTTGGACAGCAGTTTCAGGTTGGTTCGGAACCAAGTCTTGCACTTGTTTTTGTCATCTAGGGAGGCAAGTGAAAAGCCAGAGTTGTAGTTAAGCTCTTTACGAGTACATCATGGGAAGTGTTTTCTAGTGCAAGTCAAGGCCACACAGAAAATTATACAGTAAAACTTGGTTTGAAGATGCATGTAATCACTTTTTTGTATTTTAACAAATACTTACGCGTTGTAATTTATCTCATTTTGTATATAAAAAGAAGTCACATAACCTTCTGGTAATGAGAGACCACTTATTTTGAAGGGGTTTTCAAGCCTTTTAACATGAAATTAAAAATGTACTATCTTTCAAATACATTGTGTACATGTATATCATTTGAAAGATATGTTTCTTACTCCATACAGGGTCAAATTGATACACTGCAGTCTCTGTTGACTGGAGCTCTATATGAAGATTGTGTTGCACAGGTGGGTAGTCTATTAACAAAAGGTGTTCGATTTTGAAACAGCATCACAAATTCTTAGCCATAAACATTAAAGGTTTTAACTTTTCTTAACATTGTATTTTAATTTGTTTTATTCCATTTATGTCATCCCAAGTCTCAAAGTTTGAGACTCAAACATTCCAACATTTGTATCTCTGAGCAAAAACAGCCAAGATGCATTTAAAACTCTGCATGAAGTCGGTTAAAGATACAGGCTTACCTTTGGGTTGTGAGCAACTGTCATTGACCTCTGTGTTTAACTGGTATGTACTTGATTTGACAGTGGTTTACAGCTGACGGCCTGCGCTCTCTCTTTGCACTCATTGGTGAAAACGGTCAAGGTGTTGGGACCAGGTAAAGTCTTAGGTTAGCCAGTAGAAAAATGCCCAAGTTTAATTGGGGTTTTTATTGACTTTTTAGTGAGGTATTTGAAAGCTTGTCATTGCCACCTGATTCTCAACATGTCTATTTAATCAAGTTACCAGGGTCCAGCTAAAATTTAGACAAATGTAGATTTTTGCTTGGAATTTTACAGGAAAATTGGTGAAAATTGACAGCTGGAATTCTAAGATATGTGCCAAATGATAAATATTAAAACGATGTGTCAGTCTGACAAGACAACTGTCTGTAATATTTGTCGATATTTACTGATTTGATTTGTACAAACATTTTAATTCTAGTTCTCTGAGTGTGTATGTCCATAACTGTGACGCTTTAGACTTGCCCCAGGATGATCGCGAGACGCTAGATGCTTTTATTGATCAACTCTACGTTGATATTGAAAAAGGTAATTAATCAGGGCTAGTAAGGGATTTGTAGAAGGCGTGGCCAACAAACGCACTATGCTCTTTCTATTCAAGAAAACAATGAACAGTTGTGAAATATTGTCTGGAAATTTATATTACAAGATGGATTTTTTTGTTTCCAGAATCAGGTACATTTCTCAACTGTGAAGGCTCAGGACTGTACAGGCTGCAGAGTTGCTGTAAGTTGAAAAAGGAGTTTTATTTGTTCATTTTCTTGGAAAATTGTTGAGTGAGTGATGAAAAGTACATTTCTCAACATCTATAGTTACTTTTTCAACTACAAGCACCACAATTTGTATTTAAAGGCCAGTTGCAACATTCGTAATGACCCAACATTTATTTATGTAATTAGTTAATTTGAATTGCATAAATTTCTGTACAGGTAACCACAGTTGCCGGCCAAATGCCGAGGTGCAGTTCAATGACAACAATTCTACTTTAACCATCGTGGCTCTTCAAGATATTGCCGAGGGAGAGGTGAAGGAATTGAAACGTTTTTAAAAATATGATAGATAAAGTTTGAACGATTGAAAGTTTAATTATAGTGAAGGCAATATTGTCTTAGTTACTTTGGTCAGAGGTTCAACAATGAGGGAGTGTACCACTGTGCTTCATAGCTGAGCTGGTAGAGCATCTGCGTGCTTGTCAGAGGTCTCGGGTTAGAATCCTGATTTTTCTTCCATCCCATGTTAGGTTAATTGTATAAATTTGAAGATTGTATAAACATGCATTTGAATAAAAAGGGGCAGTTTTTTTAGTTTTCCCAAAGGTATTTATAACAAAAACTTACCTGCAGGTCCCGTTGCAAACCTCAGGCACCACTCTTAACATGCCGAGTAACTGTTTCTGTCCTGCAAAGTCTAATGCAAAGTGGCCGAATTGGTGTTAGTGCAGCAAGAGTTCACCATTCCATCAATTATACTCTGGCACAACAAAACTATCTTTCAGGTCTTGGGAAATATGTTTTCAAATCTTTAAGGAAATTTAAATTAAATTTTAATTGTTAAAAATAACCATATCTTTTTTTGTTCACAGGAAATCTGCTTGTGCTATCTGGATGAATGCAATAAAGAAAGAAGTCGTCACTCAAGACAAAACATTCTTAGGTTTGTGGAAACATGATTGTCTTATTTACAGGATTACAATGAGGTCATGGCCTTGGGCTTATGCAACATGGAGATTCCAATTAAAAACTCTGACCAAACAGGTTTCAAAACTTAGGTAATGAATTTTCACAGCATTGTAAACATATTAAAGCATCCCCTCGAAAATAGTCTGCTTTGTAATAATACAAAAATGAAATGTATGAATTTCAAAGAAAGTGGTCGCTCGTCCTAAATACTACCTGTACTCTGAAAAGCATGGCCATGTAACATGGTGACAGGGTCCGTCATTAAGGCAGTTTGCAATGGTCTTGGTTTCCTTTTGTTGACAGGGAAAACTACCTGTTTCATTGCGAGTGTGCTAAATGTCTTGAGCAGTGTGATGATGTGGATGAGACTTCTAGTGAAGAGGACACAGAGGAGGATGGGGCAAGCGAACAATATGGAGTAGCCATGGATACCTGATGTCACCATGTCTCTGGCTTAAAGACTGCAATGAAAACATGCCGTTTGGCTCCAAAATTTATTGGGTTAAAAGTCAAAACTGTATGTCAACTTGTGTTTTTAGCAAGAATAGCTAAACACCAGTCAGTTGTAATACACGTCACAAGATTTGGACTGGTAACCCATTTTTATAAAGCAAACAAATTTTAGATAAAGCATTTTTCTTTTTGCTAAACAACTTTATGAAATTGGCCCCAGGCTGTATAAACAACTCGACCTTACTCGAGTGAAAGACAAAACATCAGCATTGCCATTGAGTATTCATCTAATGATACTATACATACTGCACTCCACTGTAGAGAAGTTTGGTATATGATGAAATACGTTATCCTGCATCGGTGCATAAACCTTAATCTGTCTCATATGTGTATCACGTCCGTTCTGATGGTTCGACAATGCGGCAATTTGGATCATAAACGTCCTGATCGGTTTCCCTTCCGAATCCGCTAGAGGAATCCGAATCCATCCCGTTGGTTGGCCGAGTTCTAGTAGCTCAATCTCCTGTAAGTCATGGAAGTTGTTACCGATTCGGATGGATATCTTGTTGGGTGTGTAGCTTTCATCCGACTTGTAGTCGGCATAGATCGCGAGGCTATGAACGGTGGTCTTACGTCGGAATTGGATGTTGACGAGGTGGGGTTGGGTGCCGTCAGATTGCCAGTAGGTTTCTGGAAAGAGTACAAACCAAAAATTAAATTAAAGCTTCCTTAACACCGAGAAAAAAATTGGGTCCATAGGGAAAACCTGAGGAAGTATACCAACTGCGCCTCATAGCTCAGCTGGTAGAGCGTCTGCCCGGTGAGTCAGTGGTCTTGGGGGAAACCTGAGGGAGTATACCAACTGCGCCTCATAGCTCAGCTGGTAGAGCGTCTGCCCGGTCAGTCAGAGGTCTTAGGGGAAACCCGAGGGAGTATACCAACTGCGCCTCATAGCTCGGCTGGTAAAGCGTCTGCCCGGTGAGTCAGAGGTCTTGGGGAAAACCTGAGGGAGTATACCAACTGCGCCTCATAGCTCGGCTGGTAGAGCGTCTGCCCGGTGAGTCAGAGGTCTTGGGGGAAACCTGAGGGAGTATACCAACTGCGCCTCATAGCTGAGCTGGTAGAGCATAGATTTCAAGTTCAAATCCATTACGATTTTTCTCTCATCCAAAGTTTTGTAAGTAAAATCATAACATTTTCCCTCTTAGTCTTGTGTCTTTGTCATTAAACTAAAATTTTTACATGGATTATAGGTCATAACGGGGCAAATCCTGGGTGTCCATACATGGTAATCTACCTCTTAATTCTTACCGATGGAGTTATCTCTCAACTGATCCACACCAAAGCCTGGTTTGCATGATGACAACGACCAGACGGCTTGGTCACCAATCTCACGTAGTTTGGTCTTACTGTCTTCAGGAAGATCATCTTGCTTGCTGTTGTTGTTACCTGAAGGAGTCGTTGCTGTTGTTGCTGAAGCCGGCATTGCTGCAGCACCTGAAGTGTTTGGAGTGGCCATCTTGCTAGCTTGTAGCCTTGCAATGTCTGGAATGGATTATTTAGATTTTACTAGACCGGGCCTGTCCACATATTTCACATACGAACGAGATATTGACTGGAAACCAGTCTAGTAAGATCTTTATAATTTATGCAAGGTCGTGTCGGGTGGCATTTTGACAGCTCTGGCTGTCCGAAGACGGCCAAAGCGGTAAACCACACCCAGCAGCCGTACTTTTTTGGGAGCGTCGCATGGCATTACAACACGCCCAGGCCGCCGCCATGTTTTTTGAAACGCCATGGAGGAACGATATTTCTGGAACTTGCAGAATAATCGTCGCCTCTTGGCCAAAAGAATGAAGACTACTTGATAAGGCAAATCTCGCTCAAAGTATGTAGCACATTCGCTACAAAAAGTCCGGCCGCTGAGGGCGGTTTACCGCTCTGGCAGTCTTCAGATGGCCAGAGGCATTCGGGCTAGGAAGGGAATACACTCCTTTTGCAGCGGTTTGAGCACCCGGACCAACCACTGCTCAACTTGGCAATGTTTCCTGCACAGTGCGTGCGTGACGTAACTCAAGGTGACATGTTTACTGTGTCAGGTGACGTACAGAAGCTGGCCAAGACTGTTATCCAGCCTTGGTCTTGAGTGACAATAAATGGTGGATTTTTAATAAATATAGTGCACATATGATGTGCACCCTGCAGGGTGCTCCTGGCGCTGTTGCCATTATTAACGCTGCCATCAGGAAATCACCAGAACCATTTCGCTATAACTACGTCACGCACGCGCTTTGCAGGATACATTGGCAAGTTGAGCAGTGGTTGGAGCGGACGAAACCGGGTGAGCAAACTAATGCGAAAGGAGTGTAGAAAGGAAGAGCCGACTCAGTCAGAATCGGGGGCGAGTTGATAGTGAAAGACTGACAGAATTCTCTTCACCCAAATTCCTTTAGTTTGGATTTAATGCTAATCACGTACTTACCTACAATATTTCCACAACTAAAAGGAGCTTTTCTTGGAAGAAACGCGATCAAAACAGGAAACAAAAAACGTTTCAAAAATGTGCGCGCAGCGCAGGCTTCCGACGTCCGAAATATATGAAATACTGGACACGAACGAACTATTGAGGGCGCCAGACTCAATTACTGGGCGGTTGTTGCCGTTTTCGAAATTGTGGATTTGGCTCCAGGATTTGGCGCGCGCGCTTGCTGACTAGCCTGTGTATCCCAATAATGTCAGCATTTAGAGTAGGTTGGAAGTAATTAAAAAAATCCAAACATGTTTACAATGCACTCAATAAATGAAATTACAAACAAGTTCGTGTATTTATTTGCAGAAAATTTGTGAAAAATGACACTCAATGTCAAATATTTTACAATAAAAAAATATTTATATCGAGTTAAAAACCATCCGGTGGTACAGTTACATTCTTGAGGGTTTTATTAGCAATACGCCAAGTAGCCATCTCTACGGAAACTGAAGTTGTAAACTGAAATAGACAAGTTCCCAGTCCCTACATTTCACAAGTCAAAAGACGGCGCTACGGAAAATATACCCAGCACGATATGTGACAGTAACTCTCCCCCAATCATCCTAAAACCTGAAAGGAATTCCTTTAAAATTCTTTAAGATGTTTGAAACACAAAGTCACCAGGGTTTAAGTCGTGTCTATCACAAGTCCAAAGCCGATAAAACGACAAGTCCAGTAACAAGAAGCAAAGGATGAAAACGCACAAAAGAATGCCTTTGTTAGAGTTCATTTGAATAGATAGTGACTCCGGCTGCATATCATCTTAGATATTCAGTGCAATTGTTGCTTGAAGCCCAAGATGATCGGATGCAGCCAAGTGTCCCCTTTCTTTGTTATCAACCAGTGAAATGTTGGTCATTTGCATATTATCCGGGAGACGTGTGAAGATGTAGTCAATCTGGAATTTAAAAAGAGAGAAAAACATTCACATTGACTTTAGTTGAACCTTGATTATATGCACTGTTAATACAACAAGTTTAACTGGTTTATGAGTCGTGTAGGAAGGGGCGAGAGGGTGGGAAGGGGCGAAGGGGGCACGAGGGCCGTGTAGAACTTTACGAGGTTTACATGCACTATAAAATGTTGACATTTCATGGTAGTGACAAAAAAAGTTGATAATGGTTATTTTGAGGGAGGGAGGGCTCTTGAAATATACTCTCTATTCTGTCGGTTGCACATCCTGGTACTTTTGTGACCCGGTGTCATATGCCTTTGTATACGGGCATAGCACCGTGACTGGAGTGAAAACAAATTTATTCATGCTTAGATACGTGTACGTGTTGCGTAGACAACGGCTTTGTTCTTTCGCTTGTCACCATGGGTACACTGTTGTTTTCACTCCAGCCCTACCGGATGTGACGTGGCAGCGACCGACAGAACAGAACCATGAGAATGTTGACAACTTTGGACGGACTCTTAAGTATAATGAAACCTTCTATTAGGGCTATCTTGATAAAGGGACAGCCTGCTCATATTGGTCCCAAATGCCATAATGCTTAAGCAACCTTTACAAAGGGGTCACTTCTTTATATTGGCCACATTTTTACATCCCAAGGGTGGCCACTATATACAAGTTTCACTGTATGGTAATCTTGCATTGTACAGTACTGTCCAAATATTTCAGGGCAAACAAGTCATCTGTGCTTGCAACGATCCAGTGAATCGTACAGCAACCAATATGCTTACCCTTTCAAAGAGATGTTGCTCCAAAGTGCTAAACGTCAAGCCAGAATCTCTGGGTTTATCTGTAGCATACACACCAACCCTACAGACATGGAAAGAACACATATCCTAACAAAAACCCGACTGTATAAAATGATCATGTAACTTACGTAATAGGACAGACCAAGTGGTTCTTTTTAGAAAGGCGTTTTTGTCAGACTATCAGTTTACCCTTTTGGGGGTTAAGTTATCTTCTTGGACAAGTTAGTTATTTCTTCTATTTTGAGAGAAGATAAAAGTATTTATGGGAAAATATCTCGATCACCAAAAATGGGCTCTACACCGTACCCCGTGAAAGACCCAACAATGTTTCAAAAACCTTTATCCATGCATTTTTTTAGTTCAGTGAATGCTGAAAAAAAATGAGCAAAAACACTTATTTAAAAAAACCTTCAGAAAGTTACAAATTTTTGACAGAAAAATGGACTTTGATACCCTTGCTATCAACACTTCTTGTGAACTTGAAGTAGTATTTTTGGGTCATTGCAAATAATACAAATGGCTTGAACTTATCCGAACTAGCCACATTTCCTGAGACTAATTTATAACTTGGTCCATTTTGTGTTATATTCCTAGTACTTGGTATAACTCACTTAAGTTCCTTGTTCTTCATCAACCAGGCATCTTGAAGTCCCTTAGTCTTGACTCCATTGATCTCCACATCACCTTGTAGAAACCTGGGGGAAAAAACCCAAAATATTACAACAGATTTGCTACAATACAATAACATTTTTAGCAAATGCACAGACTCATTTATAGTCTGTCATTTTTATTGGTACTACTAGAGGGAATCCATCTACATGTATGCGACTGCAATAGCACACTATAGGCCCTCATTACGGTGCGGCCATCTTCCCTTTTCCCCCATTAAACATCCTATTAAACTTATTAAACTTAAATGTTGAGTTAGAATTATCACTCAGTTAAATGTGTTTAAAGTATATGGATTTGTAGTTAACATACCTAACAACGTTACCGTTTGGCTCAGCATTCAAGTCACCAATAAGGACTGCTGGTCCATGGAACTTGCTCATGTGATTCCAGATCTCTAGAACACTCCGCCGTCTTGCAGGCTCGCTTAGGGATAGGTGGGTCAAAAACACATGCAACTGCAGACAGACACAAACGGGGGAGAAATACGGACATTCAAGATAATTACAAACATGTAATTGTCAAAATACTGTGTAAGAGCTGGCATCAATACTAAATTCCCCTTTATTTATCAGGGGTGTTAAACAGCACAGTACTGAAATACGATTGGAGGCGTCAGTATGCTGCAGCTGAAGCCGTGTCAGCATTGGACTTGTTTTTTGGAAGGTTTTACTGAGATGATGGTAAAATGAAAAATGGCTAAATTTTACTGCTGTCCGCATTTGGACTTTTTGACATGGGATCATTTTACAGAGACCGTGGGAGAGCATGCGCAGTGTCCCTTTGCAGTTTGACCTTCACGGCCCGGACTCGCTCAGTCTGCATTGGACTTATTGTCTCGGGAAAAGTTACCTGGTCAATTTTTCTGGGCGAAGTTGGCCAAAAAAAGTAACCGCTGGAAAACGTCCTAGGCTGTCCGCATTGGACTTAATGGGAAAGTACCCATCATCTCGGTAAGTTTTCCCCCAAAAAGTGCAATGCAGACAGACCTTAAAACAGTTACTAAAGCTTAATATTCACAGCTCTCTGATCTTAGAGCAATGTAAAGTAATAATGTGCCAACTCAGTCAAATGTCAATACTGCTGGTCAGCTAGTTCTTTGTCACAAGTGCTTTTGAAAAAAAAAAAAAACCACAGGTGTACAGGTTCTATAATGACTGTAAATGATTATTGGTCCGCCTGCTTTTCCTCGTAATTACTGATCAATAAAGATCCATTAACATTGTAAAATCCTGGTGCACTTTACAGACCAATCAATCAAAGTTAATGACACTCATTAACTCTGATCTGATAGATCCATTAGGACTCTAGCTTAAAGCGCGTTTATACTGAGCAAGATTATCATTTCAGAAACGCTTCGGTACCATTATCTATCCAATAGAAATAAGCCTTAAAAGGTTATTCACTGATCGCGCAACAGTATTTCAATAATAGAAATGCCAATTGATCACGTTCACAGACGCCATCTTCGTAGGAAAAAATGCTACTGCATTTTAAACGCCATAAAGTACGCGCATGCACACGCTGGAACATTGCTCGAAATTTTTTCGAAATACGGCGCAACCGATGCGCGTCACAACAAAATACTCTCAAAATCATGATGCACGTGGCAATTTGTAGGAAGTGACTTCATTTGAACGTGATCAATAATGTTTTTTGTGGTGCAGTAAATAACGGCATTTTTTCTACAGTAAAAAAAGCCAAAGGTGGTGATCTTTTTGCACGTAAAATGACGCGTGCGAAACGACGCACTGAAAAATCAACATGGGTGGAAAGTCATTGTGGTTTTTTTTGTGATTTTCAGTGCATTGGTTCATACCAAATTCCCTCCATGTTGTTTTCTTGAGGGAACACGCACTTCAAATTTACGAACGTTAAAGCGTGAAAAACGGTCAGTGTATGGCGTTGTCAATCGAACCAAAAAGCATTTAATGCCGCTGCTTACAGTGGAAACACGCTCCATGTAACTTGCATTGAGTCCTGATGATGGATGACCCTTAGCAGTGTTAGAGGTAATGGGTTATTATCAACCTAGCTTTTAAGCACTGCTAAAGTATTCAATTGATGAAGAAATCTAAGAATACTGTAATCACGTCGCCTACTTAAAGGGTGATGATGCGTCAAGGGAGTTAAACATTTTAAAAAATAATGGGCTTAATTTGCTTCACCACAAAAACCTTTTAGCTGCTGCTTTGGATGCATGTGTTAAATTATTTATGGTCGGGCTTTGCAATTGTTGCTGTCTTTCATCATATATAAGCTGTTTTCATGCATGCACCGTCACTTTCACATCAGGAGTGTGACACTGCATTTGTCATTTTGGCCAGACTGTACATGACGAGCTTTCATTTCATAAGGAACATGGATGCACTTTACAATATGCATGAAACTTAACGTCATTGCAGCAGCTTCAAGTATAGCAGGCAGCAGTTGGTCATACTAACGGGAATTACGTCCACAAAGAATGGAGTCTGGAAACAATTCTACGCCATTTCAATTTCCCTCATCAGTGGCTTTGACGATTGGACTTACTCTTATCGGCTCACTCATTTGTCTCTTAAGTCTCTGGGTAATTTTATCCATAGCTTTTATTCCAAAACTCCACACCTATTCAAACTTTTTCATTGCCAACTTTGCAGTCAGCAAGCTTCTCATTGGAGTGTTTGTATTGTGGGTGGGTTTCATCGATCCTACGGCAAAGTACTCATTAAACGAAGCAGCCGCACTCGACAGTTATTTCATGATAAAAGTCGTCAGTTACTTCGTTAACTCAACAGTGATCGCTGCCGAACGTTACTACAAGATTTCTCACCCACTTCAATATCTACGACGAGTAACCAAACGTAGGTGTGCGTGCCTTGTGTGTGTCATCTGGATAGCTCTTCTACTAACAGCAATATCCGTCTTTCTGGTTTTAAGGAAACATCTCCCCAAATCGTCAATCGGCTTTCAAGACTTGTTTTACCACGAAGCCCTGAAACCTTACGCATTAATCTTCAGTGCAGTCAATGTGGTGTTCATAGTGGCTATAATCGGCCTGGTGTTTGGTTTGGTTCATGTTGCTAGGCAGCAGCAACGTCGCATACATAATGAAATGATGATCGTCGCTCATCTCAGGATCAACGAATCACAACAGCGCCCTCCCAACGTCCCGACTCGCAACCAGCATAAAGCCACTAGATACCTTGTCGTCCATTTGACAACGTTGCTCTTAGCTTGGGTGCCAATAGTCATCTTATTAATGACGTTTGGCATTTTAGACGGCACTTTCCCATTGTTACCCATGATGATTGTAACTACGTCGACCACATCCCAGCTGTTTCTGGGAACGCTACTTCTCGTTTATACTCAACAAGACCATCGCAAGGTTCTACGTACTGCCATTCGCAAGTTGCACAGAATGTGTCTATGTAAGAAATGACAGCAATTTTATTGGCTCTGCACATAGCTCAGATTGCCCACAAACATTAAGTTTTCCGAGGCAAAATAAAAAATAAACAGGACAGATATTTATCTCACATCTTTGGAAAGCAGAAAATGCAGTGAAAACTGATTGTAAACAGCGAGAAGTGCTTCCTGGAAATAACGCACATGACAATTTGATTCCGACTCATTCTCTCCTACCGTGAACACGACATTAATTCTGTACTTCACTTCTGCCGTATGCACCCCATCACATTACATACACATAGCTACAAAGACTTAGTCTGGGAATCTGGATATTAAAGTGTGCATATGTAAAAGGAAGTACTTCAGTACATCAGACGCTAATGAACCTGACATGGATTCCTTTGACCCTATAGATTTGCTCGCATATATAACAAACCTTGACGTCATATGTCAGGTCTATTGGTATGCATTTGTTGAAGATTGACTGGACTTACCCTGCCAAGCGAGGGTGTTTCAATCTCTGCATGGAGACAAATACGCTGGTGTGGTTTATCGTCCTCGTCATTCATATCCCTGCATTTAAAACGTAGAGACATTTAACAGATACTTTCATATGATCTTTAGTAACTTGCAAGTACATGTATGCTTATAAGATGAAAAAACAAATGCTGTTCCATGCGCAGAATAGCCAATAAGATCGTATCATGTTAGCACAAAAACAATAGGTTAGAATGTGGTTCAGTTTGCTAAGTGCTTAAACAGAGAATGAGTTTTATATAATGGAAAATGTGTTGCTTAAGCAGAAAATCGGTGCTCATGGGCTTAATAAAATTGACCCCTTGGCCCAACGTAAACTGATTGTGTTTAATTCATTGCCTATGCTTAAAAAAGCCAAGCTATGCTTAAAAATAACAAGCACGCTGATATAGTAAGCATGCCTGCTTTTTCAGCTAAGGTTTAAAGCAACCTTATGAAATATATATCTGTAAACTTACCTGCTAAGCAAGATGTAGTCATGTGACAGGATAGGATGCAATGAAAAGATTGCAAGGCCCTCTTCAGTCCTATCAAAGCTATCTGGTACGTAGTTTACAGCAGGTTGGTACACAAACTGCAAGGAATGTGGAAATGTAACACGATGGGATAAAGTCATGTGACATGACGGGATAAAGTCATGTGACATAATGGGATAAAGTCATGTGACACGATGGGATAAAGTCATGTGACAGAATGGGATAAAGTCATGTGCGTGACGTAAGCTTTCCCATCACAGCTCGTGTACGAACCATCATGGTATGGAAGGAAATGTACCCAATTTATGTTTACGTCATGCACGGCTTATAGCCTCTCCCGTCATGTGACATAATGGGATAAAGTCATGTGCAGAATGGGATAAAGTCATGTGACAGAATGGGATGAAGTCATGTGACATAATGGGATCCAATGAGATTTGTAGAGCTCTCGAGACACTCATTTAGAGAAATTTTCAAAAAGTACAAAATAATAAGGCCTGTGGTCGCTTAATGTATTTAAAAATGTCACATGGCTTCACAATTTGAAAACTTATTATACTTTCTTGACAGTACCGTACCTGATACTCGGGCAAGAACTTGGTAAATTGCTGTACTTGACATGGTCCAAGATGGCCGCCTCCATTAACATCAAATCGAACTTCTTGAAGTCCAATAATGTCAGCTTGTGTATTTGCCATCAATTCTCCTAGCCTTGTCATTCGCTGAATGTAGGCTTCGTCTTTGCCTGAAGATTTACCCCGAGAAATGCCATTGAAATTCCAAATGTTCTGAGTCACAATTTTTATTTCGCTGTCGAGTTTTACCCTTTTTTTTTTCGCCACACTAGCCTCACTTTCAGCACCGCTTTCAGTAGAATCCATTTTCCGTTTCCAAAAATTCTCGGTGCTTTTCTCGCACTGTGATTGGTCGACGGTCACACCATCACTGCTTTGTAAGCATTCTGATTGGCTGCTGCTGAAAGTTGGTTCAGCGGTTGCTATTGGAACAGCAGCCTGGCTCGCGACATTGAATGACTCTTGTGCAGACTCGTCACTAGAGGGCGGGCTTGATATTTGATTGAAAGTATCCTCAAATACGTACATATTTCTCTGTCTGTCTAATGAGACAACAAAGTTGTGTTTATACGACGACCTTCCCGCGTTCTTCCACGTCAAACAGAAAGAGTACGTCAGTCCATAAATGAGTTTCCTGCGTTGAAACTGCTCTTTGTTATTAACGATTGTCGTCTCCACGATATGATATGGGGATGTGCCATCTTGAGTTGCCTGAAGTCTCTGTTTTGAGATAAAAATACAGACAAAACTTGTTAATGAACTATCCTTGGGCCTTTGGGGCCATCCATAAAGTATGTACGCACGAAATGCATTTCATTGTGACGTCACCTATATGCTTTAAAGTTGGGTGTACGCATTGGCTCCAACTCACACGCATCCCTACCCCCCTTTTGCAGATGATGGTCTTGTAATAGGAACCTTGTTTTATCAGGAATTTAAAAAATAAAGAACAAGGAATTAGGAGATTGGCATAAGAAGAATGATGTACATGTATTATCAGTGATATTATTGTTAACTGCAAATTTATAAGAATGAATCCAAATAAAACAAACTATAACTGGAAACAAACACTGTTCTGCAGTCTGACAATGTGGTTGATGCCAGGGGAACGCAATGTTGCAATCTCCAAGTCTTTATTGCTTGATAACTAGCTGCAAATCATTTTTTAATTAAAGTGTCTCAGGTGACAAGGTGATTCAGAATTTACAAAGCAAACAAAACTTACCAACTTCTGAAGATTTGAGACTGTTGGCTCCACAATTTTTCCATTTTCATCTTTTAAGATGGTACTTTGGTGGCTCTTTTCTGCATACTGTATTGCAAACTGCGACAGAAAATACGTTCAAAAACTGAAATCATAATGTATCAACAGAGCTTGTTTCAGTACAATCATGCAGAGGATTTGAGTGAAATCTGCCCGTCAGTGTCAGACATACATGTGTAGGTCCAAAACAGACAATTTTAATGCCAAGGGCCTTCGGCTTAAGGTAGAGTACATGTACATCATTTGCAGCGACCGCAATTGTTTTTCACGAGTTTACAAGAAAAACAATTACGAGATTTTGTCTGTGTGACTCTAAATCTATTGTAATCGTATCACAATCGGTCAACGACAAAAATTCTCATCATTCTATTGTGATACGATCGTGGTTGTATCACAATAGAATGGCAAAACACGCGTGTGACCCCATCTCGTAATTAATCATATTACAATCCATCCCACAAGTCCCTGCTTGAAAATGACGCTGGAATGTTCTGCGTGGCATAGGCAAGCGTTGTTTTGACGCGCCGCTCAATCCGCACGGAGCATTCAGAGCTTCAGGCGCTTGATGCACGACGCTCTACGCGGGACGTTCGATGAGGGACGCGCATGTTTGTCTAGGCCACAAGTCGATTACGACCTCGTAATTCGTGTGACCCCACTTCATTGTAATACAATTACAATCCGATCATAAGTTTGTTGTGTGACCCCACTCATCATTGAAACTATTACAATCGTAATAGTGCACTGTACTGCCATCCGTAATACTCACCTCAATCACCATAGAAACATCCGAATCACTCGTCTTTACATCCGGTGATAGCTCATTCAAGATGCCACCATACGTAACTCCTGATTGGTCAATCAGCATGATGTCACCTGTGACTGTGTAAATAACAACACACAGACAGTCAGGGCTACATAACATACGTACGCACAAGCAGCGCCCTCTGTTGTCGAGCTTACAGTTACATACGCATGGACCGCTCGTGCCTTAATTTTGTGCATTACTTTGCAGTAATTTTATTTCATCATTTAGGCCTATTTATATTATAAATTATGCAACATTTCCGACAGAAGTGCAAGTGGGAAGTATATCTTAGAACTGAATAAGCTATCGATTCCAATATATACATTTACCAAAATTCGTGTTTAATCTGAGAGAAAAAGATACCATTATTATTCATCAATATAACCACCATGAGCAAGTTCAGGCGGGCGACTATAGTTAACTAGACCATTGTCGTTACGGAGCATACAACACTATGATACGCAGCATGCGTGGTTTGACTAGCTAGTCTGACTAGACTAACCTACCCCCGGGGCTTGGTTCATCTAGTCAGACTAGCTAGTCAAACCACGCAGCGTTCAGGTGGCATCTACATCCTATGGTTTAGTCTATTTTTATTGTTATTATTATTATTATTATTTCTTTCTGGTATTCATACCAAGGATTCCTCAATAGTGCTCATTGCACTGTCACTCGCAAGCGTGAGGAAACCTATGAAGAATTATAATTAGAAATGGCCAGAGACACCGGGGAATCCCCTTGCTCTTCACAAAAGAATGCCCTGGGATCTTTAGAGTGCGTTACCATTACCTAACACACTGGACCAACCGCTTTACATCCCTTCCGAAGGATGAAGCAAGTGTGGTTGAGTGCCTTTCTAAAGAGCACAGGTACCGCAGCCGGATTCAAATCCGCAACTCGGTGGCAGCCACCACTGCCCGAGCTCACGGCTGGGTCTCTGGTGTATTGACGTCATCTGGTAACCGCGAGTAGTAAAACATGGCGTACAGTTTGGAATCGCGACACGAGTACGAAGAAAAACACAAATTTATGACACAAAATAAAAGGGAATAGGGCTGTAAATACGTTTTGTTTAATCAGCAGATGTCTGTGATTGTGGGCATTGACAAAGTTTATTGCGGTAGGCCTACTTTACTCTTAGGGCAACCATGGCAACTGTTTTTGCGTAGCGCCGGCTTCATTTTTCATCCTGAGTCAAACGATAACAGCGTTTATAAGGCTCCACCCGTGTCGTTCGTTTTGCATCTTTCTGGAGGCTTCCCCCGGTGTAAACCCCGTGTTACGCAGTGTAAGCATCTCGAACGCCCCAGGCCCAGATATATTACCATTGCCATGATGATAACCGAGGCCTACCTTTTTTGTTGTCTTCAGCAATCGCATTTCCATCCGTTGGCGGCGTTGCCATTGTCAAAGCGGTCAAATAAAGGAAGCTTGCGATAATGGTACACCAGTAATTAAAATACCTAAAACACATTCCCTGCCTTTAGAGACCCATGGACAACATAAATAAACTAAAAAAGATCGACCACTGACTTGCTACCGCTAGTTCTAGTTCGCTATATGCGCTGTAATATATGGCGCCCCCTACGTCCTTTCTCTGTATATGTATGCTATCGATTATAAATGATGGAAATCGCTTTATGTCATGTGGGGGGATTAGCTCAAGTGGTAGAGCGCTCGCTTAGCATGTGAGAGGTACCGGGATCGATACCCGGATTCTCCAATTGTTTTCTTCTTTTCTTTCTTAGCGTAGGCTAGATCTGAATTAGTGGCTTTGGCTGTGGCTAGGCTGTGGTAATGCTGTTTCTAAGGATTGTCATTGTCCGCCCATAGCAACAACATAGCAACAGCCACAGCCGCAGCCAAAGCCACTCATTCAGATCCAGCCGTATTATTTCTTGAAAAAACAAACTACCCATCCTCCGTCAGTAATTTCTTATTTTACTCAACAGTTGACGCCTTCCTCGCCTTCAGAACCCTTAGAAATTTATACTGCATGCAGCGCAGGAAAACGACCGTCTTTCTCTGCGGCACACAGATTTGCACAGTGGGCGGTCACAATTCTGTGTGTTACGTGTTAGTGTTACAGATCTGTTAACAGATATGTTAACACGGCATTAATCTCGGCCTCTAACTCAACGTCCAGGCTAACACCGTGTTAACAGATCTGTTAACAGGGTGTTAACACCATGTTACTTCGGTGCACTGTACATAGGGCAAAGTCACAGCTCTGCGTTGCGTGTTAGTGTTAGTGTAAAAGATCTGTTAACTTAATCAGAATTGTGACCTCAGAACAAACACCGTGTTAACTCGATGTTAACATGATGTTTAAGGCGTGTTAGTGTTACATCTCATGTTAGTTGAACACCTCATGTTACACATCGATCGTGTACTGTTAGTGTGACAGATCTGTTAACAGATCTGTTAAGTTAATCTGAACGAAGTGGGTGGTGTTAATTTTGATTAACTCGGAACTTTCGTGATTCTCAATAAATTGAGTTTCATTTTTCAACACAACTCATCAATTAAGACTTTTTTGGGGCTCCGTGAAGATTTTGAAAATTTCAATCTGGGAGTCCTCTTCCCATTCCACCACGTGCACACATGCATGTATATAATCAGGGCATACAGCACTCTCAGCAGACATCAAGTCAGTTTCAGGTATAGGTACATATCGTTTTCACATTTCCCCCCCAACTTTTCTTTGCATTTTTAACGCAATGTAAAAATCAATCATAGATTTTTTCGTGGGTGCCACGGGGCGCACGTGCACCCGCTGTGAGAAGGGCGACGAGTTCTTATTCGTCCCTCCAGATCATCCAGTTCCACGGGCAGTAACTAAAAATTGAGATGTCCCCTCAAGAAAATACATGACCAGTGGGGGATTAGCTCAAGTGGTAGAGCGCTCGCTTAGCATGTGAGAGGTACCGGGATCGATACCTGGATCTTCCAAAGAATTTATTTTTTTATCGTAAGTTTTAGAAAATACTCAACGTTATGTCTTATTCTGCTCACCAGCTGACAAGGGAGAGGTCTTTTTTATTTTCTTTGATTAATTTGACAGTTTATTGTTGTGACATCAAACGAAAACAGTTTTTTCTTATAAGAAAAAACTAGCTATTAAACAAGTCAGAGAAAATGTATGTGCTGCAAATCACATGTAATATATACACTAAAAACAGTCATAATTTCAGGATATATAGCAAATACCAATATACAGTATACATTTCCTTGACGGACCTTTGGGTAAAACTGAGCATAGGCCTACGCCTATATACCTGTAAACGATAGGATTCGCTCTTTACAAATCATGGTTCTTCCCAAGTTCATCTATTTATACTTCAGATACGTCTTATGCACCTATAAATTGTTCCCCCCGCAACTGTGACCGCATTGGACACAGCCAGTAATTTCTTCTCTATCTAACACGTGTCCGTGTCAAGTTAAGTTCTGCACTGTTCTAAAACGAGGGTCCATCTTATTGTTTTGGAGGGCCCTGTTTGATGTCCGATGGGCCGAACTAGCCACACTCCCATGCACGTTTCTCCCCTATAGGGTGGGAAGCACTATTACCGCCTTCTGAATTCATCATAATATCACTTTCTGCAATATGGGTTTGAAAACAGGGCCGGCTATTAGCGTCGGGTTCTTACAAACTGTCTGTAAAATCCTCATCTTCAACTAAAATGATATACTAAAAAATACATAAAAATAAAACAATCTTTCCACAAGACATCCTAGCACTGATGTACATTGTCCTCCTCCAAAATATCGGTCTAGACCTCCCACAAAAGATCTCAACGATTGAGACAATTTCCTAGGGAATGCTTGTCACTCTCAAGTATTGATGTCCTTTCACACGACGGCACCTTTGTAAGATTATCTCAAGCATGAGAAACTATAGAGAAAATCTCAAATCTTGCGAGTTTTGTTTTGCCTCGTGTGAAAATGGGTTTAGTCTTTTTTAACATTCGTCTGGATCAGTGGAGCCCAACTTGGAGTACCCTGCCGCAGACTGTGCTTTGCTGACTTTACTTTGGCCTGCTGTATTAATATTTTCATCCACCTCCATTACGATACGGTCAGCATCCGAGCGATCTGGTTTGTTGCTGTTTACGTCCGAGCCTTCTCCTCCGTTTGGGCGGGCCACCAGAGCCATTTCCACCTCCGTAGTTACCGGGCCTGTGCCGCTACGACGCCCCGAGTGTTTCACGTCGCTTCCTGAGGAACTGCTGCCCCGTTTGCCGCCGCTATCGGTGTTGGTCGGTGTACTTATGCGCGTGATCCGTGTGACAAAGTTTCCGTTCTTGTCCGAGAACCGTTTACCAATTGTGCGTCGAACCTTGCGAGAAAAAGATCAAGATGTCTCATTTGTAGTAAACCTCCGCCGTGATTATCTAAATTTAGAGCCTCGTGCAAACACTGTTAACCTTCCCCAAATGGTCCCTCAGTATTGGGGCCCAAAAACAGTACCTTTTGCACTTTATGAACATAATTCAAAAATAATTCAAAGGGTTAAAATCCCTTGAGGATGTTCGTGGAGGATTCCCCGTCAACATTCAATGGCTGTTTTGGAAACAGTCGGCTTCGTTTCCTGTTCTGTTTAACCCACTCAAGGCCGTTATATAGGAGGAACCTAAACTGGGCACAGACGAAAACAGAAAATCTTAAAAACTAAGCCTGAAGCGCTAAGCCTGAATCCACATTGTTAAAACGCCGTTTAAAACTTTTAAACAACTGCAGGGGTTGTTCCCGAGTCGTTCACGATTGTTCCCGAGTCGTTCACGATTGTTCCCGAGTCGTTCACGATTGTTCCCGAGTCGTTCACGATTGTTCACGGTGCCCGGCTTAAACAACTGTTTAAATATTAACAAGTTGTTGAAGCAGGGCACCTGAACAACTCTGGTTGTTTACAACTTTTAAACATTTGTTTGCTGTTTAGTGATTTCGAGCATGCCGTACCTGTTCACATACCTCAGCATTACAGAAGACATAGAGCGTGCTGACAGCCAGACCTTGTATGGATGAAATGATGTAAGCTATATTGGGTACGATGAACAGTAGAATACACGGCTCACCGATCCAGCTAATTAGTATGGGAAGCACGTAGTAGCAGCCGAGAAGCACTAACAGCACCAGGGTCGACTTGGCTGTTCGTCTGGAGAGAGAAAAAATATACTTTTTAAAAAGTAAAACACCTCTTAAAAAATTGAAATTCAATTCCCCTATAGGAAACCACTGGACAGCTTCTAAAAGTTTTACCCTCAAAAATGCAGTACAGACAACAGCCGTTGACAAAGCGCCCATTTGTTTTAAATTGTCTGTGCCCATAAAGTTTTTATAACGATGAAAGGTCAGGGTCACGTGATTAGGCTGTGGATCAGGGGGAGGGGGGGCGTTACGTGCTCCCCCACAAATTTTCGCAGCTCCATAGCAAAGGCATGGAGCTGCGTATTTCGTGGCACGAATTTGGCACGCGCGCATTGCTGACGAGCCTGTGCCTTTAATGCACCTATATAGGGGAGTAAATCGGGCAAGTACCTGTGTCTTTTCCGCTCGTCTTTGCGGTCTAGTGACTTTAGTTTTCCGCTGATGTTCCGCATCACAACAAATAACACAATTCCATTCACCTGTGACGACAAACAAAGAAACCACAATGACTTTGTTTATAACATTCGCAAACACGGTAAAGCTATATGCAGTAATATCATAACTGGAGTTAACAAAAATGGTTCAAAAGACTCTTTGTACCGGCGGCATTGACAGAGGCAGTCACATTGTCACTGGACATCATGCACGAGAAGCCACTTTGTGGATCTATTGTCACGTCATTTAAATAAGAAAATTTGCCCCCTGTCATGGCCGCCGGCGCAAAGGGTCTATTATGGTACAATATTTCCAATGATCAAAGGGCGCAAATAACGTACGAAAAGGCCAGTGTTTTGATGGAATCATTTTACCTACGCGACCAAGATGCCTCCACTTCTGAAACCTCTAATACTTCCTAAAGTCTTTCTTTAAGATTTAAGTCAGAAGATATTACCTTTTTGTTCTTATTTCAAAGCTAAACGTACCACGAGAATGGTGAGGACTGGGACTCCCAGACAAATAATTCCTTTCAATGATGGCCTGGACACCTCAAGTTGGAGAATCCTGTGGTAAAAAGATGTCAGTGTGTAAAAACTGCTTTGAAACACAATAAACAAAACCATGCCATACGGTGCAAACATCAAGAAATATACAGCTTAAAACAACAGGAAAATCCACTGATTTAACTGTTCCAATGACGTCAATAATCAACTTACGTGCATCCTTCGGGTAATGATAACTTCTCAACTACAATCCATATAATAACGATCACCGCTGGGGCACCTGGGTAAAAATTAAATCAATTATTAATTAATTAGTAAATAGTAGTTTTATTTATTTCGCAAGGGGGCATTATGAGTAAAACAAATTATACTTCACGCAAAAGCGAATGTGAACGAGAATCTGGCGTAAGAGCCGATATATACTTTGCGTCTGCGCGAACAGGATGGTAAATTTGACGTCACAGCAGCGAACCTTTCAAAAAGTTGAAATATATCTAACTTGCTTGAAATGTTTCACATAATATTCATATTCATTCTGACGTCAACCACTTGCACAAGCTAAAACTAGTTCACTTTGCTGCATCGAAGTGCAAAAACTCTGTCGTGACGTCAACATTCGAATACTCGTGTACTCACCCCATCCAAGAACACACCACTTGATGAATTGTCGTCCTTTCTGAGCTCGGAAGAAACTCTTGACGACGATACAGAAAAGCACCAAACCTTCAACTAACATCCAGAAGAAGTTAGCTAAAACGGTGTAAGCGAGCAACACGTTCAGCAGATTCCGGACAGGCTGAAGAGACAATTCATCGGATAAGCAGAAATATAAATAGGCCTATACATGTAACATTTATCAATTTGACCAAAATGTATATGTTTTTATTAAGAAAAAAAGTCGTCTTCCGATTAAGATATTTTATTTTTCACCATCTGGTAGGATTCCATTTTTGTGTGGTGATTATATGCCCCCAATGTTGGGTTCTTTTGGCTTACGCCGTAAATTTACCATATTAGTGACGTCACACCATGGCAAAATGTTGTAGTTAATGAGGAACACCACGTGATACACGGTAAAAGTCGCAACGAGGTTCCAGTGTATGTGGTAGGGACTTCCTTTAGCGTTGAGTGTGCGTCTGTTGAGAAAAGATGCACGCATGTATATGCCAATGTTAGATCACCTTATTATAAGTGCTATAAGTATAATTTGTTTATGCATGTATAGCAGGAACACAACATTACATTTGCAAGTCATTTACTTGATGCACTGAACTCGTTTCATAAGATCAATTCCTTCATTTAAAAAACCCTTTTAGTTTAGGCCTAATTGAGTTGCACGAACCTTGTTAAGATGTAGATGACATTAGCGATGATGCAGGCAAGAAGCGACACGGAGTATCCGATATACACAATCACATAGATTACCTGAAGAGTGAAAGGGGAGAAATGGTAGGAAAATGAACGAAAATGTGTCTAAACGTGCTCCCGGGTCGACCTGCGAAACTCTTGGGTCGTGAGCCCACAACAGAACCGTCAACATCTCGCGGAAAAAGCGACATCGGACTCAGAACAATCGCAACCAAACTCATGTCATCCACGATTAGATGCACCAAGGAAACCATATACGTAATTTTACTGCACTCCGTTTGGCAATTTACGAGTGACGCCATTTTGTTTAAACAAATGTAAAAGAGATTAAAGACTTATGTTTTTGTCAAAATCTTGCACTGTTCTTGCAAATACATTATGATTATATAATTAGATAAACGTTCAGCTGCACTGAAACCAAACATCGCATCGATTGGTTCAGAACCTCCTTTATTTGTTAATAATAGGCGTAAATACTGCTGCTGATATTGCTATTGCACTTAGACGGTCTTTATTAAGAGGATCAAGTTGCAGAACTTAGCCAATGATGGTCTCCAACAATGTGACACGTTCTCTCCTTAGGCTTACCCGGTTGACTACGGATTCTTCAAAGGAGATCAAGGTGGCTGATCCGTTCACGCACGCCCAGAATACTACGAGAAATATAAGGCCAAGGATCATCAATTATTATATCCGTCTAGCATTAGGTATGATTTACAAGTTGAATATGCATGACAAGATCAAGATCATTTTGATAGGTACATTAAATAAATTTATCTCCCCCTACCCCTCGCCCTGGATAGTCCTTGGTACAGCCAATGGGCTTCGAGGACGGCAGTCACGTGATATTCCAACTTACCTCTGGGTCTACACTCTCCACACGAAGCAATTTCGCCATCTTGCGTTGACGTATCGCACCCCGTTTGGTTCGATTGGCTTGTATTGGTGTCAATGCATGCTGAAACTGTTAACATATAATGAATCCTACTGGTTAAAGATCCGTTCTGTCAAGAAACCCTTATGGTGTATTTAGTTACGGCAGCATTATACGTATTTTGAGCAGCAAGTACAACCAAACATTGTCACTCTTTGCATCAATATTTGTAGCTGCGTATATACATTGTACCACACACAGGTTTTTCCCCCATCAGTGGAAAGACGCGACTATGAGACTAGCCCGTGTTTTTTTTTTCAAGTCTTTGAAACTCACAAAAAAATATATCTTTGTTGCAGCCCATGTACATGTGCATTAAAACAAATATAATTCACAGAACAAAAACAATGGAAAATTGACTTTAAGTTACCTGACGTGGTGTAATTACCGTAGCTTTCAGTAGTGGTTGATACCCGCACAGTGACGTCACGTGCCAGTACTGTGCACGCCGTTAGGTATAGTCCAATAAATGAAACTAGGAAGCAAGTTGTCAACTTCTGAAAATTGATAAAATAATGAGATATATTTTCTAAAATGTACATTTCCGTGAAGTGCATGAATGCATAAAATGTTTCATCTGAAAATGATATGACATAGGCCTTTAATTATATGACCGGGCATTGAAACACAAACTATTTAACATAATTGAAGAATCAGACTTTTTATAGTTATATTTCAAAACGTGAGTAATTAACATAAATCACCGTGTTACCATGTGATTGGTTACCGAGGCGAGTTGTCAACAGAACACAATTCTGGGCCCAATTTTATGGAATTGTTTACCGTATAAGCGACGATATCCTTGCTTGCTGTAGCAAAAAACAAATCTGTGCTTACGGTAAACGTATTTCATGGCAGATTTTTTGCTTTGCTACCGTAAGCAAGGAAAAGCACGTCTGACTGCGCATGCTTATGCAGCAAAAAAGGCCAAATCTAAGTTAGAAAAGACCGCGTGTCGTCTGCTATAGTTATACACAGAAGTCGCCTGCTATACGCTCGAATAATGCACGGACAAAATGACTCAAATCAGCGTCGCTGGCGAATGTGGATTTTATAACTGTCTTGTAAATTCCCCGTGTACATTTTTGTTTTGTTTTACCTCTTTGTAAAAATATCGATAATAATATATTGAATAACCCCTTTCAAATAAACACGTTCTCAAGGCATCACGGGATTGGATGACAAAGTAGGCTGGCAATTTTCACACAAACCTATGGGGCTCTGGGGACACGACAACGTTCATCGATTTTATTCTCATTTATGTGAAGCGATTGACATGTGATCTTCCCACACGCTTTTGATCAAGGAAAGATGCAATTTTTGACAAATATGATTTTTATTATATTTGAGCTTCGATGAAATTAACTAAGAAAACGTTAGAGCCAATCAGGTGCATTCTTTTGTAAAGTACAAACTGGTGCTGTGCATTATTTTAAATTTTCTCATTTTATTTCATTTTACTATATACAGTTAGAATAAAAATGATATTTGTCAAAAATTGCATCTTTCCTTTATGAAGAACGTGTGGGAAGATCACATGTCAATCGCTTCACAGAAATGAGAATGAAATCGATTAACGTTGTCATGTCCCCAGAGCCCCATAGGTTTGTGTGAAAATTGCCAGCCTCATTTGTCATCCAATCCCAGCATGATGCATTGAGAACGTCGATAAGGTTTATTGTTATAAACTCATGCGATATGGCGCGCATGCAGCGCGCTTTGAAAATTAACGGTTGTGCGCGCCTAAAAATAAATGCATGACGTAACGCTTAGTGCTATTTTAAACACGTCCAATGGTACAATATCATTTCGAATGATTTTGTATATGTAAATGAGGCTTGGACTTTACAGTAATGTACTGTAAAACATATGTGCAGTAAATTACTGTTACAGTAAGAGGTTTGTGATTTTACAGTAATGTACTGATATACAGTAAATTACTGTGAGAGATTACAGTAAGATACTGTACAAAATAACAGCGTACCCACGCCATTCTTGCGTTTGCTGACGAGTGCAAGTCGAAAAGCTTTAGCATGTCTTTGTCGTTACTTAATTCTATATTCCGATTTTGCAGTACCAAACACTTGGTACACATTTTGTCTGAATGTTCAATCTTTTGATAGACAAGTCACGAAACCTTACGCACTGCGCAAGCAACTTTTTATTGCGTAAGCTGCGCAACATTCCTGTGATAATTACACGCAAGCCTATGGGGCTTATGCCATTTTTAAAAGTTGCGCAAGCTACGCAATTGTTTGTGAAATCGGCTGCTGTTCACTGGAGTTCTGCATAGTACGCTTCCCCAAGTGCTTAAGGGATCACTGGTGCCTGCACGTTTTGGGGATAAAGTCTGATCCTTCAATTTGGTCGAGTAGTGTAATTTGAAACACGTCATTTTAAAAAGAAAATGTCTAATGTAAAATCTATGAAAAGTTCACATAATGCCCTACCGAGAGTGACAGCACTGCCATGCATTTTAAGTTGTTTATACGTGGGATAAAAAAAATTAAAATCCGCTCTAAGAGGTAGTGAAAATACTATACGCCGCTATAGTCATGGTAAATGTTTGCACTAAACTCCATAAGCTGGTATTATATATAGATCGCTCCAGGAAATGAAAATGGAGAATGAGTATCGATGTATATGGGCTTGTATTAAAGGTACATACTGCCGGGAAATCCATGCAATTTGTACACCTTAAAGGGCCTGTGACATGCTAAACAACTTTGTGCCTAAGATTTGCTTCGTAATGACGGATTACTTGTTCAGCAAGACATACTATTGTTCGTTTGTATGTAAAATCAATAAAAGGTGACCTTTTTCAACTTTGAAGATTTCATTGCAATAAATCACAGACAGAGGGCGCTGTTTTGAGTGCATCACATAAGGAAGACAGAAGGGAAAAGTTAAGAAAAAACATAAGACTTCAAGTTGGACTTGTGGCAAATTGCTGCAGTTTCTACCCCCAGTTTTGTCATGGCTTACAGCAGGCAACATGTAAAACAAACTCAAACAGCCATTGATTACAAAAGTTTCAGGAAAATTGAGAAAAAAAGTGGAATCTTTTGTGCACAGTTAAATGTGATTCTACTCTGTCTGCCTCTTGTGACCTTGGTCATGAATATGCATATTCGCATTAGCATAAAAACAAAAAACCTTTGTTTTAACCCCCAAAGCAAGCTCCAAATAGGATTTTTATGACTTTAACTGAGTAGAGTGGTTTTAAAGCATAAATTTCATTGAAAAAAATCCTAAATAAGGGGCCCTTTAAATTGTTCGTAATTTGTAAGACATAGGCCTACGTCGTTGAATAAAATCGGTATAAATGTAACAATTAATGCTGAAAACAAGAAATACGACATACCTTTGAGCCTATATACAACGCTAGGTAGTATATACGCAGGGCGTGACTAATACTATAGACCGTATCAAATAGCCGCCATTTCGTGGGGCACATTTTGTTACTTAAACCGTTCAACAATGGAGGCACAATATGTGCAACCATCCATGTTTTCAAGGAACAAAGAAACTGCCCTACGAAATGGCGGCTATTCGATACGGTCTATAGAAGAATTCGCCATCTAGTCACGTAAAATTGAAAATTGATATAACGGCACAAACGCAGAATCGATGACTGACATGTTTTTGAGTCACTCAATAATGGGCAGAAAATATGCTCGTATTTGCCAATCCACTTTTTTATTTTCAAATATAAGAGTTTAAAAAGAAAGAGTTCACTTCACAGGATTACTATAGTTTTATGGTATTGTCATTAATTTTGGCTTATTAATCTGTTAGAAGTTCAATGTACATTACAGTTTTCGCCAAACGGACCTCATCTGCTAACCAAAGGCAGGATGCGAGTAAACTCACCGCTTCCTTCTGATGCGTCTTACCAATCACTTTAAATTACTGTTACTATTTAAAGTGATTGGTTTACTATAGTGATTGCTTTACTATAGTTACTGTGTATATTTCCTATATACCATTTTAACATGCACTGGTTGAAATTATTAGACATGCATAAATTGTACTTACCATAATGTTGCGTGAATTCAACACAAGGCTCCTAACTCCACGGGTTCGATACACGAGTGTATTTTTACGGCGAGCTGTGGAAGGAATCGTCTGTCTCCAGTAATTAGGAGATCGGAATTACGAAGCCCGGGACTCGTGGGACAATGCGCTCGTACCCACAACCTCCCCGCGCTGTGTTTTTACAGCAATTAGCCCAGTCTCGGAGAATCAATCGTTCCGTGCGTGCTCTGGACAAATCCCGCTGGTCCGATGAGGGAAATGATGATGATATAGGCAGTGTGAACTCGGCGAGCCGCAGACAGAAAAAAAAAAACTTGGCTGGTAAAACAAAAACAATCGACGCAATCGAAACAACTAATGAGTTTGTTCTGAAACAGCCCGGTTTTGAAGGATTGACGAAACAGGTGTATACGTTGTTGTCAATGCATGCAGGTATACGCTCACTAACGAACTGATCCTGCAATGCTTCCCCCACTCACAACGAGGAAATAAAATCGACCAAATAGAGAGTCCCACGTCAATACTGTTATTATAACATTCAATCAATTTCTATGCCGTCATGCATGATTGACTTAGGGGTGGCTCGGTTGGTTTATTTCGTGAGTTCTCGAATTTTGCACCGTTGACCTGCGAAATGGATTTGCGCACCGAACTTATCCGCTGTTTATAGAAATTTGTTTACCGCTTCGGGTTTGCCGAATCCATGCCTGCGGCTCATTTTGGTAACCATAGGTTTGCGGTACTTTAGTGGAGATGTTGTGGGAGGTAGCTTCCTTTGTTGTCGTCGTATAAACACTTACAACTTGATTACCATGTCTTGGAATTTTTGTTGTTGCTTGTAACCTGATAAATACGCAGGCATGCGGTCCCTGTTAGAGCGAATTACTGTAATATGGGATTCCCGGATTTGTGAAGGTAGGGGTGCTTCATAGGCCTATAAAAGCCTACTACAATTGAGATGGTCCAACAAATCAGCAATTCCTTAAGGATAATTCTTTTCGAACCTGGGAGATTTTAGGTGATACAACGCCCCTGACCCCGGAGCTGATCCAGGATATGAAAAGATGTCCTCAAACATTTGGCAAAACAGCGAGGCCAGGGACGGATCCAGGAATTTGTCAGCTTGTTTCAAAAGATGCATTACATTATATTTGTTGTTGTTGGAGCAGTTTGAAACACCCCCCCACCCCCCACCCAACCCCCCCCCCCCCACCCAACCCCCCCCCCCCCCCCCCCCAAATGTTTTTAGCATATATTTGCATACAATTTACCCGGCACATACCACTAACAGATCTTATACGTTTGCCTTTGCCAAATCTCCAATAGTATAGTTCAGGGTTGTAGTCGAGTCCATCACAAATCTATCACAAATCTATCACAAGTCCAGAGCCAATAAAATCACAAGTCATTCACAAGTCCAGTGACATGAACACGCACAGAAGATGCTGTTGTTGGAGTTCATTTGAATAGCTTGTGATGGTGGACTTGTGAAGGCTTGCGAGGGCGTGTGATGGACTCGACTACAACCCTAGTATAGAGATGAACCTCCAAAGTTCGTGGTCTTGGTTTTTTAATAATGAACAATCGGTTTGGCACATTGAATCTTAATTTTGAATCCTAATCCCAGCTATAGACCGTATCGAATAGCTGCCATCTTGCGGGGCACCTTTTGTTACTGTTCAACAATGTGAGCACATTATGTGCAACCATGCATGTCCTCAAAGAAACAAAGAAACTGCCCCACATTAAGATGGCGGCTGTACGGTCTATGTCTCCTTATAATAGCAGATTTAAACGCGCCACTGTGCGTCATTTGTATATAATTTTGGCTCTTCGCATTGACCAGTATATATACACACTGCTGACACGTGTCATCAGTTATTGGTTGTCTAATTACAATGTGCCACTTGGGCCTTCAAGTCAATCAGAGGTCGGATTAACGACACGGGCAGTAATCATCATTGCTTTAGCGTATCGCTGCAGCATACCGTGCGAATTTCCTCATTGGGAACCCTCCACAAAGTACGTAAGCTCGGGACGATACGGCATAAACAAGGGTCAAAAATCGGCTGTCCCTTTACGCATACGCACTACGTATACTTTCATGTAGTGGTGACACTGAAAATGTACAATGACAAAATACATTGTATTAAATGCATTCAACAATCGAGTGTTTGCAACTATACTCATATAGGCCTACATACGCATAACACGTAATGCCTACATACAATATCCCTTCGTATCTACGTAATTTATGGTAATTAAACGTAAAATTACGCAGCGTAATTTTACGTGCTTTACGGTTGTTTGGGCGCAAAGAATGATGGGACGGAATTCTATAACGCAGTATATAACTTTTGCAAATTTCAAGCACGTAAAACAAATGGGGTTTTCGCATGCAACCGGATTAAGCTTTCGGCAGCTTCAAATTTTATTGCTGCAAGTTGTACTTTGTATAAGGCAGTGGTTATTACAAATTTAACTTACTGTGCAATAGGCTATATCGGTTTTGCAATTATGTGAAATAGTAAGTTAATATTTTCACGAACTGTGCATTGTGCAATGCATGAATGACTCACTTCAGCTCAGCCGCCGCGACGTGCACGCACTGTCGAGCTCACTCAGGTTTTTTCGTTTTTCTTATTCAACGTTTTTATTTCAAGGATTTGTCCTCCACGCGTGCGGTCTCTGTTAGAGTTCTGTACCAAACGAGTAAACTTAACAATCCATCTTCCTTGACGGTCCATAGCTTTGCAACGCCTGAAAAGTTCAAACCACTGAACAAGGAAACAAAATGGCTCGAACCTTACTGTACTTTCCCCCCAAGTAAAATGTTTCAATAGATGCATTGTTAAAAACAGGAAATTCAAGGTAAAGAAATACTTGAAAACAATGCAAATGCCACAAAACACACAAGTGCACCTGTGGGGTTTTCAAAACTTAAAATGCCACTTTTCAAGGAGACGAGGAAATAAAAACTGCAGTTTCAAATCTGCCGAGTCAACTTCTCTTTTGTTTACTGCTGCGTTGTGCGGTAAGGCGTTAAAAATGCAAGGAATTGTCGACTTGTTTTGACCACCACATTCCTAACCCTTTTCCAACCTCCCCCTGTATGCCCATTGACCTGAAGATGTGTGGGATAAATAATGTTTAATTAAAATCCTGGTATTATACCAGGATTTTCATTCTTCTTGTCAGTTTTTACCTCTGGGCCGGCAATAATCTCCGAAAAAACCAACTGACACTAAAAAGACCATCCATAAAATAAAAACCGAAGTTCAGCCATGTCGGCCTCCGTACCACAGGGACAGAACACCTTTCAGCCTTCTTTTTATCAATAATTATTCTCAGAGTTGCAAGCCCACCGACCAGGCCTTGTGTCAAGCTCTGCTTCTTGACAAGGTTTTGGGGTCTAACATTCACATTACAAGGTATAATTAAGGAACTCGCGAATTGGCGAGGCGCATCATTTCGGCAGTCATTTTTAAACTCTTATCCTCGGGAAATCTGGGACAAATTATGCGTCTACTTCCCAGACCTAATCAAAAACGGTTTGAAATGGAATACCTTCCAAGGCAATCGATGTTACAATCATCTAGCAATGGGCGGTCGATACACGTTATAAGACGCTACACGATTTGCGCTCCAGTCCAACCGGATTTTACCCCCGTGATTCACCGGATAATGTCTGATTCGTGACAATGAATATTTGATATACGCGGCGGTGCACGAAAAGAAAAATATACACATTACATAAGCGTGGCAGCAATGTCCGTATGAGCAATAAAAACAGTAATATGTTGATTAAGTCAATTTTTGGAGGAAAGGTAGCAAATTGAGTTTAGCAGAGTTCCACATTAATACATGCACCGGTGTATGCATGCGAACCTCCAAAACAAAAGCCATAACCAAATGTATGATTTGTCACCAAAGATTTAACAATTCTACCTTTCTTGAAAATTGACAACACACACACGTTGGTTCAGCTCAGACTATTATCATTCACTTATCAAAAATATATATATATATTTCATACATTTTTGGCAGTTTTGCTTCCTAATGTTATCTGCGCAATTCCTGTATAAACTGAAAGAAACATTAATATGCATGTAGGCTACTGGAATCGGAAAGAGGGGAAATCCGCGCTTTCGCCCCGGCCTTTGTTCAGTATGCCAAACCAGAACCAGCTGAAAGGTTTGCTTTTGTCCATCGCTATATGCGCGGACACGGAACCTTGAGGGTGTAGGTTGATTTTGCATGAACAGTTCAAAATACTGCTTGTCAGCAGCAGCATCGTCAGCAGCAATATTATGTTAGTATCCATTGATGGGGAGTCCAGACTTTCCCCAGATTTTTCAAATTTAAGCACGACAATGGAGACAATTTAACACGTCATTTTGAAGAGGAAGTTCCGGTAAATATACCGTAGCAATCAAAATCACAATACGTATTGTAAAATTCCTCAGTAAAAAGTCAGTTTTAAAATTACCTGCATGGATCTTCATGCAATGGAATTTTCGCACAATGCTGCGGAACTAGAGTTTTTTTTGGGGGGGGGGGGGGGGGGGGGGTTGTCAAACACCCCCCTCTTATTATAAAAAAATATACATGTAATGCATTTTCTGTGTGTCCGCAACATAAATATAGAAGTGACCGGTAACACCGCCCCATGCACCCCCCTTAAATTGAAACAACTTTGGAGTTGGGGGAGGGGGGCCCGGAAGGGAAAGAGGGCACGCACACCCGCTCCCCCCTCTCCTCCCGCTGAGCGACTTTGTCGGCACTCGCACTGGCAAAACCCCACCCTGAAAAGGAATAAACAACATAATGTTCATTCCATGACTTCAACTAAGCACAGAAACGAACTCAAGTGTATAATAGGAGCGAAATTGTGAACCGGGGACCAATCTATGCAAAGCATTGTTGTGTCTGTACCAATATGGCAGACGCATAATGGCTTCACTTATGACACAAGTTGTTGCACAGCCAATCCAATGTGCAGAGATCAGTGGTTATCAACCCAAATTATGTATATATATCTCTGAAAATGATGCCAAATATCAATCACACGTGTTACCTTTAATCCAAATTCTAGAAATAAACGGCCAATTTGATGGTGTAAATGTTTGTCTCCATTTCCTGGGTTTTTGAATCCTAGATCAATATTTCAACTGGAGTCAGATTGGCATCATTCAAGCAATGTATAATGAAGCAATTAATATGCAAAACAGTGTATGCCATTATGCCATACATTTCTGTATCCTACCAAATCTGGGCCAAGTCTACCAATAAAATGAGTTGTATACATCACTTTTCCTGATCAATAATTCCACCGAACCCACAGGCAAACACGGCCAAAATAATGTGCATTACAAAAAAACTATGAATTGTAGGATAAGGCGACAAATCGTGTGTAAAAAAGGTATATTAGGGCGACATGCTCAATAGGGCGACATTTTGGTGTCGCCCTAATATTTTTGAGTTTAAAAATCATTTTTTTAAGGTCAAAAACCATTTTAAAATCGAGAACCATTTTTATTAGGTCTAGAACTGTCTCTCTTAGGTCTGTGACCATCTCTGGAAGCTTCGGGTAAAAAAATAAGGTGTCATTTTGAGTGACTCTTGCCGAAATTTCGGTGGTCCCCGGGGAGAGTCTTCCTGAAGTGTCGCCCCATTGCGGCATTCAGGGTTGTTTAAATAGTTATTATTATTATTATTATTATTATTATTTCTTTCTGGTATTCATACCAAGGGTTCCTCAAAAGTGCCCATTGCACTATAACTCGCAAGCGTGAGGAAACCCATGACAATTTAGAAATGGCCAGAGACACTGGGGAATCCCCTTGCTCTTCACGAAAGCATGCTCTGGGATCTTTAGAGTGCGTTACCGTTACCTAACACACTGGACCAACGGCTTTACATCCCTTCCGAAGGATGGAACAGGTGTGGTTGGTGCCTTGCTCAAGAGCACAGGTTGTTCAAGGGCAGCCGGGGGTGAAGGTTCGAACCCGCAACCCCAAGTTTTCACCTGTGATTGCGAGTCAATGACCCAAACCACTCGGCCAGTGTTTTGCATAACAAAACACTGCTGTTATGAATCTGCAATAATTCAATATGGCAGACTAATAATAATAATAATAATAATGATGATTAGATTTGTATAGCGCACATATCCACCCTGCAGGGTGCTCAAGGCGCTGTTACCATTATTACCGCTGCCATCTGTCAAGGCGCTGTTACCATTATTACCGCTGCCATCAGGGAATCACCAGAACCATTTCGCTTCAACTAGGTGGCTGCTGTCAGGCGCACAACCCTATATCAGCAGTTAGATTGTGGCATTCCCCTTAACAGCTTCCCATATGTCGCTTGGGTTGACGAGGCAACTGGGATTAAGTGCCTTGCCCAGGGACACAGACACGTTGGTCGAAGTGGGGCTCGAACCCCCAACCTCTGATTGGGAGGTTCCCGCTTCATACCCACTAGACCACACGCGCTCCCAGACTGTCAAATTAAGCTGCTTAACAAGGCAGAGGTACAGGTGTGTACAATGTGATTTAATTAGAGATTAAAAGCAGGTTTGGCCAGTTTTAAACATACGTTTAAAACCGGAAATTTGCGAGTTTGTTTTTCACCCGAACGCGTCGTTGGGCAAACCATCCTTGCTCTATGGGCAAACCTAGTCAAACACGGCCAAAATCGTATGCACTGGCCGCCGTCAACGGTTTACAAAAAATACTTACAAGCAATTGTAGGCAACCTTTTCCCCCATGTTTGCCCTCGTATGTTCTACTAAAGACATTTCAACTCGTTCACCAAAAGCTATAGAATTATTAATTCATCTTTAATTCTGATATATTTAACACTTTTTTAGCGAAAGTTGTTTTCCATTTTCAATCGCTTTTACAATTCCGCCATCTTGAAAAGTGACGTGATTACAACTGACTAGAGATGAACCTACCCCCGGGGCTTGGTTCCTTTAGTCAGACTAGCTAGTCAAACCACGCAGCGTTCAGATGACATCTAGATCGACTACGGTTAGTCTAGTTAACTATAGTCGGTCGCCTGCCCGAAATTGCTCATAGGTTTCTTCCAAACTGTTAATTTAGTACAAAGCTAGAAAGCATGCTGCTTTGGCAAAATGAGGGCGCTGTTTAGGTGAGTTTCTTTGGGAACACCCCATTGGAAAATGAAGTAATTTTTGTGATTCTGTGATTGCCACTTTTGATGAGGTATAATTTTTGAGATTTGGTAAAGGACAACTTGACATGGGTATTTGACGAGTAAATTAATTACATGCAAATGATATGCAAAGTCACTGACTCCACCTACTTTTCAGGTCAATCTCAACTATAATTTTGGAGATTTGGCAAAGGACAACTGGACATCGGGTGAATAAATAAATTATATGCAAATGATACGCAAAGCCGTAATAACGTTTTCTCTTATTTTGCAATATTTTCTTAACTAATGTCGTACATGTATGTTTAATTTTTTACACGATACTGTGATGGGCATTTTTGTTCACTTATAATTTATTTTCGAAAAATGGCGAAATAAATTTTAATTCACACATTTAAAGTTATCTTTTTAAAAAAAAGGCTAGGCGGGGTGTGGTGGGGTGTTGTCTACTTGAAGTTTAAACAAGCTGCTCTTTTAGGATTTCCATTGCTAAGTAGTGCATCAGATTTCTGCTGAAGCTTTTAAATATTTGATCCTAAATACTGATCCTAATGAAACTAGCCCAGCCGCAGCTAGCAATAATCTTAGACAAAATAGTTTGACCACTTCCAGAGTGTTTTCCTCTTCCCCCTGCAACCAGCACATCGCCAGACTTTCTAAGGGAGGGGAAGGGGGAGGGGTGGGGGTGGGGGAGGGGTGGGGGTGGGGGAGGGGTGGGGGTGGGGAAGGGGGAGGGGTGGGGGTGGGGGAGGGGGTGGGGAAAAGAGATGGCAAATTTGGCACAACACTAAGCAGCTTACACACGAGGTTTTTCAAACCTCAAATCTCATTTATTGGGAGCACAAGAGGGGCGCATGACACCAACACTTTCGGAAGAATGTGTGCCTCCCAGGCTGCCCTAGGCAATGCTACTACGTGTAACCTTAATCTATCTGCTTTTAAGCAGAACAACATTGCAAGATGGCATAAGGCTGCTTGTGTCCCAAGATATTTTTGTGTAAGATGGTAAAATTTGGGAGAGAGTGGTATACTCCCTTAGGTTTTCCATAGGGAAAATCTGAGGGAGTACACCACTGTGCCTTATAGCTCAGCTGGTAGAGCGTCTGCATGATGAGTCAGAGGTCTCAGGTTCGAATCTCGATAAGGTTCGAATCTCGATAAGGCCCTTACGATTTTTTTCTCGTCCCAAGTTTAGTTGTTTCATTTCAATGGTGATTAGTAGGCATACCTGCCAACATTGCCGAGTAAAAAAATCGTACTGTAGTGAAAGTTGCAACGGTCGAGTTGGTAAAACGGTCAAGTTGACCTGTTACTGCACCGTTTTCATGTACACAACACATGCGGCGCGCGCGAAGAGTCAGGTCAAGTCGACTGTTACAATTGTTACGATTTTCAACACTTTTAACACTTAAAAATCGTAACAAATCGTAACATTTGAGGATACGTCTTTCTCTGCTGACTGCTTTCTTCATGATAGATGAAGGCCGCCTTTGATCAAGTTTTCTCTCCAGAATGATCTTTCTACATGTCAAGTAGATCACTTTCTCGAACAACACTCAAAGCAGATGCATAACCCAAGAGATGTCTACCAAAGTTACGAAGCTTTCTTCTCAGGGAGGACTGGGTCGGGTCTGACTTGGTACTTGGATAGGTCTTGCTGTTGAGGAGTTTGTCTAGCAGATAGTGGAGCCATAGGACGTTAGTGTGTGGGTTCCAAGGCTCCCAAGTATTGCTAAGAGAAAAGTAGAAATAATATCAAATTAATTACGAGGTGAACAGTGATGGGGTCATGTAAACTGCCCAATGAATTTGGCATGTTTGCACTCATGAGACTCGAACCCACAACCTCTTGATCATGAGCATGGCTGTGTACCCACTAGACCCACACGTGCCCAAGAGTGCAAGATTCTATGATGTTGTTTGTGAGACCAAGTTCTATCGGTCAAATCTTGAGGGTCAGCGTGAAATTGAATACTCACTCGTTCTCATCTTTCATCTTTCTGTAGACATCAAACTGCAGATCTCCTTGACCTGTGAATAGCGTCTCATCAGTGGAGAGGTCACAGAACACAGTGCAGCCATCTTGAGGAACAAAAATAAAACTAGAGGTATGACGTTTGTTGTTACAAACGCCAGGTGATCGGGCTAAATGAACATTTTGTGATGAATTTCAGACGTTGTTATCACCTGTGGAATGGCAAAAATGGAAGTTCAGCAGCCGCTTTCACGAAACTTTACGCAATTGCGCAAGTCCACTTACGCCATTACTTGCGCAATAACTTATGGCATAAGTGGACTTGCGCAATTGCGTAAAGTTTCGTGAAATCGGCTGCTGTATACACTAATCCGGTAACTAATATCTCCTCCCTGCATATCCGCCATAGCTGGGGGGTTGATAGCTTGCACCGTTTTGAGATATGAATTGTTGAAATAATAACCTTTGAAATCTTGTAATGTGACACCTGTGACGACATCATGACGTCACAATTTTGTGCACAAATTGTTGAACATCAAGTTCTTAAATGTGGCGAAGGAATCATACCAATATCTGTTGTAGTTTTCAAGATACAGCATTTTAAAACATCTCAGCTCCAAATTTGCGTGATTTGACACCACATTACGTAACCACCGTCCATGTAATGACGTCACCAATGGTATAGTCAAAAGGTCCACATGTGTGGAAACATTTCGTTCCGTAGAAATATGGTCAAATTCACTACCACTTTGAATCTATTTGCATTCAAAATGCTAAAAAAATGCACATTTTCGAACAACTTCCGGTTTGGACCGGAAGTAGGCGTCACGCAGGGGTCATGACATCGTATGATTTGTTCAGTTCATTTAGACTTATCATGTTGTGAAAGAATTCTTGAGATATGAATTTTGAAAATAATAACCTTTGAATTTTTGTAATTTGACACCTGATGACGTCATTATTACGTCACACTTGATGCCATCATGATACTATACATGCTGGTGAAAGTCTGCCGTAGGGCCTATGTCTGTATCTAATTTACTAACGATTCAGCTTGGTTTGATGGGCATTGTTACTGGTAAGTGTAAAAACTGAGATTTCCGTTTTCGTTTTCGTTGAACTTTGACCTCCAATTGACCCCAGAAGCAAGGGTCAGATGAAAATGCCCACACAAAGAAAGTTGTAGCACAGAATGTCATCTATAAACCTGCCAAATACGAAGATCCTGGGTCACGTGGTTTTCGAGACGGAAGCATTTTAAAATATGCATATTTTGTTTTTTTGGGAGGTGTAATTTGATACTTGATGACGTCACGATGTCACGCTTGATGCCATCATAATATTAAACACGCTGGTGAAAGTCTGCTATAGGACCTATGCCTGTACTTAGTTTCTTAAAGATTCAGCTTGGTTTGATGGGCATTGTTGCTCAATAAGTGCAAAAATTGAGATTTTCGTTTTCGTTGAACTTTGACCTCAGATTGACCCCAGAAGGAAGGGTCAGATGAAAATGCCCACACGAAGAAAATTGTAGGCCATGATCTGATATATAAGCCTGTCAAATACGAAGATCATGGGTCACGTGGTTTTCCAGACGGAATCATTTTAAAACATGCATATTTTGGTCATTTTTGGTTTGTAATTTGATACCTAATGACGTCACAATGACGTCACACTTGTATGCACATCTTCACATTGGGGTTGATGTTCCTACTAAGTTTTAAGTTGATAGCTTGAACCGTTTTGAAGAAAAGCTCTGGAAACGTTTGAGTGGAAGAAGAAGAAGAAAAAAAAAAAAAAAAGACAAAGAAATCGTACGAGAGTAATAGGTGATCGGGCTGTTGGCCCGATCACCTAATAAATCAACAAGGAATTTTGAAACGTTTCTGGACCGACACAAACATAATCAGCAGTTTGTGCATGTAAAGCTTAATTCATTAATACCTATTAAAGCCAAGCGGAATCATTGTATTGGATAGTTGGAACCACTTCTATTTGGGCAAGGTTCTCTAGTCAAAAGGTGGATTGAAATTTTTGGACACTGCATTTTTTGGGTCGTGACACATGTTACTTTGATAAAGAAAAAAACAAAATAATAAATTGAACTTGGGCGGAATTGTTTTGTCATTTTCGTTTCACTCAAAATTCCCTCTAAAACCAAGCGCTTCAAATTTATGCGAAAAACCATATGCGACTGCGTACCTTTCTTAAGACGTGACAGGGTGAAGTCAATGATGCCCACTTGCACTCCATGGGTAGCCACGTTCATCTCAGCTCCGTCGAACCAAAGCTTAATAGTCGGCTTAGAGCTTGGAAGGACTAGAACATTACCCCAGTGTAGGTCTCGATGTTCAAACTCAAGGCGTTGTTCGGCTACGGCTAACGATATGGCTACTTGCTGTAGAATACTGACAGCATGATACATGCTGCTCAGCTGTTGTGTATAAAGACAGTACAGTGAGAAATGAACAGGGGCCAATTTCATAAAGCAATTAAGCAAAAAAATTTGCTTAATCAAAAATTTGTTTGCTTTATAAAAATGAGTCAATAGTCAAAATTGCATGTCAACTTGCATTTTTCACAAGAATATCTGCTATTCTTGCTAAAAACACAAGTTGACGTAAAATTTTGATTATTAACCCATTTTTATAAAGCAAACAAATTTTTGATTAAGCAAATTGTTTTGCTTAACTGCTTTATGAAATTGGCCCCTGCTAGTACGTTGGCCCTGTGGGGATCTCTATATGCAAACTGGCTACGGCTAACGATATGGCTACTTGCTGTAGAATACTCACAGCCTGATACATACTGCTCAGCTGTTGTGTATAAAGACAGTACAGTGAGAAATGAAATGCTAGTACTTTGGTCCTGTGGGGATCTCTATATGCAAACTGGCTGTGGCTAGCGATACGGCTACTTGCTGTGGGATACTGTGAAATGAACTGCTAGTACGTTGGTCCTGTGGGGATCTCTATATGCAAACTGGCTGTGGCTAGCGATATGGCTGCAGTATACTGACCGATGAAAGTTTTTCAAAAACTTACCGTCTTCGTTTCCAAGTCAACTCCTCCATCAGCAAACTCAAAGACGATGAAAAGCTGGTCTTCAGGGAAGAAATCTGGAGGTGCAAAATAAATTAATACTCCTGTAAGAATTGATATTTTTTTAAGGATACGTTTAGGCAACAACAGAGATTCCTTCCAAGCAAGATACTCATCCCATTGGTTGAGCAGCTCTCTAGGGTAACTGCCATGACAATAAGACACGTCAATTACCATGATGGCTCCTCCTATTGGCCCCGCCTCCTACCTACCCGGTCTGTCATTCTCCGATTCCTTCCTGGCATTATACTCATCCCATTGGTTGAGCAGCTCTCTAGGGTAACTGCCATGACAACAAGACACGTCAATTACCATGATGGCTACTCCCATTGGCCCCGCCTCCTACCTACCCGGTCTGTCATTCTCCGATTCCTTCTTGGCATCATACTTATCCCATTGGTTGAGCAGCTCTCTGGGGTAAGCGCCTTGACAACAAGACACGCCATTTATCAGGATAAACCCCTCAGTGACGTTAGCCTCCCCTTCCCTTAGAGCGCTCAGCTCCCTAACAGAAAACATCACAACAATTTATCAACTCAAGTGTGGGAATTTCATTGCCTCCACGGCCCCTGGTCTTAGCCTTGGTGCCATTTTGCAATCCTCTCAGACTACTTGATTTTCCAATGGAAGTGCTCCTTCTAAACACAAAAATGGCAGTGCCCCTTCTGTGAGGAAATTCCCATCCTGTACAAGTATAACATGCAACTGCATCATCTTAACCCCTCCATGAAATTATTTTATTCCCAAGAAGCAGGAGACTTGATACCAAGTCTTGGCTTTGTATGTCTCTGGGGCGGGAGACTTGATGACTAGTGTTTATTTCAAGTCATAAATCAAATTTTTGATTCCCCAAGTCAAGTGAATCAGTTTCCCCAGAGTAAAGTCTCAAGTCAAAACACTGACTTGAGCCCTAGCTAGCAGGTTGAGAGACCAGAAAATGTTATTTTAAAAAACTGAAATGACCAGTGTCATTGACATCCAATAGAGTTTGGTATTGAAGAGAATAATAGGAGAGAACCCCGCCCCCACCCGACAAAAAATACAAATAAAATAAGAAATAAATTAAGTGGTGATTTAAATACCTGGAGATGACAATTTCTGGGAGAATTTCTTCAAAAGATTTCTGTGGCTCCCCATTAACTTCCAAGTCCCCTTCAATTGGTATAATCTACAATGTACATGCAATGCAAATAAAAACAAATTTATCAGGAAAATTGGATTTTGAAATTCAACTTAAAATTTAGTTTAACATCCATAATACCCAGATCAAACATACACATGTCTTTAAACACAGAGCCTTTTTTCGTTGGCAGGGACTACACCCAGAGAGGGTGTGGTTAGGGCGGAGCCTACCTTCAGAGCAACCATCCGGCCTTCAGTATTGACTGTCCTGAATACCTCCCCATACACGCCCTCTCCAATCTTGACACACCCTTCAATCATGGCTGGGGGTATTCCTTCAGTGAATGGTACAGGACCCGTCTGGGAGCATTGTTGGAGAACTTTATGTTCAGCCATTAAATACCGGCCAGTTGCCTTGTTCTTCACTGGGGTTAGTACCTCCTAAAAATAAATATACACAAGTATGGATATACGCCATAGCTGGGGGGCTTCCAGTACATGGAATGTGCATTTTATGTTGCTGTTAGAACGAAAAGCGCTCATCCAGTATGCAAGCAACGCATGCGCCCCATTCGCGTACACAATCCTACAAAAGACGTGCAACTTGTTTGAAGTGACAAAATGCAACACCTTAGCAACGGCAAAAAACATACAGTTCATTCAATGGAAGCCCCCATATATGGCCTCATCTCTATGGCCTCATCTCTTGATTCAACATTTTTGGGTTAAGCAGAATTTTGGCTAAAAATAATTTTTGAATTTTAAACTGAGTTTGACACAGAGATTTGAAGAGAATGAATAACATGCAAGTACCTTAAAACTTTGGCAGTGATTATTTTGTAAAAACAACTCCATAGAATGATCACAGGGAGCTGCATTCCTGCTTTCTGTTGATTGTGGCTTTGCTTCAAGGTCGCTAAACTGCGTTTCTGGGACCTCTTGTGAAGTAGCTAACTGTGGCGATGTTGAATGAACGCTTATGTCGTGCAGCGACAGAGGAGTGACGACTACTGAACATGGACTGATGAGCTGATCTATGGATGGTCGACAGTTGTTGGTGTTATTTAGACTAAGGCGAGAAATCTCCTTTGTCAGGTCATACAGGTCAGGGGTACCACACTGCCTTGATTTGCAAGACATACATCCGCAGTTTGCTTCGTGTGGAGAGGGATAAATTGTGTCTTGGACATCTCCGTTAGAAATGAACACTGGGGTTTGAGTTTTGGAATTTGCTGCTGGAGTCGAGGTGCAAATTCTACGTACGCTGGACCTTGTTACTCGTTTGGTTGGTACATCGAGGGTGGAGCTATGGGCTCTTTGGGGTGCAGTGTTTCTTGTGAAGTTCCTTAAGTCTTTTGGTGTACTTGTTCCCATCACCGCAGAGTCAAAGACGTGATCGTCGACAGATGGTTTGGAATGCGATGGTTCAGCTGCGGCAGACATGTCATCACTGGCAGAGCTGCAGAAAATTAACAGTTAAAACGTTTAATTCTTGATTTGGCCAAATATCTTTATTTATATTGCAGTAGGGGTTGTTTTGTTTCAAGTGGAAATTAATAAATAAAAGTGACAGAATGCCTCCCCATAAATAAAGAGAATGAAAAAAAAAAGATTTCAAGGAGTAATTTGATTTTTGTCCCGAGACAGACCTTTAAAGGAGTGTGACCAGATCACATTTTTGAACTTCCAATTTTTCCCATGGGTACATGTTGAGATTTTTGTACCATATCGTTTGTCATATTTTTCTCATTGCTATTCTAAAACTTCGCCTTCTCAATCCGAATATTTTCTGTGGATATCGTCAAAAAACCACCGAAGTTTAGTAAACTAATTTATCCAGTATTTTATACCGGTATGATTGTTAGGTTAGAACAAAATCCATTTTGTGGAAAAATCTGAACACGCTCCTTTAAGGTGATTTTTTAAAGTGATTTTTAAATATTGCGAATTTAGCATTGTTTCCTTTAAGGGGCCTGATTTAGTAGGGTGCACACATAATACTTGTAAACATACATTGCATAATAACACTTGGATCACAGTAACATTAAACATTTCTATAACATGTTTTAAAAAATGTCCTTGAGACTTCAACAATTCCTTTGTTATAACAGGAACCTTGTATTATCAGTCCACAAAATGAAGAGAAATAAGGACTTGGGACATACAATGGTCCTTGTTATAAGCAGTATCTTGTATTAACAGTGCTCTTATTATCAGTGTTCCACATTGTAGTAATGCATGGCATGTTTATCTGGTTGGTATGCACCGACCTTCACCTTCACTATAGACTATACATCTACACTGTCAAATCATAGTCAAATTGATGTTTATTGGTCAAAGGTGATCTTACTACCAGAAGGAAATTGAAACAGGATGTGGTCTACAGCTACCACATGAATTTTAGTTCCTACACAATTTTAGCAGTGCATTTCTTTCTGCATGGTGTTTACTGCAGCATGTATTGAACTTCTTCCATCATATCATGATTTTTGATGCATTGTTTAAATGAATTCAAAGGTAAGAATTATTATTATTATTATTTGTTTTACCTGTACAACTACAGCACTATATCTGGGACACGTCAAAAAATCCTGTGGAATTATAGCCATCACAGTATTGTTGCTTCACTGAGATGTTATAGCAGAAAGTGTGTCTCTGATTTTCTTCCTCCATGCTCTGACTTAAGGCCCTGTTTACACTACATGTAGATTCGCCTTAATTATTTGCCGAATCGAACTCCGCAATTTCCAAAAAGGGGAGTTGAAGCCGGGTAGGAGCAAAGTGTAAACGCAAAAGGTGACTTGAAAAAGGCGGATCTGATTCGCCTTTTTCAAGTCACCTTTAAGGTAGGGTTCAACCCCGCAATTGTTAAGGTCGCTTGTAGTGTAAACGCTACCCGAATACAGATTCGGCAATTTGGGTGTCCTTTAATTGGGTAGATTTTATTGACCAATCTGGCACCAGTTCCGCAACACCTAACAACTCACGCATGCGCAGCAGTTACAACTAGTGGTGACTTTTGCGGTTTCTGAAGGCGAGTTGAAACCGGATCGAGGTGTAGTGTAAACGCAGCAAATGTTCAGTTTTGTGGTTGCGATAAAATGCTGGGTCTGTATCCACCTTTGCCGGTTCGAGTGTAAACACAGTGATAGCCATTGACAGTATTGTTGTTTCACTGAGAGTTTGTTGGATGTATGCACAAACACCGTGTTTACACTCGAACCGGCAAAGGTGGATGCAGATCCAGCATTTTTATTGCGACCACAAAACTGAACATTTGCCGCGTTTACACTACACCCCAAATCGCTTCAACTCGCCTTCAGAAACCGCAAAAGTCACCACTAAATGTAACTGCAGCACATGCGTGAGCTGTTGGGTGTTGCTGCACTAGTGCCAGATTGGTCAATTAAATCTACTACACTGCGGGCACCGCCCCAAGGACACTCAAATTGCCGAATCTGTATTCGGGTAACGTTTACACTACAAGCGACCTTGACGATTGCAGGGTTCAACCCTACCCCAATTAGTGCCCACCCGGCTTGAACTCCCCTTTTTGGAAATTGCGGAGTTCGATTCGGCAAAGGCGAATCGAGTGTAAACGGGCTGATAGTGTGTCTTTGACATAGTGCACCTGGCATTTTTACTGGGTAATGGAATTATGAGTACAGCTAAGGTTAGATTAGGTTAGCTGAGTTCAAAGTTGCATTAAATGTTCAAATCAAACAATTAGGTGTATGTATGGTAACTAGTTGTACAGTACATGTACTCTCAGAGGTGCACTACAATTATTCCTCTTGGATTATCAATTAATAATGTGGGAGTTTTTCAGATTATTTTCAAGAAATCATGTACTAAAAACTTCCTAAATTTTCCAAGCTAACTAGTTAAATTGGCAGTTACATGTAGCTCTAAACCAATGTTTAGGGTTAAGGTTTCCAAGCTAACTAGTTAAATTGGCAGCTACAAGTAGCTCTAAACCAATGTTTAGGGTTAAGGTTTCCAAGCTAACTATTGGCAGCTACATGTAGCTCTAAACCAATGTTTAGGGTTAGGGTTTCCAAGCTAACTAGTTAAATTGGCAGCTACATGTAGCTCTAAAACAATGTTTAGGGTTAGGGTTTCCAAGCTAACTAGTTAAATTGGCAGCTACATGTAGCTCTAAAACAATGTTTAGGGTTAGGGTTTCCAAGCTAACTAGTTAAATTGGCAGCTACATGTAGCTCTAAACCAATGTTTAGGGTTAAGGTTTCCAAGCTAACTAGTTAAATTGGCAGCTACATGTAGCTCTAAACCAATGTTTAGGGTTAAGGTTTCCAAGCTAACTAGTTAAATTGGCAGCTACATGTAGCTCTAAACCAATGTTTAGGGTTAGTGTTTATTTAACCAAAGTTTATTTTGAAATACAAAATAATGATTTAAGGATACAAATATACGAATTGGTGTTTAATGTAACATTTGTGTCTTCTAATTACGCAGATTATGATGCACATAGTAAAGGTACAGAGATGGTCAACAAACAGCATCATCCTTAGTCCGCAATCCTGTAGGATGCAACGCAAGATTCGTATATAACTGGAAGTATACTAGCTGTTTCTGGAACTGCCCTCATCATGGATCACCATGTAACGACTGACAAGTATTACGTAATCTTCATGCTATCCTTTCTGGTGCCGGCTGCAGTTCCACTGACGAGCTACCCACAATGCACCGAGATGCATAACGAACGAACAAACCGTCTAGAGGGTCTCCATTGCACCTTCAACAGAGCTATGTTTGAAACACAGGCCAACTTGCCTCAAATCAGAAGATTAACACTGGACGGAGTTGGCTGCTTACAAGATTGGAATGTTCTTCAGTGGGTCTCAGAACGACTGCCACCGCCCGGCAATTTGCAACATTTGTCAGTGAGAAGATGTTGGGGAATACAGATGGAGGAGCATAACATGGCCTTGCTGGAAAACCTGACGGAAATGACACTGTCTGAAGGATCATTGAGCTTTCTTCAGCCCCAAGCATTGTCTGGATTGAAGAATTTAGAGACCGTAGCGCTAAAACATATGCAACTGGGGCGATTCCCCGATGCTGTGACAGGTGTTTTCAACCACTCGTCGGACAATTCTACCCAGCAATGGCTGCCGAACTTGAGACAATTGAACCTGGAAGGAAATAGTATTGACAAGATTCCAAACGACACCTTCATTCATCTGCCAAACCTTACATACTTGGACCTGTCTAAGAACCAACTTACAAGCCTAGATGCTGAACCATTTCGAAATCTGGAAAATCTTCAGACTTTGAATGTCAGCTTAAACAAAATATCCACACTGCCTGGATGCGGGTTTACAGGGGTGCTACCCAACCTAAACACTCTTATACTGAACAATGCCGCCATATTTCACCTTGGCAGGGGAAGTTTTAGGGGTCTTAATAAGCTGACGTTTTTGGATCTTTCACTCGGACTAATAAATAATCTGCACCCTCTATCCTTTGAAGGATTAAATAGTCTTGAACAGTTGAACATTTTGTTCAATCCATTGCGTTCGGTTCCTGAAGAACTACTGAGGCCTATGAACACAACAATAAGAACTATCAACCTGAGCGAGTGCAAGCTTTCTGACATACCAAGGGCGCTCTTTGAGGGGTTACAACAGGTAGAAGCAGTTGATTTGTCTAAAAATATAATTTCATCCTTGCAAAATGTCTCCTTCAAAAGCTCTCCCAGGCTAAGAATACTCAACGTTGCAAACAATGCTATTTTGAGTTTGCCTCTGAATTTGTTTGCTCGGACAACATTCATTGAAGCGGTACACCTCGAAGGGAATCTTATGTTCAATGTGGAATCATTTACTTTCTCTAACTTGAGGTTCTTGCACAGCGTCAATCTCACAGGAAACAAACTAACCACCGTGTCACGGCAAGCATTTTACAATCTACCCTCCCTTCAAATGTTAGATCTCAGCAAGAATTTCCTACTTAGACTTCGATCTGATGCTCTGTACAACATACCCAAACTTACAGAGCTGAATCTCGCAGGCAATCGCCTCTTAAACTTTCCCTGGCTGCCATTCGTAAATAAGCGTATATCTGTGAATCAGCGTACAATAATTGTTACCGTTGATTTACAGAACAACCATCTTCAATGCGACTGCTTTATGTACAGCCTAATCGGAGATCATCCCGTTGTTGACAAAAATTTATTCTGGCCCGGAGCTAATCTCGTGAAAAATCAAAAATACAAAAATGCCCACGAGCTCACGTGTGCTTGGCCACCTCCCTTCATTAACCAAACCTTGTACGTCGACTTCTATGATCAAGGAAAGCAGTATTGGTTAAACCCATTCATGTTTGTTACTATTAGTAGTTTTTACTGTCCTGACTCATGTCAATGTTATACTCGTTGCTACGACTCTATGAATATAACACTCTGCAGCTATGCTCACTTACGCAGCATTCCGCGTAATCTGTCAGACGACATCAACGTTCTTAACTTGGCCTACAACGACATCAGCATGATTCCTTCAAGTTCCTTTGCTTACATGAAGTACCTACTTGAAATTGATCTTCGGGGAAATCACATTTCTCGAATTGGGAACATGTTTGCAGGCCTTCCCATTTTAAACACGATACATCTTGGGGAAAATGATCTTAACAGTTTGGCCGAGGAAGATTTTCAAAATATGACACATCTGACGTATCTTGATCTTAACCACAATTCCATATCTAACATAGACCCAAACAGTTTTGCTGGTTTGAGTAATCTTCAGACTCTTTTTCTTGATCATAATCATCTAAGAAGCTTGCAGCAAGACGTCTTGAACAGTACCCCGTCACTTAGCACATTTACTCTCCATAATAACCCTTTTGTCTGCGACTGTGACTTGTTATGGCTTAAAGATTGGCTACAAACTGAAACCTCCATCTTGGAAAATGTGGACGACATTAACTGCACAACTTTGTTCAATATGACTGGATCAGTAGTGTATTTAGACGATGATGATTTCATGTGTGACAGTTTGGACCCGATGTACCCAACACAAAATCAAATGGTGCTGATCATTGCTGTATGCCTCGGAGTGCTCGTGTTTTTTATAACTGTCGCTGCCGTCACATATCAGTTCCGAAAAGTCATTCAGGTTGTTGTCTATAACCGAACTGGTTTACGATTTCACAATGAGACTGATAACGATCGCACCAGAGACTATCTGTATGATGCATTTATATCATTCAGTTCTGAAGACCTTAACTTTGTCACCCAAGAACTGGTTACAAAACTAGAAAGCCAGGAGCCACCTTACAAGCTGTGCATCCACCAACGTGACTTTATTGTTGGGGAGTGTATCTCAACGAACATTGTCAACGCTGTGGAGACTAGTCGGAGGACCATCATTGTTCTGTCAAATCACTACATCACGAGCCAGTGGTGTTCCTTTGAGTTTGAAGCAGCTCATCAGCAACTTCTTAAAGACCACCAGAATCGTCTTATCGTTATCCTGCTGGAGGAGGTTGACAGACAACTCTTAAACAAGGACCTGAAGCTGTATCTTTTGACAAACACTTACCTTGAAAGAAAAGACACGCTGTTTTGGGAAAAACTTTACTATTCAATGCCTGATAAGAAAAGAGTTGATCTCGCACAATTAAACGATAATGATGTGGACACGGAAAATGAACAAGTTGAATTACAGGATGACTTTCAACATCTTATTCTCTGAAAGGAGTGTTTTATGAGGTGCATAGCGGAGGGAACTAAGGGACACTGTGTGTTTCTGTTGGTGGTGGGGGAGTGCTGTACTGGTTAGCTAATTTGCTGACTTTGCAATGCCCTGCACTCATAACAGGTCCGCGGTTCGCATCCTGGTGGAGCCAATTAAAGTTGCTTTTCTCTGCATCCAGATTTCCAAAACTCATATGGACATTTGTCCACATTTGTATATTCATTTACCCGGCAGTCCCTGGGTCATAATCACTGAAAAATAATCACTTATTCATACTTTTTGTATGTAAACTTTATAATTTAAGCCAGCGTTTGCCCTTAACTTTTTTCCCAACTAGCCAACAGGACCAAGATAGCCGCCGTACTCCAAACTAAAATTTCACCTTACAATCAAAATTAAACATTGAAAAACTTACCACGGAAGTCCCTGGAATCTCCAGAATATTGTACCGTGGTCCGTTTTCCACGATTATTCTTCTAAACAGGAAAAAAACTAGTCCAACGTAGTTTTTCTTTACATTTTCGAGCAAACTCGGGAGAAGAGCGACGATTTACCACATGTTTAGAGATGAACAATCACGGTCCAGATAACCCGCCCTCTTGTGGTCATCTCATTGTACTGCAGTGACGTCAGTTTAATTTCGATTGTAAGGTGAAATTTTAGTTTGGAGTACGGCGGCCATCTTGGTCGTGCAGGAAAACTCAAGATAGCGAATAGGGTTAAATTGTTAAGGGGCTAAAAGTGTTATATAGAAAATGATAACGTCCCAATGTTAACGTCAAAAAATCAGTTTTAGCCTTCTAAAAGTAACATTGAAACTAATCAAAATAAATGTGAAATAATCAGTAATAATTGGTGTGTGGAGTCCGAGAGAAATTGTTCTGATTTCTTTTATTGCTCGTTATAAAAACGCTGATTCATACTTTGATAAATTCTCAAACCTGTTGCTTGTAACAGAGAAAATGTCGTTTTCTGGGGAGCTGAAGACGTGTTTGGTTTTAGCGTCTGCTTCAGGTGAGATCCAAGCCGTAATGGTACGCTGCTTGTGACGTCCGTAGGTCCAAACCTTGTGGGACTTGAATGCCATGGTTTATCAGCAATTCACAGGCTCATTCGTTGCAGTCCAACATGCAGAAACATGAGATGATATCAGGCATGGATCTGTTGCAATCAAGGGGAGGGGGGTGAAAGAACATTGCTTATAGCCACTTTTAAAACTATGTATTTCTACAAGTATCTAGCCTAATTACATTTCAATATTGACAGATTGGTGCAAGTAAATGCACCTATTGTACACAGTTACCCATTTCCCTACTTCCAAATACTGAAAGGCACCCAGGCCTGTTTTTTGCTGATATATGCTATGCTGCTTCTGCTTGGCCTGGGTGACTTTCAAGATGAGCACTTTTTTCCCCATCAAAATCGTTGCTCAAAATGGAATCTTTAGGTATTCATTTTACAGGAAATTGCAATTTTTGGTTAAATCAAAATCTCTACACGTTCTACATACCTCCCTGGCCGTAATAGTCTAAAAACTGACGTACACACCTTCATTTTTATCAATTTCACAATCAAATTTACATTCATAAGTAGAACTTCTATTAATGCACGTTTTACTTCTCGACATTTCCACTTTCGGTGGCTGAAACCTGAAGTCCTGCCTGCGCTATGGCGCTCGCGTATAACGTGTCAAGCACCAGACCAGATCCAGCACGTACCATTTTTGGACGAGGGGGGATTTATTTTAGCGTGCCACTGTGCGGTCAGTAAATGGAGGATTTACCATTAATATGGTATTTTTTTCATATACATTGAACACGGAATTGGGTAAATTTATATATTGGAATCGATAGCTTATTCAATTCTAAGATATACTTCCCACTGACACTTCCGTCGCAAATGTTGCATTTCTGAGATAAATAAATGATAAAATTACTGCATAAAGTAATGCACAAAATGACGCGGCGAGCGGTCTGTGCGTAAGCGCGACAACAGAGGGCGCTGCGCGCGCGTGAATGGTTATCTTGTGCACTAACTGAAGGCAATTTTTGAAGAAGAAAACGTGATTTTTCTACAGAAAAGCAACATTTGCGACAAAAGTGCAAGTGGGAAGTATATCTTAAAATTAATTATGTGTTGATTCCAGGTACCCCTAGAACTATGGGGGATATAGTATCCCCCATAGGTGATGTTGTTTTTTTCCAATATGGCGGCGCCTGAACTTTAAGATCGGACCAAAACGTTTTCGGCTAGCGCAATAATCCGCTGCCCAATCGCCACCAAACTCCGTCTGATAGTTCTTGAGACACTCACCTTGCGTGTGTCTACGGAATTTCGGTACCATTTGTCCATTAAATTCTCCGAAAATAATGTTGGAAAATGAACGGGAACATGTGCGATGCATGTGGATGCATGATCGAGGCATTCGGTGCGATGCATGTGGATGCATCGCACATGTTCCCGTTCATTTCCCAACATTATTTTCGGAGAATTTAGTGGACAAATGGTACCGAAATTCCGTAGACACACGCAAGGTGAGTGTCTCAAGAACTATCAGACGGAGTTTGGTGGCGATTGGGCAGCGGATTATTGCGCTAGCCGAAAACGTTTCGGTCCGATCTTAAAGTTCAGGCGCCGCCATATTGGAAAAAAACAACATCACCTATGGGGGATACTATATCCCCCATAGTTCTAGGGGTAGATTCCAGGAGGTAATTTCCTTAAAATCTTTGTTCAATGTATACGAAAAAAATACCTAATATATCAGCTAAAAACAGGCCTGGGTGCCTTTCAGTATGTAAAAGTACCCATTTCCCCCCTCTCCCCCGTCCCCCAAAACACCCCCGCCCCCCTACCCGTACCCCCACCCTCGGCCCCGGCCGCGATTTTTTTTTCCGTACCACATATTCGCTATGGGGCTTCATCGATTGGTGCATTGTAAATGAATATTCATATTTTCTATATAGCGCCTCCAAGAGTTATTAAATAAAAGGATATAAGAAAGAAAATTGAAGACTTTGTCGAGTCGTTTGGTAGTCTAGTGGTTAAGACGTAGTACTATCAATCGAGAGATTGCAGGTTCGAATCTCCTATCGAATCTCGTATTAATTTTTTTTTACTATTAATTGAGGAAAGAGTGTGGTATGGTGTGGGGTTATGTTGAGGTAGTTATCGACAAAACACATCAGTATGCAACATATGCATAGGGGTTAAACCAATCAGAAGCAATGTTCGCTAAACAGCGGTACGGAAAAAAATATCGCGCCCCGGCCCCGAGCGACACCGTGCACCGTACTGGTACCGGCGGAGCGACCCGTGTCATGGTGTCTTCATGATGTGCGCTGCGCTCCCTCACTTTTGAAGAGATTGCTACGCCTATGGCATGCATCGGGTTAATTAATGAAACAATCCCGTTCTTTGTTGTAAAAGTAAAACACACCTTTTTAAAAACGTTTCTGTGCTGTCATGGAGGAACCTATCGTGTGCTTTTGAAACTTGAAAGTCGTCGCTGCATGTCATTGAGCGCCATGATGTTTGAAATGTCAGGATAGGGCTGTCAATAGAGGGCAGCAAACATGGACTATAGCTGGTTTCAAAATCACTGTAATGGATTCGGCGTCAGATTCAGTCTTAGCGATTTTCTGTCTTTCTGTAAGTTTGGTTTAATTTATTAAAGTCCTCTTTGTAACATTTAAATACACTTTATAAAGAACCCCGATTTTCTATAGTCTAAGCTACGGAAGCTTAAATGACCATCCGCGTTACTGCGTTACGGAGATAATTTTCTCGCGGAAACACTGATTTCTGTGATAATAACACGGAATTCCCCGATAGCCTATCTGGGAAACACAGATTTCAGAGATACCGTATCTCGGAAAAACGGTTTACCGAGTTACAGTATCTCGGAAACACGTATTACCGAGATACCGTATCTCGGAAACACGGTTTACCGAGATACCGTATCTCGGAAACACGGTTTACCGAGATACCGTATCTCGGAAACACGGTTTACCGAGATACCGTATCTCGGAAACACGGTTTACCGAGATACCGTATCTCGGAAACACGGTTTACCGAGATACCGTATCTCGGAAACACGGTTTACCGAGATACCGTATCTCGGAAACACGGTTTACCGAGATACCGTATCTCGGAAACACGGTTTACCGAGATACCGTATCTCGGAAACACGTATTACCGAGATACCGTATCTCGGAAACACGGATTACCGAGATACCGTATCTCGGAAACACGGATTCCCAAATCAGTATACAGTAACCCTGCCACGTAGACGGATGATAGCAGATGCAGAAGTGGCGTGTTGATATTGTTCGTTAATACAGGACAAAAGTACGGAGCTCTGGAAGTGCCATCCGACTTGTTGAGATCCCGTGATAAGTTATCGCAGGATGACAACATATTCAGTGCAAAATGTCGTCATCCCGTGATAATTATCTCAGGAAGACAACATCCTGAGATATTTTATCACGGGATGATGACATCCGAAATGTAGGATGACGACATCCCGAGATAATGTTTTATGGGATGATGACATCCAAAATATAGGATGACGACATCCCTAGATATTTTATCACTGGATTACGACATCAAAAATGTAGGATGACGACATCCCGAGATAATTTATCACGGGGTGACGACACCTATAGTTGAAGTGAAACGCCGATTCGGCCAAAACAGCGGCCCGTTGTTTCAGCCGCCGATTCACCCGCACATTCGAAAATGAAGAAAAATCCAGAATACATACACCAGAGGAAGAAGTCGGAACAATTTCATCATTTTCCGAACAGACTCCCCTTCAACTTGAAAATTATAATTGATTCTGATCAAGGACACACCTAATTTTGGTTTCAGCTTCAGCCGCTGACTAATTAGTACATAATTAAGGAGTTCAAGGGACCCTTCCCCAATGAGCTAAAAAGTGAATATTTCTCACCGAAATATTCGAACGCACAACTTTAAAACAATTTGTTCCCTTCATTTTGTACAAATTAACAACTTTTACGCATTTTCTAATTGATTCTAGTCCCTGGCACACTTAATTTTGGTTTCAGCTTCAACCGCCCTTTTTTAGTACATAATTAAGGAGTTAAAGGGACCCTTCCCCAAGGAGCTAAAAAGTGAATGTTTTTCACCAAACTATTCGAACGCACAACTTTAACTTTGTTCCCTTCATTTTGTACAAATTTACAACTTTTAATGCATTTTCTAATTGATTCTACTCCCGGGAAAATTTAATTTTGGTTTCAGTCTCAGCCGCACATTATTTAGGACCTAAATAAGGAGAGGGGGCCCTTCCCCATAAGGAGCTAAAAAGTGAAGACTTTCACCAAAAATATTTGAACGCAGAAATTTAAAAAAAATTGTTCCCTTTCTTTTGTACAAATTAACAACTATTAATGCATTTTCTAATTTATTCTACTCCCGGGAACATTTTGGTTTCAGCTTCAGCCGGTGTTGGCTAAAATAGGTTTCCCCGGACAAATTTGAAAAATGTGTACATTTGTTAGTATAGGTTTTCCCGGCCAATTTCAGCAAAAAAAAACACGTTCATCATCGTTAATACGCATTAAGATTCGTTCGGATTTTTCAAGTCTGTACAAACTCGGGTTTCTTTTTCCTTATTATCACATTCTGTTTCGTTTTCGTGCACACAATATTTTTGCTTTATCATTCCGGTTCGATTTAGTCATTCTTTTTCGTTTAATGACATTTAAGACTACATTTTCACCATTCAACAGTTTAATTTCTGTCTTTTTGCAATTGGGGCAAACAAATTAAAAGCCACCGACGCCTGCAGGATTTTTTTGTCTGCGCGTGTTTTTCTTTTTCGTTTACAGTAAATCTATTTTGCACTCTATAAGTGTTCAATTTAGATGGGACATAGATTATTCGAGTACTAGGTACTGCTATTGTCTGTCACTGTAAGTTGTTCTATATTATGATATTCGTCTTTCAAAAAATCATTGTTTTGATGTGAATAATTCCTTTGTATCTTTAACCTTTGTTTGTATATATGCCTGTCTCTGGAGTCTTTTGAAATCAATTCAGGAAGTTTGGTGTTTTTGCTCTTTACTGTGTGTACAGGTACTGTTCATTTTGTTTTATATACGGGGTGTTATAAAAAAGATAATCCAACTTTGTCAGTAGAAAGCATGGTAGCATCTTAAAGCAGAGGGTATGGGCTTTCCAATGATGCCTTGGTTACTTTCCTAGGTTCACGCATCACTTAACACTATTGTCTTGAAATTGAGGTGCAAAATGGGGGTTGGTTCACTTTCATGTTAAACCAAGTCGATTATTGACGCACAGGATTGAACAAAAATGGCACAATCTTATTCAGTAATTACATTTTATTCATTCTCACTTTCCAACACAGGATTCTGATTTTTTGTTTGATTAACCACGATTCTCCACATGTCCACCTCCTTTCTCCAAACAAAGTTGACATCAATGATCAACCTCTTTCTAAGGCCTTGGACGATTTTGAATGAGCGAAAAAAACAACGCATTTATCGAAAGAATGCTAAAATAGCGAAATCGAATGACTTCGTTTGATGTTCGAATGCTCATATGAAAGAGCATTCATTTTAAAACGAATTTAAATGAGCCTCGTGTCAAAGTGAACGTTTCTATTTGCTGAAATTGGCCGGAAAAACCTATAAAAGGAGCATTTGTTTCTATTTAACAAATGATAATTATATTTCCTTGAAGGTACATTCAGTCGTAAACAAATCAGCATGCGATTTCCCGAATGTGCGTGAATTTAGATTATAATGGCATTTCATTTTAGCTCGAAATCGAAGGCACATCCGCAATCCTGTAATCATTTTAATTTATCATCAATCTATTTCGCTAATGATTTCCCGCGCAGTGTTACTTAACGTATTGCTGGCACGACCATTTGCAAATAAACATGTATTAATGCCTTGGTTCTGAGACAGGTCATTGGCGGATATAGATGATCGAACTGATAAAATGAGAGAGAACCTTCAAAGGAATGCAGAAAGACATAAATATACAATACAACCAACAATGGTGGGGTACCGTGGCCGAGTGATTTAGGTCACTGAGTCGCAATACTCGGGTAAAAACTTGGGGTTGTGGGTTCGATACCCAGCTTGGGTACCTGTGCCCTTGAGCACATTTGCTCCATCCATCGGAAGGGATGTAAAACCGTTGGTCAAGTGTGCTGTGTAACGCACTTAAAAGATCCCAGAGCATTCTTTTTGAAGAGTTAAAGGATTCCCGGTGTCTATGGCCGTAAGCTGCCAATGGCGCCACCCACATATGTATCTCGATGTTTATGTGGAAGAAACTTGTAAGCTTGTAAATCAGCTTACGCGCTGCGAATTGAAGTTCATTAAACACATTCAATAATGTAGGTTTTCCCGCACATTTTAAAACTTTTACTTCAAATTCATATCCGGTTAACTTTAATTTCGTCCCAAGACGTGTGAAAAACTCAAATGCTACAGTTGATTTGGTCTTTGGTCTTTCCAATAATCAATGGTCAACCAATTTTAACATGTTTCTATCCAATGTCGTAAGATTTCAATTGAATTCGTCTCGACTGATGATCATCTACATCACGTAAGGTTTGAATTCGTCTTTATTAAACCCATTTCATAAATTTATCGCTGAAATTCGTCGGAAGGTCAAAATGTATTGGCAAGCTTTTTAAGGACATTTTCTAAAGGTCAATTCCTTGCACTTGCTCTCTTGTTTCCGAATCTTCAACAAACTTCACGCCAATGTTATAAATAGGCCGACGTCAGGCAACCATAATTTATGCATGTAAAAATTGCATGTATAGTATACGAATACGTGGAAATATCCAATGTTATCATGCAATCAAATAAGAGACAAATTCAAGTGAAATTGATTTCTTAATGACGAAATTGTCCCTTTCGACGTACGCTTGGCAACTGCTTACGACGAAATCAAAAACGTACGAAATTATTTGGACAAATACGAATAGGAGCGACCAATTACGAAATTAAACATGAGAAATACAAAGTTGTGAATTTTCGAGACGAAATTTAAGTTAACTGGTTATTAATTTGAATGAGAAAAATGTTTTAAAGTGTGCGGGAAACCTATAAATACTCCCCAGATGTCATCATTCTCATGTAACATGACACGCTTGTTGGCCAAAAATTTCAAACTTTTCGTCAACTATTGGTCGAATAGTTTAATAAAATACCCAACAATAGGGCAAATTGTCCTCTACCAACATTTGGGCATGTAGCATACCTCAACAGTTGGGTAATGCCGTGCGTTATTTTGTTGGATATTTTGAGGATAGCCGTTGGTTAAAAAATGGCTGACTTGCTCAAAAACTGGACAAAATATCATCCACACTATGGACAACATGTGTTGCCGTGGGAACTAAAATATCAATGCCATGATGAAAGATTCAACTTCAATCGACATCAATAATCAATATGTTCTTGTCGTAAAACATCAATTTATGCACACTTGACGAATATAAACATCTTGAATACAGCAGTAAGTACAACGATTGTTTTACAGGTTTCTCTTGAAGTCAAACTTGCAAAAACTTAATTGATTTCGTAATTGAGGTATAGCAAAATAGGTAAATCAGGAAAGTGAAAACTACTCCTCCTCGATGTTGGATGTATATAGGACTATCCCTCTCAGTTTCACCTGTGGAGGTTGTCCTAATCTTCAAAAATCTTTGGACCAGTAGGTTTCACTACTTGCCCTCATCGTGCTAAAATTGATTTTTGTTTTGTTTGTTTGCTTCGTTGAGTTGATTTGAGGTCAAATAGTGGAAAAATTGTGGGGTTCAAATTTTCCGACCCCTGGGTGATCTAAGCCCTCACCGAGTCATCAAGCACCCACCCCTACAAGACCACTTGTCTCGAGCAGATGATGAAATGTTATCAGCTTTTTCATATTAGGCCATGGGCCAAAGGCCCGTATCTTGCAGTTTCGTCTTAACTTGTTAGGGGCAACTTTATTTTTTGGATATAAGTACCCAGTAGTTTGAGACATGCTGAATAGTATTTGACTTGTTCACATTTGAACCATTTGCACGTAACGTAGAAATAAAGGTCAGAAAAATTGACTATTTAAGCAGCTTTCTCGCGCGGTTTTTCGCAACCTCGAGCTATCGCTGCCATTGCAAAATGCAGTGTCGTCGCGTTAATCTGGACACGAGTTAGGATTACAATAGACTAGATCCCGATCCACACTGGCTCAATAAAGCTCAGTGCCCTGGCTGTGCCAACGTGTATTGCCTTTATGATTGAGAAGGAAAAAGGAACCCATTTGCAGTCAGTAGGTCTATCCCCGTTAATAATTAATAATTAATAATTCTGTGACTGCAATCGTAATATAGGCGATGGGCCAAAATTTGTAAGAGGCCTAGAAATATTAAGCTTCGTCTTAACTTGAATAAGATTGTTTTTTTAGGGATTATAATCCAGGGACCGCCGGGCCGCGCCGGGGTGAATAAATTAGATACAATTGTTGACAAATGTCCATGAGTTTTGGACATCTGGATGCAGTGAAAAGCAACTTGGCTCCACCAGGATTCGAACTGCGGACCTTCTGCTCAACGTGCAGACGACCTATACCAATTGAGCTATTTGTGTTTGCTAAAATACGGCCCCATTTTTCAAAAATATTATTTGTTTGCCACAGTGCCTTTCTTTTAAGTGGAAAAAACGTTCTAAAAAGTCAAAAACAAACGTAATGGCACATTACGTATTATTTTGCATACACTAAAAAGGGCAATTACATCCGTTTTCAAGTTGCGGACACCTCTTTTCTTGTCAAGTGTAAACGCTCAAAAGTATTTTATTAAACTTTACGTGACACAGAATGAGATCACAAACTGTCAAATACATTAAACAGGACATCTGCAACAGCCTTGTTTTGGCATACCTCCAAAAATCACCTAACCGCGGGCAAAATGTACATTTAACTTTGGATTGAAAAACAAAGCAGCGGGCACATCCTAGGATGGTTGCTTAAACCATGGTCGCGATTTCCTGAGTGAATTCTTTATTTTTCTCGACTAATTCCCGCTGAATGGCATTAAGCAACTTCTATTCTATGGTTGCAGTCACGGAATTTCTGCCAACTGAGAGGGTTATAGTTCCCTTTTAATTATCAATCGAATGACAAACGCACGTTGAAGCTTTTAAAAATTATCGGCACCATACCATGTTCAAGAAGGAAACGGACCACCACAAAAAAACACATGTATAACTAATCAGTTTGAAACCCGTGACTTTTATTATTATACTACACGATTATAAATCGTGAGTATTAATTCACGACATATACACCTTTAAAGCTTTTGTCAGTTATCGGTAAATAGGGTCCATTTCATCTTTATCTGTGCTGTATAAAGTTGAATAGAATGTTCATGGAAGAAACGGACCACCAAAAAAACAAAAAACTACGTGCAATTTAATACACTGCTCTATTTATATGTTTAAAGCAGTAGTAATTTCCATGTCACATACACCTTTAAAGCTTTTGCCGGTTATCAGTTCATCTCATCTTTATCTGTGCCGCATGTAAAGGGCAGGCCTTTTTTTATGGAGGAAACAAACTTAAAAGAAAGCATGTATATTTGTACAATTTATTCCTGATGAGTCCGACTTTTTTATATACACTGTATAGGGGGCCTACATATATATTATAATCCAAAATTAATACATGAGGGAGATTTCACCTTAAATGTAAACTCAATGAGTCCTCAACATTTCACCCATTACATCTACAGATCAAATACAGCCGACAAAAAACAAGACACATGCAGTTTACTGCAGATTAGAAAGTCAAATTTTTTGACAAAAATCACACAATTTGGGGAAAACATAAAAATAGCGCCCCTTAGCGGCGACATGGAGTGAAAAATAGTGACTCGTATTATGCTAATACTGACAACTAACTGTGGCAAGTTTGAAAGCATTTGGATGTATAACAAATCCACTATGATAAAAATACTGTTTTTTTACCAAAAACTGCAAAAAATTAAGAAAAATTGTCACCCTGGGTTATTGTGCAAATTTGTACGATGTGAACAACCAGATTCGGATTCAGCACTATCGAATTGGTAAAGATCAGTTAATTTTAAGTTGCCCCTAAAAAGTTAAAACGGAACTCAATTTCTAGGCCTCCTACAGATTTTGGCCCATGGCCTATAGCCTATCTGCCCTTCTACCTAATTTCTTCAAATGTTCATGGACAATTTTAAGACCACTGCACACTTCACAGCAGACTGCTCCCCAAGCACATGGCTTCGCCACGTAGATGACACCTTCATCATCCGGCTTCATTATGTACCGCAAGACCTCAAGTTATTCATAGACCATCTGAACGCCGTGTACCCCAGCATCAAGCTCATGATGGAACACAAACGAGGACATCGCAATTCCCTCCTGGACGTCAGTTTTTTCCGACGTCCAAAAGGTACACTCAAGCACGACGTCTACAAGCCAACCCACACATACCGGTATCTCCACAAATCATTTCATCATCCCAGAATCAACTTCTCGGTCAACTGTAAACCCCTAGTACAACGGGCCTACAACATCTACGACCATGGTGATGGTGTACATGAACCCCTGCAAACGTGGAAAGGTATGTTTAGGCAAGACTGGTCGAGACCTACCTACCAGACTCGAGGAAATCATAGCTGAGGGACACGGAGGGGACTATGGAAAATCAGCGGTATTCAAACACTTACACAAAGAGGTCCACATTATCAACCGGAAAGAAGTACAACTCATTGTTCCTGTCGACAGGTGGCACCCAAGACGCATGGGAGCATCAAAAATGGCACATCAAGAAAGCCATCAAAATCAACAAACACAACACAGTATCCCAAGACGTCGGCTTCAACATCACCAACATTCGGCACTCCCTATACTCAGCCAGACCGATGGGCCCTATACCCAAGTTCCTTGTCCCACTACAGCCACTGCAACAATAAATATGCATCACTGAGCACACCAACAACCAAGCACATGATTGTGATTCAATGCCTAACCACGCACCAGCATCTAAGCCCAAGTCACTCCTCTTCAGTGCACTCTTTCTTCCAGCAATCCTCTCATCTGGTACTTGAGCCCTATATCATCTCGAGTCCAGCACTTCCTCTGAAGACGAACAGAGCACACTGCTAACACCCACCGGTTCTTTTGAGAACCACACATACAAAATATGTAGTTCTCATGGTGCAACTGCAAACCGTTTACACACTGATTTCCACCATGCATACTCTCAAGTCTTCCTCAGCTTCCTATATCTGAAGTAACACACGAGAAATCCGCAACATATTATTTCCTTGTAACAGGATGGTCAGATCACACAAAAACATGCGCTTGTCAACTTCAAGTGCATTCAAACCCTTAAAAATAAATATTTTAGGTCTAGGTTTATTATTACTAGACGTCAAGTATGACGTCTAACCATGCCGTCACTGGAGATGGTTGGTCTCTTTAACGGAGGTTTCGATAGCCACTTCCCGTCACTTTGAAAGTGTTACAAATTAACTTGGCATCCTTAAAAACAACATCTTAAAACGACCATAATATTGTGTAAATCGGTCCATTATTGCCGAAAATAAGGGGAGGGGAACTGAAGACCTGTAAGACTTGCTACGATTGGTTGTAACCGGACCCACATTAACCGCCTTCGAAAGCTTAAATGGAGAGGTAGAACTCCGTCAGTTTAGGTTTTCGCCTGGTGGCAGGCTGGCAGCACTACATTGGGGTATCGTCGGATACCGTATCGGCTGACCGATCCCAGGAAATCGGTCTCCCCCACTTATTTTTGCCACAATAGTAGCAGCGGTGGGATTTCTCTTGGTCTTAGTTTCCACGTCTTCCCGATTTCGCCACAATATCACAAAGTGCACCAAACCAGTTTTTTTTTAAATTAATGACTATCACGTCATGACAGCGTCCATATTAAAGCTTGATATGTGAACGTAGTGTCTTAGGTTTCAGCAATATGGCTCCATGGTAGCAAAATGTCCAGAGGGTGGTGTGAAAATGTCATTGAATCTGGTATACGATCACCGGAAGTCAGTGATAGCCACTTCCGGTCACTTTGAAAGTGTCATAAATGGACTTGGCATCCTCGAAAACGGGGGGGAAACTGAAGACCCCGCTCCAGGGGGTCATCCAGGAGTCAGAATAACTAGCATTTGATTTCATTTTGCGTCATCCAAGTAAACGAATGTGCAGAACGTTTTATTTAAAGGATTACAAATACGTTATTAGGCTTTTGGTTTCACTTTACGTTGCCATTTATTACGAATGTGGAATCCAATTCGCCAAAAAAAAGTTTTTATTGCGATACGGGCTGAATTTAATATTCCTTTTCATTTGTTATGAATTAAATTAAAAATATTTTGCATTCAATTTAAATAAAGTATACAGGCCTATACATATCAAAATACAACTTCGATTGATTAATTAATCAATGTATTGTAGACATAATTGAGCATCATTTTGTTTGTTCTTTTATTCATAAGATGAATCAAAATGATCTTTGTAAAGGAAAACATGCTAAAACGCATTTTTGATGGTATCTTAAGCCCGAATTTTGATTTCAGGAATAGCAGTGATAACGTTTTGAAGAGTAAATTTGGGGATTTGTAAAGAGTGCATCATTGTTTTGCAGCCGGCGACCGGTTGCACTGAACTGCAACAGTGTATGTGCAAATGTAGTACACATCCGTGCATGCCTACTCCTCTACAAACTACAACATGGTTTGAGGGCAAGTAGTAAAAACTACTAGTCCACAATTTTTTGAAGATTGGGACAATCTCCACACGTGAAACTGAGAGGGGTAGTCCTAAACATCCAACACCGAGGGAGCAGTAGTTTTCACTTTCCCGAAATAACCATGATTTACTTATTTTTCTATACCTCTGGAACATTTTAAAATGTTTACAAAAAAAACCAGAAATCAATTATGTTTGAATAGACTATGTAAGTCTCGCGGCAAAGGTCAAATCTGAGCTTCCGGGCACAACACGACTAAAACGCCTATTCCTATAACACGGGCGAGATTTTGTTTTTTGTATATAAATTTTTATGTCCAATCTTAAGTATAGAACCGACCCGAAAGTGATTCGGGTAACTAAAATGTTTTTTTACAATATATAATACATGCATAATTATCTCTAAAAACGATAACAATTTATTAAAATTTTGTGACCTGAATAAATTTCTCTGCTAGCATATTCTTCATCCAATTTGGAATGGATGACCCAAGTGTGGATTCATGTAAAAATGAATGCTTCGAACTTGGGCACTCTAAAACAAAAGTCTGCAAGCTCTACTTTTGGTAGATGGCGTTTCGCCTATCGCTAGCGAGGTCTGTTTGTACACTGTGGGCCTACGTACGTCGGCTCCTGTGCGTGTTGCATATATTTTGCTGCATGTAGTTTACGATCTTCAGAGATTGACTTGTCGGCTCAGGAAAGATCGTGAATGTTTACATTTCGATTGCTTATTTTTGATTATTTACCCCACTTCATCAATTGAAATGCAAGATTTTATTTAGAAATACGCGTTTTGGGCCGTCTGAGTTTACCAAACCTGCGTAAACAAAATAATCCAAGAATTTCGCTCGCGACGTGCGTTGAAGAGATAGGGTCTTGTGCCCGGAAATAACAGTGGTCTCGCGCGGTCTCGTACGTTCGCGAGGTCAACTTACATAGTCTATTGCTGTATTCAAGATGTCTGTATACGTATACGTATAAAGTGTGTAAATTGATTGTTTTATGACAATATAACATTGGCATGTCAGTCAGACGTTGAATCTTCCAACACAACATTGATATTTTAGTTACCACGGCAACAAATGTTGTCCATACAGTGTGGGATATATGTTGTCCTGTTGTTGAGCAAGTCAGCAATTTTTTTACCAAAAATAACGGTTATCCACAAAATGCCCAACAAAATCACGCCTTACATTACCCAACTGTTGAGGAATGCTACATTATATTTTATTTGCCCAATGTTTATGGGCAATGTTTTGCCCAGATGTCGGATAAGTTAACTATATATTATTTTTGGCCAACTGGCGTGTCGGGTTACATGATATCAGGGGAGTTTCTATTGCGTTCTTTGTCTTAATTTAATATTTATGTCTTTCTGCATTCCATAAAGTTCTCTCTCATTTTATCAGTTCGATCATCTATCCACCAATGACCTGTCTAAGTACCAAGGCGACCCGTTTTCGGTACCCTGTCTTGACATGGGTTATATAGGCAACAAAAGAATGTAAAGGTCTCCACAAGGCAATTCTAAAGGTCTCCACAAGGATGGCACTAAATAGAAATATGGATTTTACTCAAAAAAAGAGGGATTTCCAAAATATTCTGGTCGCTACAAAATCTAGTGTATAAAATAAGGAAAGTACGGTCGAAATTTCAGCCCGAGAAAAAAAATCTGGTTTAAATAGGATTGCTATGACGATTTTTAAACCAAATTCTAGCCATTCATCAGAGTTTGTGCACGAGAACAAAGCCATGTCTCCACAAGGATAGGGGAACGGGAAAGCGGCATCAGAATACATGTATGTCTGAGAATGGTTGTGCCATACGCGAAATAACACTGCGCGGGAAATCGGCTGCACGTTAGCGAAATAGATTGATGATAAATTACAAGGAATACACTGCAGGATTGCGGATGTGCCTTCGATTTCGAGCTAAAATAAAATGCTAAATTAACGCACATTCGGGAAATCGTATGCTGAATGTACCTTCATGGAAATAGAATTATCATTTGTTAAATAGAAACAGGGATTTCAAACGTTCATTCTATTTCGCACGTAAACGAATGCTTCTTTTACTAACAATTGTACACATTTTCCAAAATTGTCCGTGAAAACCTATATTTCGCTCTTTTAGAGTGCTTTTTCACTCTAGAAGCGAGTTAAAACTCACTCTAAATGAGTGAAATCTCCACTAAAAAGAGTGACATTATCAGTCGAAAACGAGCTGTCTCTTTGCTCTTGAAAGAGTGATTTTCACTCTATGAGTAGGTTTCACTTTCCCGAAATAATCCTGATTTACCTATTTTGCTATACCTCTAACTGGAACATTCTTAAAATGTTCACAATAAAAATCGAAATCAATTAAGTTTTTGCAAGTTTTACTTCAAGAGAAACCTTTATAACAATCGTCGTAAACTGTGTAAAAACTGTGTATAAATTTATGTCAATTGAAATTGAATTTTAGTTCCCACGGCAACAAATGGTGTAGTGTGGATGATATTTTGTCCAGTTGTTGAGCAAGTCAGCCATTTTTTTAACAAACGGTTATTCTCAAAATACCCAACAAAATAACGCATATAACATTACCCAACTGTTGAGGTATGCTACATGCCGAAATGTTGGTAGGGGACAATTTGACTAACTGTTGGGTATTTTATTAGATGTCGAAAGAGTTAATTATTCCACCATTTATTTAGTTGATGAACATTTTTTGTCCAACAAGCGTGTATCATGAGAATGATGACATATGAGGAGTATTTATAGGTGTTATCGCACACTCATCCAAATGATAACCAGTTAACTTAAATTTTGGCTCGAAAATTCACAACTTTGTATTTCTCATATTTCATTTCGTAATCGGTCCAATTTGTCCAAATCATTTCGTACATTTTCACACTTTTTCAAAAAAGATCATTTGATTTCGTCGTCAGCAGCTGCCAAGCGTACGACGAAAGGAACAATTTCGTCATTAGGAAATCAATTTCACTTATATTTCATTTGAATTTGTTTCTTATAAGTTATTTGATTGCATGATAACATTGGATATTTCCACGTATTCATATTTAACATGCAATTTTTACATGCATAGATTACGGCTGCCTGACGTCGGCCTGTATATAACATTGACGTTAAGTTTGTTGAAGATTCGGAAACAAGAGAGCAAGTGCAAGGAATTGACCTTTAGAGATGTCCTTAAAAAGCTTGCCAATTCATTTTGAACTTCCGACAAATTTCAGCGATAAATTTATGAAATGGGATAAACAAAGACGAATTCAAACCTTACGTGATGTAGATGATCGTCAGTCGAGACGAATTCAATTGAAATCTTACGACATTGGATGGAAAACTGTTAAAATTGGATGGTTGACCATTGATAAATTGGAAAGACCAAAGACAAAATCAATTGTAACATTTGTGTGTTTCACTCGTCTTGGGACGAAAGTAAAGTTAACCGGATATGAATTTGAATGAAAAAAATTAAAATGTGCGGAAAACATACTTTATTTAATGGGTTTAATGAACTTCAATTCGCAGCGCGTAGGCTAAATTTGCATGAATCTTACAAGTGTCTTCCACCTAAACATCGATATGCATGGGTGGGTGGCGCCATTGGCAGCCGACGGCCAGATACACCAAGAATCCTCTAACTATTCACAAAATAATGCGTTACACAACACACTGGACCAACGGCCTTACATCCCTTCCGAAAAATTGAGCAAATGTGCTCAAGGGCACAGGTACCCCAGCTGGGTATCGAACCCACAACTTCAAGTTTTCACCCGAGTATTGCGAGTCAGTGACCTAAATCACTCGGCCACGGTACCATTGTTGGTTATTTGTTTTAATTGTATATATGTCTTTCTGCATTCCTTAAAGTTCTCTCTCATTTTATCAGTTAGATCATCTATCCACCAATGACCTGTCGCAGAACCAATGCATTAATACATGTTCATCTGCAAATGGCCAGGCATACGTTAAGTAATACTGCGCGGGAAATCGGCTGCTCGTTATAGCGAAATAGATTGATGATAAATTAAAAGGATTGCGGAAGTGCCTTCGATTTCGAGCTGAAATGAAATGCCATTAGGCTAAATTCACGCACATTCGGGAAATCGCATGCTGATTTTTTACGACTGAATGTACCTTCGTGGAAATAGAATTATCATTTGTTAAATAGAAACAGGGATTTCTATTTCGCACGAAAACGAATGCTTCTTTTACTAACAAATGTACACATTTTCCAAATTTGTCCGGGGAAACCTATATTAGTCAACACCGGTTGAAGCTGAAACCAAAATTAAGTGTTTCCGAAACGACAATAAATTAGAAAATGCATTAATAGTTGTTAATTTGTACAAAAGGAAGGAAACAAATTGTTTTAAAGTTGTGCGTTCGAATATTTTGGTGAAATTCTTTACTTTTTATAGTTTTTAACTCCTTGTATTTAAGTCCTAAATAATGTGCGGCTGAGGCTGAAACCAAAATTATCAGTGTGCCCGGGAGTAGAATCAATTAGAAAATGCATTAAAAGTTGTACATTTTTACAATATGAAGGGAACAAAGTTAAAGATGCGCGTTCGAAAATGTTTTAAAAAAATCATCAATTTTTAGCTTCTTTGCTGAAAGTCCCTTTCACTCGTTAATTATATTAGGTACTAAATAATGTGCGGCTGAAGCTGAAACTAAAATAAGTGCACCTGAGACTAGAGTAAATTAGAGAATACGTTAAAAGTTGTTAATTGACAAAACATAAAGCTTAGGAAACAAATTGTTTTAAAGTTGTGCGTTCGAATATTTTGGTGAAAAATATTCACTCCTTAATTATATACTAAACAACGTGCGGTTGAAGCTTAAACCAAAATTGAGTGTGCCCGGGACTAGAATCAATTAGAAAATGCATTAAAAGTTGTTAATTTGTACAACATGAAGGAAACAAATTGTTTTAAAGATGTACGTTCAAATGTTTTGTAGACAAATTCTCACTTTTTAGCCCCTTGCGGAAGGGTCCCTTTAGCTCCTTAATTAGGTACTAAATGATGTGCGGCTGAAGCTGAAACCAAAATTAAGTGTGCCCGGGACTAGAGTCAATTATAATGTTAATTTGTACAAAATTAAGGGAACAATTGTTTTAAAGTTGTGCGTTCGACTATTTCGGTGACAAATATTCACTTTTTAGCTCCTTGGGGAAGGGTCCCTTTAACTCCTTAATTAGGTACTAATTAGTGAGCGGCTGAAGCTGAAACCAAAATTAGGTGTGTCCTGGATCAGAATCAATTATAATTGTTAAGTTGAAGAGAAGTCTGTTCGGACACGTAGGAAAATTATGAAATTGTTTTGACCTCATCCCCGTGTGGTAAACATCCTCTGGTGTATGTATACTGGATGTTTCATCATTTTCGAATGTGCGGCTGAATCGGCGGCTGAAACAGCGGGCCGCTGTTTCGGCCGAATCGGCGTTTCACTTCAACTATAGGTGTCGTCACCCCATGATAAAATATCTAGGGATGTCGTCATCCTATATTTTGGATGTCGTCATCCCGTGGTAAATTATCCCGGGATGTCGCCATCCTACATTCTGGATGTCGTCATTCCAAAATAAATTATCTCGGGATGTCGTCACCCTATATTTTGAATGTCGTCATCCCGTGATAAAATATCTAGGGATGTCGTCATCCTATATTTTGGATGTCGTCATCCCGTGTTAAATTATCTCGAGATGTCGTCATCCTACATTTCGGATGGCGTCATCCCGTAATACATTATATCGGGATGTCGTCATCCTACATTTCGGATGTCGTCATCCCGTGATAAAATATCTCGGGATGTCGTCATCCTATATTTTTGATGTCGTCATCCCGTGATATTTTATCTCGGGATCTCGTTATAAATTATCTCGGGATGTCGTCATCCCGTAATACATTATATTGGGATGTCGTCATCTCACATTTCGGATGTCGTCATCCCGTAATACGTTATCTCGGGATGTCGTCATCCTACATTTCGGATGTCGCCATCCCATAAAAAAGTATCTCGGGATGTCGTCATCATACATTCTGGATGTCGTCTTCCTGAGATAATAGGGAGTTTTCGATTTGCACGACGGATGATTCTACGACGGATGAATTGCTATCCCGACTCATCTGCGCATGCGTCGACTTTGTCATGTCGTCGTCGTCTGATTTCTAGGACGGTAGTTGGGGAAAATCAACGTTGTGGCGACGACGGCAACGTTTAGGTAACAGTTGACCTTCAACAACACATTTTTGGATCTCATGACTCGATCTCAACTCGTCGTGAAAATCGAAATGGATTAAAAGTAGGACAGGACGTTTTGTGCAACGACGTGTTCGCGGTCAGACTTTCCACCGTCGTGTTTCTCTCCGTCGTCCAATCGAAAGCTCACTAATTATCACGGGATGACGACATTTTGCGCTGAATATGTTGTCATCCTGCGATAAATTATCACGGGATCTCAACAAGTCGGAAGGCACTTCCAGAGCTCCGTACTAATGATCGAACACAAACATGGTTGTGTGCATTCCTATGTGGCTGATCTACATCTTTGTAAGTTCTCACAAATTATGATTTGATTCCAAGATACCAAGATACGTGTTTCCAAGATACTGTAACTCGGTAAACCGTGTTTCCGAGATACGGTATCTCGGTAAACCGTGTTTCCGAGATACGGTATCTCGGTAGTACGTGTTTCCGAGATACGGTATCTCAGTAATACGTGTTTCCGAGATACGGTATCTCGGTAAACCGTGTTTCCGAGATACGGTATCTCGGTAAACCGTGTTTCCGAGATACGGTATCTCGGTAAACCGTGTTTCCGAGATACGGTATCTCGGTAGTACGTGTTTCCGAGATACGGTATCTCGGTAGTACGTGTTTCCGAGATACGGTATCTCGGTAAACCGTGTTTCCGAGATACGGTATCTCGGTAATACGTGTTTCCGAGATACGGTAACTCGGTAAACCGTGTTTCCGAGATACGGTATCTCGGTAGTACGTGTTTCCGAGATACGGTATCTCAGTAATACGTGTTTCCGAGATACGGTATCTCGGTAAACCGTGTTTCCGAGATACGGTATCTCGGTAGTACGTGTTTCCGAGATACGGTATCTCGGTAAACCGTGTTTCCGAGATACGGTATCTCGGTAATACGTGTTTCCGAGATACGGTAACTCGGTAAACCGTGTTTCCGAGATACGGTATCTCGGTAGTACGTGTTATTATCACAGAAATCAGTGTTTCCCCGATAAATTATCTCCGTAACGCAGTAACGCGGATGGTCATTTAAGCTTCCGTACTAAGCCGGAGATGAAGCCAGTCATTTCGAAAACGATCCACTGCCACACGATAGAGGGCGCTAATAATACTGTTTACATTTTTAGTCACTTTCAAATTTCCCCGCTGCATGACATGACCCCGGGACTTGACTTAAAAGTCTTAAATAATAATTAAGAATAATTACCTAATATATTAAGTACGAGCATGGAATCGATCTATTGACGTCCCTTACTGCATACTGACGCTGTTGTTATGGCTAAGGAAGTTTTGGGGAAAGGATCAATACAATGGGGCCGTGAAAAGGGGAGGGGGGGAGGGGGGGGTGGGTGGGGGAGGGGGAGGGGGGAGGGGGGGGGGAGGGGTATACGGGTGGGCGTTGAGGGGGAGTGGGCGCTCAATTTTGGAGAAAAATGTAAACATGCCAGGGAAACGTTTTAATGCCTATCCAAGCATGTAAAACCCCAAACCCATACTGTACATCACGAGCTGACGCCATTTGGGGACATTCCTTAATTGTTGGCAAGTCCGCGAATTTCCTGTCGTATAAATTCACGGGGCCGGGACTGCACGCACATGCATTAGCTACTATAATATCCGGTACGATATTATAGTTTCTTGCAGTTTGCAGATACATGTACATCTATTTCTTACCGATCGTACAGCGTAATTATGACTTATAAGTCATAATTAATTACATGTCCCTTCCACGCTTCCGTAATGTTTAGTTTTAAAATAAAATGATGTTGTAACTGTGAGTCGCTGCTGCGGATCTCTCGCCGAGCGGCATCTTTATAAAAATACCACGTGACTGTGCCAAGTACAAAAGGCCCTGGTAGATGTTTTTGTTGTTTTGTTTTATTCATGGCTTGCAATGGTCCGTCGCGCTTGGCTAGCCGGGATCTATACATTAATAATCCAATAGTAATTAGGCCTAGAGGTTTTTCATCGCTGAAGCAAAACTCTCCGAGCGAGGCTCCCATAACCGTGGTCTTCCCATCCCTTCCCCCGACCCCACACATAATAGACTGTCCCTGTGCTTTTGCAATGGTACTTTTTCAGCAATGATGTTTCTGAGAGCCAATTACCATGGCAACACGTCAAACTTCGGCTGTATATATTCCGTCACTAAACACATAATAATAATAATAATAATAGGCAGTTCAGATCCGACGGATCCGACGGAACTCTCAATGCGCTTTCTGCATTATTACCCCTGGTAATTGAGCTCAGTAGTATCATTTCTTAATCCTTCTCAGCTCTGGGGAGTATACAGCCCCGGCTGCCTTAGGCGCTCAACGGCAAATCAAACACATCAACTTTCCGATACCCTCTCAGGTAGCCCTACCCATTTTGCTCCTGGGTGGAGAGAAGCGCATTGCGTGACAGTACTTTGCTCAAGGGTACACGCACCATGGAGGGCCGGGCCAGGATTCGAACCCACTACCTTTGGAACTAACTCAGGTTTTGAATACGATCCACTATAGACCGCTCCGCCACAGCACTCCGTACACACCAAAATTGATTTGTGGTTGATTTTTCATGCGCGTTTGAACTTCAACTTAAAGGAAATAAAGAACTTGGAGAACTTCACACTGCGCTCTAAAGACGTAGGCCTATAGGGCCTACGCTATACGCTACGCTATACTATATATCTTAATTTTAATCCATAAAATTACTGGTATAGTAGCCTATGATTTTGTCACTGGTTTCCATGAAAACATGTTCTTTTTCTTAATCTAAAATTGTCATTAACCTAAATTTGCCGCGAAAGAGCTGATTTTCCCGATTCACTTTTAAATTCCCATTTTCATTATTATAGCAATTAACCTTACGCGAGAATCGGATTTAAAAAATCATCCCAGATCATTAAAGTTTGTATTTGAACCACTTGTTGCCAAGACAACTGCTGCGCGCTCAATATATAATTGGGATACTCCAGTAGCGTATAGCTCCATAGTGGCAGTTAATGGCGATGTTTAACAATGAAAGTAAAAAGTCGATATATGGGAGACCAGTTGATGCCACCACCATTGTATAGCTTGCCCGTTACTATGGATACCTGAAGGCGCTAATTTGTGTAACCGTGATGCTATCGCTGCTCCGCCGATCCGTGCGTGCCTGTTCAATCTCGTCAGTTTATGTGATGTCGGCGGAGTCGTTTGATGTCTGACACTTTGAATATGGCGTCCTGTTTGTTTTGGTGTCTTTGACGATCACCAGCACAATGTACGGTCGTTGACGAAAAGTCGTTTGACGAAAGTCGTTGACAAATGTCGTTTGAACAAGAGCTTTGCATCTCTTATGGCGTGTAGTGCATGCATCATCCACTTGTTGAGTTTTATGACTCACGTCTGGTATAGCTGATGTGAACACAACCATGCACTCATCTCAGTGTTTGGTTTATTCCGAATCGTCTACGTGAAAGTTTCCTTATCTTCATAAACTCATACATCAGTGTTATTCTCCCTGGAATTCCTACCAATTGACGCCATTAAAACTGTGCCAGAGGAACATGTTAATGAGTGGCTTGCGTCGTGAAGATTGAAAATTCTTGGCTATAGGGTGAAACCATTGAACGCTCTCCGCTTTGGAAATCAAACCCACGACCCACGTTTTTAAATACTTTGATTTGGAACTCGACCAACCATCGTGCCGGCCATCAAAGGCCGAGATGAATCCTTCAGAGTCCGGTACCGTATAAAAAGTCGAAATTGATTTGCCGGCAAAGTGGATCTTGAATTTCGAAAAATGGATGCAGTTGGAACTATACAGATGGTAGCCGGAATGAACGTTGGAATTTGTTAATATGCTAACAACGCATTTCTGAAAGCCAACTCTTCACTAGGATAACAATGTTTACAAGGAAGTACACAAACTAGACATGACAATTAAGTGATATACAGATGTATTCAGATTCGAGAAAGAGTCTTAAAGGAGTTGTATTTTGCCACAAACTTTGCTCTGCTGACTCTTGCGTCACCGTTCGGGAGATGCTTAAAGAGCTACAAGCGGTGTAACTGTGGCACATTTTTATTGCTAATTTGCGTGAATATCGAGGACGGAATCATGTACGCCATGGCCCCACATCAGCTGATGATGATCATCATTAACTGCGTGGCTCTCCTCCTGGGAGCTCCCGGCAACATTCTCATCCTCAGGATCTATTTTAGCAAACCACGTAAGACCAGCACCCACATCCTGATCATGGGACTAGCTCTGAGTGACCTAGTATCTCTCTGCTTGACGTTCCCGCTAGAGATGGTCTCCTGGGGTGATGAGTACGAAATGACAGGACGCACAAACTTCTGCCGTCTGGTAGGCTTTTTCTACCACTACTTCGCCCAGTGTTCTGTGCTGATTACGGTAGCCATTGCTATAGACCGCTACAACGCCGTGTGTCGGCCCCATCAGTGGAAGATCACGACCGCGCGAGCTCAGGGAGTTGCGGCTACATGTCTCTTGCTCGGCACCCTGACGAGCACAATGGCGCTGTTCTCATACGACGTGAATACGATTGAGATAAATGCCAACTTGGTACATTTTGAAGCCGATAATCCCATGGTAAATGTCTCATTCTGTAGCAGAAACGTGGAAGGAGCCTTTAACCAAGCCGCTTTCATTATCCACACCATCTGGTTTTCCATGCTGTTTTTGGTGTTGACTTTGGCGTACCTGAGGATTTACTTGACCATACGAAAGCGGGTGCATGATGGGATAGCTTCAAATGAAGATGGCGACCCGTCTCGTATGAGGGTGGTGCGGCCTGTGATTCGGTTTATCTCTCACCTCACGGTTGCCGCTAACCGGACTGGCAGTGCTAACGGCTGCTCCTCCCAACCCGGAGACCCGGGTGGTGGAAATAATTCAGCGGACGAAGCTTTGGTGGACAACGAACCGGCAACTAGATCCTCTGACGCACCCTACACACCGATCATCCCCGGAACTCCTAACTCTGACTACACGACGCAACTGACAGGTAAAACTGTCGCGCGGGCCCTGTTACTAGCCGGTACCATGCCACCAGGACCGGTCCTTCCATCCATGGAACTAAATCAAGACACAGGCATAGGAGAACCCCCAGATCCTGCAGACGACAAACTCACACCTTTGTCTTCGAAGCCGCAGAGAGCGAATCAGCGTCCTACAGCTTGGAATAAAATAAGACCACAGTCCTTACTTGGACATGATATGGAAAAACAACAGGTGGGAGAGTCTCCCGGCAGCCCAAGACGCGTAAGGTCGCCAATCGCGATTCCAGGTACCCCTGTAGACGGGAGGCAGATGGCCATGCCCAATCCTGTTGCCAAGGTGTTACAAAAACGAGCAGCCGCAACAGCGATGAATCTAAAAATGCAGAAGACGACCACGAACATGCTGTTGGTGGCAGCTTTAACAGCCGTCATAACATGGTTTCCAAACCTCGTCATAGGAGTGGTCATACCTGATATCCACCACTGGCTCATCCTACAAAACGACTGGCTCAAAGCCTTCACGTGCTTCATGGGGTGGCTATTCCTCTTTAACTTCGTCACCAATCCGTTCGTGTATAGTCTCATGAACAGCCGTTTCAGAGAGGACTGTAACAAGTCTCTTCCTAAATGTATAAAGCAATGTCGCAAAAAGATGAATGATCAAAATGGAAAATAAGACCGCGGCGCGCGCGCGATAAAAACTGTTCTTTTCAAAATACTTTGTGGCGTTTAAATTTCTCCTTTTAAAATAAATTTCTAAGAGTGATTTTTGTGTCGTCAAAGTGACGGAGTTTTAGCAAATTATACGGAAAAGAAAAGTCGCATCATTTTTTTGTCTTTTTGTAAAATTGTCGGTATACTTTTGTCATATTATCTGTGGACACGAGATATATTGCCAGCATGGATGCGGCCCGAACACGATGCTTTGAGACCGTTATGGGGTGTTTCAAAATAAAGTGAAATTTCAAGTTCATGCCGTTTAACAGGCTGTTTAGCAATAACTCTCAGTTATTTCACCAGTTTTGTTGTTGTTGAAATATCTTGTATGTTTGGCTTTGCCGAGCTTATGTGTACTCACAAATTTAATTATACAAATTTCGTTTTGAAAATAAATGTGTGTCCCATGCCTATTATAACACTTTTCGCGTCAACCAGAATGTCCCATGCATTACTTTGATATCTATTATCTGAACAAAATTATGACTTTGATAAAAAATACCCAAAACATTGCGACTTCTCAGAAGATTTGGTGTAAATTGGTTTAAAATATGTAGAGATATGGTTATTTAAAGTCACTTAAAATTTGAAAATTCTGGTTGACAGTTATTTTGAAACACCCCTTATTTTGTGTGTGAGCTGTTAAAAACGAAAAGGCCCGTGAATCACAATTTGTCAGGACATGCATGTTGTATACACAAGAACCGTTCGTTTATTTTATTATTTTCATGATCATCGTATACTGATATACCGTTTTAACGCCAATAATATGCACGTAAACAAAAATCTTTTCAAGGTGACAAGATATTTCTTGTTCTGCCACGGCGTCATTTTGGTTCACAGGATTTTTCTTGTTAAGAACTTTTTGTCTTAACGAACGCAGCATCTAGAATGGTGCCTGATCACCAATGAAATGAAACAACCAAACTTGGGATGAGAGAAAAATCTTACTGGCCTTATCCCGATAAGGCCCTTATATAAGATTTTTCTCTCATCCCAAGTTTGGTTGTCCTGGATTAATAATGAATTTCCTTTACATTATCTCGTCATGTTCTAATTACAATCTCGTCGCGGACAAATTACGGTTACCATGCACTATGGAATCAGGAACCAAGTCACATTGTATGGCTTTTTTGTTTAAGATATACTGTAAATGATAAAATGGGCCTTTCATAGTCTGTATTATATAAAAGTATTCTGCACTTGATGTTTCCACTACAGCAAATTTAAGACCCATATGTTTATCCATATTCCCCACATACCTGCTTAATTTCATCCAAAACCAAATTAATTATAGTAGGCCTATACTCATGTAAACTAACTAAAATTCGTGCCTTTATAGCGCCGCAAGATATTTCAAATTTTAATATGACTTAAAAACGTCAACAAATGCATTTTGTCTTGTTTTCATGTTTTTTTCTCTTTTTTTCAGATTATGCCCTTAAAGGAGTTCAATCTTTTTGCATAAAATGCATGACTTTCTCAGCTACTATCAGTTTTGTAAATTATTGTGAGGGTGTAGACGCCGCCATACATGCTAATCATCGCGATGTTCCGTTTCATTACCCACGTTTTTTTGTGAAGTTATTAAATTGTACCAGACAACGTGTATGGTATTAGAATGCAATATTCACCTTAAAAAACAAAGCCTGTCTGTTAGTATACATTAAGGCAGTGATCAGAAATTACTTTTTACGAAACAATTGTTTGACCGTAAGAGAATAATATAGAGTCTGATCTATTGTTGAGGTGACCTCCCGAGAAGTCTCGCAACAGTTGCGAGTACGCATCGGCTGCAGCGTATGACTGGAGTGCATAATGCTCCGTTTCTATGGTAAACGAGCGGCGTCACTCAAGCTTATATTTTCCCTTGGAGATAGCAACAATTATGATAATGCACGTCATGCTAACAAATAAAGAACCAGGCCCTTTGATTAGCACTGTACGGTTTTATTAAATGGATTAAAACCTCATTATAATACTATTTTTAATGCATGCTTTTCTTCTTTGTTGAATATATTTTCTCTTAAAACAAAGCCGTACACCTTTGTACTCGTTCTTTGAATAAATTATGTTCCCTTTTCTCACAGCGCATTGTATTTTATTTATTTAGTTGCTTTTGTTTTATTTACTTTTTCCCACATAACTTATGTACTTTCGTTGATAAGAAGATTTGTACAGAAAGCGAGAAAGGTTATGCATCTTTTGGAAATTAACTGAAAACAAACAAACAAACAAATAGAATGATGAGAAATTTGCGCTGCGTTCGCGCTGTGTGCACCTGTTATGCAAACGACGTAAAATTAAAACCCCATTACATCATTTGCAGCTACCCAAAATTTCACTTCATGCGTTGACCAACAAATTAAAAGCAACGGTAACCAACACCACATAAATTTTCCCGTGTAAAATAGTACCCTTGTGGGCAAAGGTCTAGTATACCACGTGACTGTTTATCTCAGCATATGGCGACCTCATTAATCATTATGCATACAGAGATGCCCTTCCGCGAAAACTAATTGTGGAATCTCAATACTGTCGGATGACACTTCTAGAGCTCCGTATACAGTATTCTGTTGTCAAGTACAGTTTGTCGATCATTGTTAAAGGTGTAGTAGGCTATATACTTGTTTGGTATATAAACTTTTAAAAACGGCACGATTTCCAGTGGTAATTGAAAGCATAGGTCGAGAAAACTACCTTGTAGAAATATCAGCCACATAGGCCTATAGATTCAGTAATACTTCAGAAAACCTGAACAATCCAAGTACGGTTTTTGTGCATGAATGAAGGGCTCCACTTTGGAGATTCAAATAATTTTATAATTTTTCTCATGAATGGGGTAAATTCAGACGAAATAACCTCACAGGACGATTACTACCATTACCATCTTGATAAAAAATAAAGATAATAATTCAGATTTTTTTTGGAGAGTAATTACCAAATAAGTCCCTTTAAGAAACGTTTTCTTCATCAGATGCCATGTAGGCGGTGACTTAAAACGGTTGCTAAGCGACGTTATATCGAGGTCAATAATTTGCTACGTTTCAGAGCATTTGGTTGTTTTGCTTTTATTGACTTACTGGTTATCGTCCAAGCCGCTGTCGAGACGTTCAATCCGCGGTATAAAAAGCTTGGTTTTGTCACCCTGAACGGAGCTTTACATCCCTGCTTCATGTTGTACAACAATAGTCTTAACTACTCGCAACCAGGAGAAAAGATGGTCGAATTGACAGAAATTAATTTACATTGATCTAGGTGTCATAGTTGTGAGTACAGGAGAAACTGATGTATACGACTGAAGCACCAAGTGATACATTATAATCCGCGGTATAGTTTGGTCATCCTGTACAGAGTTTTACATCACCGCTTGGCATTATTCAACAACAGTCTGACTCTAAACCACTCGCAACTAGCCAAACAGGAAAAAGTGGTCGAACTGACATATATTCGTTTACAGTGATCTAGGTACCACATCAGTGAGTCAATGGAGAAACTGTACGGTTAAAGTACCAGACGATAAACTAAAGAAATAGTTTGGTCCTACGAACACCGACAAGATCCTCGATAACCTGCTAGTTTGCTAATCACCATGAATCTTTTTACTCACCAATGGGTCTTGATTGGCTACTTCAGCCTTATGACACTCATCGGAATTCCCGGGAACGCTCTCGTGGTCGCAGCCTACGGCACCAAACTCCGCAAGACGAGTACGGACGTCTTAATCCTCGCCGTGGCCTGCACAGACCTCGTGTTATGCCTCTGGAACCCAGCTTGGATTTGGTTTTGGACAACGGCATATCGCCATGACAATCTCTCCATGTGTCGCCTTGTCATGTGTTTTACTTTCGTCGTCGTCCACGTCAATGTGTTCATTACCACAACCATCTCCTTAGATCGGTACCTGGCCGTCTTCAGACCGCTGGAGCGTTCTTTGCGTACCCCCAAGAGAGCCCTGATGAGTGTTGGTGTTTGTGTGTTTCTGGCCTTAGCTATAACCACACCGGTGTTTCAGTCTATCAGGAAATTTCCACTCTCCAACTTCCCAAATTCAACTGTTTGTTGGGTCGCCCCCGAATCAAGCTCCGAGTTTGCCCTATACATGCTAGCCTTGATCGCCTACTGTGTTTCGTTTATTATCGTAACGGTGCTGTACGCCTGTATTTACGCTAGGCTTAGGCATCGGGCGAAAGTTGGACCCGGGACAGTCATGCAAGCCGGTGTTTCTACAATAGAGTTGACGGGAACAACGGCTGCAGGTCTCGCTGAATGTACAACCTTGAAACTGGGACCAAAAGAAACACCGCCACCAAAGACGCGAGAAACTGGGGACATCGACAACAAACCATGCAGTTCAGAGCTCGCACAAGCACCCCTGGTCCTCGATCACATCTCAAAGGATACACAAACACTTGAAAAGAAAGTAAAACATGGAATCACCAATCCCAAAATGACACCAGATTTCCCCCAATCTTCATCTTCTGTGGTTTCATCCTCAACCACAGAACCCAACCAACACAGGGTTAAAATGAAGAACAAGATTACAGCTATGTTAGCTATCGTGACGGTGGTTACCTACGTGGCCTGGGTGCCAACATTGGTCGCCCAGTTCTTTTTGGAACGCATAGGTTTTGTACACTTCTTCAGCGCTAACAACGCCACAGCGCCTATCTTTTGGGTCGCTCGTAATGGCTTTGCTATTAATCACGTGGCTAACCCCATCATATACGGTATCATGAATAAACGTTTCAGACAAGATTGCTGCCGACTCTTGCGACGTTTGAGACCAAGACGCTGAAGCAAACTTTATGTCTAGTTGTGCGCACTGAATCTATTGGTTACCTCACGGGGGCCTAGATATAATTATTTATTGTTAACTGCACCGAACGGTAACGTTCTACGACGTTGGTTCACGTATAAACGCTTTAAGGCCTATGCTTCATCCTGAGAGAGCTCAGGGTATTTCCACTCTGCAATCGACCTGCGAGTATAGAGGATCAGGTATAGGAGTGCGTTACAGAGGCCGCGCCCCGTTGCAAGAAGATGCCTAGGCCTTTGGCTTAACTCGACTTGTTTTGACGGTGATGTCACAGCTACTGACTAGGTCAGCCTGTTTATGAACGTGATCGATTTCAAACCACAGGTTTCTGGAAAGCAAATCGTTGACTTGAAACAGGCGCCACTGTACTGCGCCATACGCAAGAAAGTATCGCGTGGGACAAAAGTTGGTACTTTTGGCAGCGTACGAGACAGAAGTTGAGGTTGTTATAGATACAATGTCACCACTGCATTGAAGTAAGACCATTCTCAGCATTCCTTCACATATGCTTTGCAGTGGCGACCATCTTGGGACAGGCTCTTTAATATTTAAATCATTATAACACTAGACATACAATGAGCTATACTAATTAAACACGACATACATGTATAATGATTAATGAGATAGAGTGAATTACATGCAATGCTAGAGTTCGTAAGGAGAGCAAACCGTTGTCTTGAAACATGCGCCACTGTACCGCGCCATACGCAAGAAAGTCTCGCGTGGGACAAAAGTTGGTACTTTTGGCAGCGTACGAGACAGAAGTTCAGACAGAAGACTTTGCAGTGGCGGCCATCTTGGAGTAGACTCTCCAACTTTAATATTTAAATTATTGTGACAGTAGATATACAATGAGCTAGACTAATTATACACGACATAACCTACATGTAGAATGAATGAGATAGTACACTTATCACGTGAAATTTAACACATTTCAACCATTTGCTTCCTCCATTAATAGGCCCAACAAACGTTTTAGAGACATCACATCGATAACTTGACTGTCTATGGGAAAAAATGCTGAAAGATTTTACAAGTCGGACGTCACATAAGCCAACCTGCACTAAAGAAGAATTCTCCTAGTTTTTCCTTGTAAAATCTTCATACTTTTCCCTTCCGATGTTTTTATTTATTTATTACATTTGCACTAAAATAGTGACGTCCGAGTACGGAATTCTTTCCAAAAAGGCTAACGTTACCGCAACTTACCAACATTTACGTCAATTTCACGGTCTGTTTTGTGCCATACGCCCCACGTCCTCCGCTCAGCTCCCATACGGCGCGGCCATGTCACTTTTTATGGGAGTATTCCCGCGTAAAGTGGTGTACTTAACAACTCACTGGAAATCCATTTAATATGCAGCAAAATCCATCAGAACATCCGCAGTGTAAACCTTCTGCAGTGTAATGCAGAACCGTATTTCCTCCAGGAATAAAAACACTCAATCGCGTCTTTTGGCCCGGTCCAAATGCAAAAATAAGGCAAAAACCTCCGACCGAAATGGGCTACCAAAAGTTTACTTGCGTAAACCTGACCGTCTGTTGGACTGGTTCCCGTCCACACAGGAGAATATAAAGACAGGTAAAGGGCGCTTCATCTTGATCTGTAATAAGTCGTCTTTGCGCGTGCGCAATGTGTTTTTTATATTTAAAAATTGGCCAAGCCCTTTGCTTTAGGCAATGTACTTTATTTACATAATTGGATATGTTCGACACGCACGGCCAAGTTACAAATGTCAATGCAAAATCTGCGCACTTACTAGAAAAAAATAAAATAATAATAACCACGTGACGGGCAGAATTCTGCCCGTCATGGCTGCCCTTTACCGATCCCTATATTTTCGCAATAAGCGAAACAATCTATAGGGATCGGGAACCAATCTAACCGTCTGTTCACTAAAAATGTGGCGAGCTCGTCGCTGATTAGTCGAAATGTTGAGAACCATGCTACGGTGGCCTATGACGACCACTTGCACATATGCGTGGTGATACAGGGCACAATTACACTTGGCCTGATTTTATTCACGTGAAATGCCTATTACAGGCTATCGTGAATAGCACGTCAATTAACCTGTAACAAACGGCACTAAGATTTCGCTAAATTTGTAGTAAATTAGTGCTGTGTTTTATTAAGGAATTTGAGACTTTTATTTGTTTTTAACTGAGTGTAACAAATTGTTTATGTGCCACGTTATGGACGGCGCCATGTTTGTTCCATCAGCACATGTTCAGGGGCAAATTTCATGGCGCTGTTTAGCACACAAGTGTGCATATTGTGAGTAAATATGCGAATACACAGACCTAGGTTTGCACTGTCTGCGTCGTGATTGGTCAAAAATGATCACGTGGGGTCAGTTTGATTGAAAGGTCGGGACGATGAATTAGGCACCTATCAATTGTTCCCCTCGCCCCCGCACTGCCCCACCCCTTAGGTTGGGTTTGGTCACGTTTTTCGTGCCTAAAGGGGCGTTCACACTATCGCGGAAAAATCACACTGTTCCATTGGTTTGTACACAAACTGGTTTGCCGCTTGTGCGCGGCCTATCGCGACGCGCAAAACGTTTTGAGCTGGGTCAAAGTTCAAATCTGTTGAACTTTGACCGCGGTGCGCTGACCTTACCAAAGCGCAGCCAATGAGGTATCACAGAAGCCCCAAGTTACCAGAGTGGAATTTTCTATTTTGGAATAATCGGCGATTGGGGGCTCATGCAATGCGGTGAGCGCAGCGCGAAAGTGTGATTTTTCCGCGATAGTGTGAACGCCCCTTAAGGGTGGGGATTTTGACCCATTGAAATACATATGTCTGTGCATAAATAGCAAGGCGCGCATGTTTTGCACCCGAGGGTGGGGATTGTTGTCACCTAAATTGTGCCCCAGGGGTGGGGATTTTGTCACGCGAAAAGTGACAATTCCCACCTCTTAGGTGGGGCAGCCTGGGGGGGGGGGGGGGGGGGGGGGGGGTTAGGGGGGGGGGGGGGAGGATTGATAGGTGCATTATTGCGCTGCCCATGCCTAGTGACGCTTTTGTAACGTAATTACATCAAACAAATTTCGGGAAAATGACTACAAACTTTAACGGAAAGGAATACAATTCAAAATGTCAGTCCATAAAAATTAAATTATTTCTATTTACCCAACTGATGTTACCATTAAACATTTTAAAACCACCACCATAAGCAACCATTGTCATGTAATCACATTAAATCGCGAGCCAGGATATGTTTTTTTGTGTCACTGCAGTAATTTGTACGAACTTCAGGTATAGCTGCCCGGTCTTGTATTAAACAACTGAAGATGACCTTCAAACATAAAATATAATTTAAGTAAACCGCTATCTCTATGAAACGCCGTTTTACTGCAAAAGGCAAAAGTTATACAATGTATACGTATATAATATAAATTGAAGAAATAAACAAAGGAATACCGTATACCTTGTATCCAAAAATACGTTTATATACATAAATGAAATTATCTGCTGCCTTAATGTAATATTTGACAACAATTTCCACTCAAAGTGAAAGCATTCTCGAACAATAGAGGATGTTTGTTTGCAGTGAAGGGCGGGGTTTCATGCATGACAGACCCCATCATTAACAATAGAGGATGTTGTTTTGCAGTGAAGGGCGGGGTTTCATGCATGACAGACCCCATCATTAATAATTATGACTGCGTTTAATTTATTATTGATGCATAATGTAAGCACAATGGCGCCGAAAGGTGTAATATATTATTACTGCAACGAATGTTGTCCAATAGAGCTTTTGCCCTTCCATGACAGGGTGCAGGTTTTCATATTTAAATGATGTGACAATAGATCCACAAAGTGACTACTCGTGCTTGACGTACTGTGACAATGTGACGCCCCCTGTCATGGCCGCCGTGCAAAGGCTCTATAGGTGCACGCCTGTTTTGGGCTTGCATAGCACCGTTTCTGGGGTTTCGCACGGCGACTATCTTTAACATAGACAACCGAAGTGCGACATGCGTTGCCATGGCAATTGGCTCTAAATTAACATGGCCGTCGGAAAAAAAGTACCATTTTAAAAGCACAGGGACACGGATCAGTAATTTTCAGTGTATAATTTTGGTGAGTTTTTCCCGTTTACACAAAAACACATTTATGAAGGGATTAAAAGTAGGTTAGGATAATCTTATACAATCCGTTTTAAACCGGCTAGGGTCCTCTCTGCTGATAAAAATGATGTTTATGGTGTCACTCGTGCTGCATTTCGCCGTAGCTCTGTGCACAAAATTTTGAGGACTCAGGCAACCAAAATGGAGATCCACTTTTTGGTTACCTCAACCTGAGGCTGTGATTGGTCAATTCCAAAATGGGCGGAGCTTACTGGATCGGTCTATTGCCTGGGCAACCAACAAAAGATGACGTATTCACTTCAGCAGTCTATACTTGATACCCCAATCAGCAGGATTACCCCAATAAGCGGTATGCATTCCGCTGGAATGATTTTGTTTATGATTAGACTATTGTATCTGCATGACAGACACCTTGTCACAGGAATAGGTGAAAACGGTCCTAACTTATTGTGAGTAGTGTAATTGAAATAAGTAAAACCCGTCCACAAACATCTGTCACATTATTTAAATATGGAACCTGTTGACTGTCATGGCCGCCAATGTAAAGGGTCTATTTGTTTACACCATCATGGTTTGTGACCTCCTGTACCTCCTGCCCCTATATCTTTAAGAACAACACTGTGGAGCAAGAGTCAAATCCCACACCTTTTATTTGTATAAGTACATATATTAACATAAACCCACAACGTCCATTTAAAGGTAGTCTACTTGTTTGGTAATTACCTTCTGAATTATTATCTTTAAGCTTATTGTTATCAATATGGTAATTGTAGTAATCATCCTGTGAAATTATTTCGTCTGAATTGCCCAAATTCATGAGAAAAATGACAAAACTATATTGCCTGTATAGGCGATCTTTGGAGCCATTCATTCATGCACAAAAACCGTACTTGGATTTTGCAGGTTTTCGGAGGTATTACTGCATCTATTGTGGCTGAAATTTCTACAAGGTAGTTTTCTCGACCTATGCTTTAAATTACCAGTAGAAATTATGCCATTTTTAATAGTTTATCAAACAAGTATACTACCTTTAAGTACATGTAGTTCCAATTCTGTGACCATTTAAAAGTTAAAAATAATAAAATTGTAATATTATAAGTATTATAAGCCTTAATTTTCATTATGCAGGTCAGACCTACACTTCTCAGTTCTAACACACACAGTGCCCCTTAAATCCATACATTGACTACTGTCTCCACCGTGCAAAGCTTATTAGTCCTATCGCTAGGTCTATTGTGTTTTGGTATTTTAATTTAAAGAAATTTAGTGCACAAGAATGACAATATAACATTTTGGAAATAGAAGTAACGACAAAGGAATGCCACACACAAGTATGGCGCCATATGCTAATCAGAATTGGATCCACAGGATCAAAATGATTCCTTTAAAGCTTACTAGTACAAGTCACATTTTGTTGGCACGTATTTTTGTGAAGTAGATTTTCAAAATGTATATATAAAAATAAAACATTACAGTAAAAGGATAGAAAAGCATGAAGAAAAATATGTTGGAAGATCAAATAGTATAACTGTGTAATTCACCATGGTATCATTTTCAACGACCCGAAATTTCTGCAACGTAGTTTACCAACGTTCTTCTTTAGATATATTAAGAATCTGTAAAACGTTTCATCTTGCAAATGATACATTGACTTTTAAATAGCGCAAGTTTTCATATTTAATTGTTTTGACAATAGATCTACAAAGTGCAGGAATACAATGGATTTCAGGGGGTCCGAGCCCCTTAATTCCATTGTATTACTATATTTTAATGAGGCTGGATTCGCCTCTGCTCGGTGACAATGTGACTGCCCCCTGTCATGGCCGTCCATGCAAAGGGACTATATTCCATTGGATAAACTAGTCTCCTCCAATCAAGACATTTTCAGAATGCAAGGTGATAACAGTCGAGCTACAACTAAGGAAAATGATCACGGACTTGGGGGCCGTCCAAAGTTGTCAACATTTTCACAGTTCTATAGTCAATAGAGCGTAGTATTTTTCAAGACCGCCCCTCCCTCCCACAAAATACTACTTATCAAAATGTTTGTCACTACTATGAAATGTTTTACATTGCATGTAAAGTCCTATGCGGCCCTTGACCCCCCTCCCACGCTTTTTATAACCATGAAAATGTCCATAACTTTGGACAGCCCCATAAAAGGCATAACATTATGTAAAAGATTGCTGCACGAAAAAAACAACCGTTTATTTGGGTTGAGTGAAAAGAGAGTAGCAATATTTACCTTGACAACTTTCTCTGTAAATTGAGGGTGCTCTTTGTGCTTTGTTACCTTAGAAAACACTAGCAAAAAGTAGAGAAAAAACATTAGAATTGCCATGATAAATCTGTAGTTTGACTAATACTAAAAGATAAAGAAACTAGCTGGGTTGGTTTTGACAGTTGCTGTTATAAAGAATGAAACCAAAGTGCTGAACTACCGAGCCTGACAAATAAAGTTGTTTGAAAGAATTCCCCGATTTTTGAAGGTAAGTTTACATCTATCAAAATCCCGAAACCAAACTGGAATGAATGTTGATTTGATCCTGGTAAGTGGATTAACAAAGTGTCAGAAGAAACAAACTATAAATAGATTCCTTTTTCAATTAAGACTCAAAACAAAACCCTTGGTGCAGCAGTTTAGTATTTTAAGGCAAACACAATCCGTGTTGTAGTTGCTACCTTAAAGGTCCAATGTATCATTTGAAATGACCCAATTTTTTAAAGTGTTGATAGCAATGGTTACAAACACCACATGAATATATTTCTGTCCAAGATGGAACCTTTTGTATTATTATTATTATTTCTTTCCGGTATTCATACCAAGGATTCCTCAATAGTGCTCATTGCAAGCGTGAGGAAACCCATGAAGAATTAGAATTAGAATTATAAATGGCCAGAAACACCGGGGATGATCCCCCTTGCTCTTCACGAAAGAATGCTCTGGGATCTTTAGAGTGTGTTTTCATTACCTAACACACTGGACCAATGTAAGAAATTAACAACTGAAGGTGGTGTTTAAAAAATGTGTGGCACGCATTTTTGTTACCATTCACCTAGCACAAACCATGCATGGATTTTAAAGGTTTTTCTGAAGCATTGCTGCATCTATGTAGCTGACATTTCTGCAGGCTAGTTTACCAACAGTCTTCTTAAGATATGTTATGCCCTCATTCTAGGAAATTGTAAAAGGTTTGCAAATAATACATTGGGCCTTTAACAGAAAATATACCCTCTACATTGTATAATGGACCCTGAAAAAGTACAAATTATTGAAGCTTGCCCAGTTCAGCTTTTTTGAAGATCTCCGTAGCAGAGAATATTAAGGAATCAATGATGCCTGCTACTGTGAAAGTACCTCCGACTATTGCACAAATCTAAATGACAAAAACAGGTCAATAAATAAAGTATTTAGAATTGATTTGCCAACAATTGTTCATTTGAAAATCAAAGGAAAATATTTTTGTTTGAAATATGGTTGGCAATTTTTCCCCATGGGTGCTGAGACTTTAAAACCATATCATGTGGCATATTTTTCTCATTACCATTCTGAATATTTTCAGGGATATTGTCAAAAATCCACCAAGTTTAGTAAACTAATTTGTCTGGTTACATAAAACAGTGCAGTAATTACACCAACCTTTTTGCTTCCACATCCAAATTGGGGATTGCAAATTTCTTGTTTTCTTTCCATGGATAGTATTTTGGGGAGGTATTTTATATGATTGTTGGGTTAGGACGAAAATTCATTTTTGGAAAAATATGGTCAGCTCCTTTAATGACACTGCATCAAAAACAACTTATAATGGAATCCGTGTCTTTTACTCAATGTCTGAGAAGGTATTAGACTGGTCCCCTGTCCATGTGCACTACGCTGCTCTCGCTATACAAGGACAGGCACACGCCGAGCAATAACCAGTCTAAGAAGGTATGTGCTTCATTTCTTAAATTAACAGAATGTGAACTTGTTTGTACTCACGGTTGTAATAAATGAATAGAAGGGCGCCCTCTTTTCATGATACTTGACTGTGATTGGACTGATGTCATAGCGGAACCATATCGCTGGTAGCACACGATGACCATGGCCAACATTCTGATATTCCTGCAACAAATGGGAGAAAATCTTGGTGAAGAGAGACAATACAGAATCAAGTGTCTTGTCTAAGGACAACATGGTTGCAGTGACCAGGCCTCGAACCAATGGTTCGATACATTATCCAGTAGATGACCTCGTCTCCATTATTTAGCAATTAAATGACAATAAACAACAACCGTTAACAACCTCTAGAAATGGGAAGTGCCGGTTAATAGCGTTGTAAGTTAAGGCAGTTTAAGTTGTGATATGACTCACACACACAACACAGCCCAGCCCGAGGACTCTTCTAATATTAGATGTATCTGCAGTAAATTGTAGGACTAATTGTAAGAAAACTGGCAAAACTAAGATGAGATATATTGGTTTACTACCTGGCATCTTGAATTGTTTATATTGGTTTACTACCTGGCATCTTGAATTGTTTATATGCCTACAGTGCTTTGTGCAAAATTAGAGAAGCCACAGAAACTTCCATCTTATAGCGCGATAACAAGTTATGAATTTTGGAAGACATAGCTTTCCCTCCTGAGCACAATCTTGTCTTTAGTGGCCAATGGATAAAAAGGCTACCTGTCTATAGTGGCCACCTATCTTTGGTCCCAAATGCCATGCGTATAATGGTAATGCAACCCTTGTAAAGTGGCCACCTATTTATAATGGCCAGTTTTCACAGTCCCGAGTTTGGCCACTATAGACAAGTTTGACCGTAGTTAATTAGCGGTAACCGAGATTTTGGCAACCAGAAAATCCACTTTGAGTTCAATGAAAATATGCACATTGTCCGAAGTTCATTCTGACAGCTAAACCAATTGTCCAAGGTGATCACCACTTAAGAAATCGATTTAGCTTACGTCTGGGAGACTGAATGTTAATTAGGGTTTGTTTTGCCCTTAGCCGACGTAATTATTAACACTGTATACTCAGTGGTTTCCCGAGACACTATGAAAAACTTCATAGCGTTCTCGGGTGGGACTCGAACCCACGACCTCCTGCAAACAAGGCAGATGTCTTAAACACTCGACCACCCAGCTAGCCGGTATTGAATGGCCGGTTTGAATCATTTCGCACCACCGTCATGATCAACACTTTCTCGTGGCATAAAAAGAAAATACTCACCTTGTAGGCAAAAGTGTACTGATATGAAATGTTCTGGTTTCCCCAGAGGTCCTCGTATACTGTGGGGACAATCTTGATGTAATAATCATGGGATGACTCCGCTGAGAACAAAAGCACAACATTTATTTATTAGTAACAATACTGTAATAAGTTGGAAGGTCTTAATTTGGACCATCTTTGCAATTCTTGCAGTTTTTTCAGTGGCACTTTTTATGGCCCAAAATTGTCCAACTCTTGGGCATAATTTACGTTTAAAGGTGAAATGAGCCCGAGCAAAGACAATATTTGTATCTTTAGAAAAAAATATTTGTACTTACGTTTTGAAGTTAATCTATCTTTTTTTAAAAGTGGATTGAAGGCTGCTCTTTGACCAACTGAAGAATTCTAAAAAAACAAAAAAACAAATTGTCAGTTTTCAAGACACCAAATCATGACTTCTCAACTATTGGTAGGAAAGTCGGCATGACAACTACAGTCCTTGAATAATGAAAACGTGTTTATGCAAAGAATGATCTGCAGAATTATAAAAATGAAAGTCCAGCTAGCTCCAAACAAACATCCAATGCATAGTTCCGACCTGTCAATCAAGCCGAACCCGCGGACCAATCACAACAGAGCTAGCAGACGGCGCCCACATAGGTCAAAGTGATACAATCAAGCGATTTTCTGCCCATACAGTTTGTATGCGCCAGTGACCGGATGAAATTTTGGTTTCAATGTCGGGCGATTCGCTGTTCAAAGGTAGGAAAGCGCATTTTTATGAATATATGTCATTCCTGCATTACTAGCCTTTCGCTCAGTGTGTGCTACGGTAACTGTCGACCCTAAAACATAAATACCTTTGAGTTTTCTCCAATAAATCTGTGCTTTCCATGCCGAGTCCCGTTGCTTTGTACGTTGTGTGTCGCCATTTTTTGCGATGGCTTGTGAGCACATAACAACAATATCTAAGGGGCGGGGTTAACTGGGCAATCTCGGAACTATGCATTCCCTGAACGTACAGTTAAAGTCAGAAGTTTAAATGCAACTGTATGCAACCATGTGTTAAAACTGGTGTGCTTAAACTTTTTACGTTGTCGCCATTTTTGTAACAGTCTTTACTTTGTGGAATTCCTCACGTGCATGCAGTACTTAAAAACATAGCTTGCACACCTTGCAATGGTTCGGGTAGTCCTGTTTGGGTGATGATGGTACATGTAGTAGTGTACAAGTATTTATACTTTTGACTTCAACTGTATATCAAACGATTTTACCATGTTTAACTCGAAACTGTCACCAAAATTGGAGCTTATTCTGTCCTTTGAGGCTTGAATTATTGAGTTTTCACTAAAATGTATAAATACTGACCAATAAATCATCGCCAAAAGACACTTGATCAATAAAATGTGCAAAGTCCGGTTTAGTAGGCTGGTTCATCCCGGCAGCATGGGTTGACACGTGGAAATTCCCTGGAACCTGTACGGGAAGGAAACAGCGGAATACTAATTCAGTATTGTGTACATTATCACTAAATGGATCTATGATCCAACGACATTAGTTGAAATGTGGGTGAAGAAATAAACACATTCACTAATTTTCTTTTAATTTCTAATGATTTCTTTTCCAGAAAAAATTCACCTTCTTTTTGCCGACATGCAGATTACCAATCGCACTTTACCAATTATAATTTACTGATGTTTGAGGTTAATACATGTACTTTGCAAAATTAGTATTTAGTAGATAAAGCAAAGATTAATGTTATTTTTCTTATAAATTACCTTGTAAAATTGTGATTAAAATATAAATATAACAGGGTGGCATAAAATGTTAACAGGGCCTGGCGGGTCACCCTGTTATAAGAGTCTGTCTGGATGTGCACTTTAAATCTCCATTATAGGAATACAAGATTGACATAACTCTTATACCTTACCGAGGAAGTATACCACTGTGCCTTATACCGGTACTATAGTACAGCTAACAGAACATCTGCCCAGTGTGTGAGAGGTCTTGGGTATGAATCCGAATAAGGCCCTTGGTCGTTTCGTTTAAATGGTGATTAGGCACCATATCTGATATTGCGTTCCTTATTCCTTATTCCTTATTGTGCCTTATAGCTCAGCTAGTAGAGCATCTGCTCGGTGAGTCAGAGGTCTCGGGTTCGAATCCTAATACATGTGTAATAAGGCCCTTATCATTTTTCTCTTATTCCAAGTTTGGTTTTCACCATTTCATTGTTGATTAGGCACCATACCAGATATTGTGTACCTTATTAATAGTGAATGTCGTCTCAAATTGACAGCCTTGTAAGTTGTTGATTGGTTTCTTCTGTGTATTGTCCACGTGGCCCACTTCATGTCGCCCCATATCGTCTTGTATATCTAACCCCAGTACTAAAGAAGGCAAAAATAGTTTGAATTAGTAAAGAGAACTAATATGGTTGATCAGTTTAAAAAGGCCAAAAGGAAAATGTGAAATTATTCACAAAACTCTCATTATAGCCCTCTTCAAGGGATCAAACTAATGCCAGTCTCAGAATGCAATAACCTATGTATACCGATGGCTAATGACAGGTGCAATGGTCATAGAGGACCAGTGAACTCAGCTGTTCTGATGACTAAATATGGTAACACTGACTCGTCGCAATATTCACTAATTGCATAGTGTATAGGGCGGTTTTACACTGCAACGGGTCACTAAACCCTCCTGGGTTTGTCCTCCAGATCGGGGAGAGAACAATAGAGCCACGTGCAAAAATGCATGTGGCTGCTAGCAGAAAAGCACGAGGCTCTATTGTTATCTTCTTGATGTGGAGGACAAACACGGGAGATGTTTAGTGACTCGTGACAGTGTGAAACCGCTCTATTGGAACAACTGAGCACACCGGGCATCTACTGTGACAATGGAACTTAGAAAAAGGATTTTTTGATAAGAGCTTTATATTAGGGAGTTATAACATTTTAGTTTACTATATCACTGTGGCTAAAAAAAACACATTATTTTGGCTAAAACATTTATTAAATATTTGGCTATTGATTGCTTTCCGGTGACGTCACCCCTTCCATCCACCATTTTGGTGGGCATTTTTTATGACCCACGTGGCTCGAGTAATAACCGGCAAAAAGAGCAAGAAAAGCGCATTGGTTGCACTTACCTTTGTTGCTTAACCTTGCTTTATGTTGTTGCGCCATGGCTGTTGTATCGATAAAGATAAAAACGCAGCTAAAAATCGTGATCAACTAAAAGCACTTTCGTTTTTACAAGCCGAGTGCATGCTCAATAATTTGAACGTATCACAACGCCCGCGTGCGGCATCTTCGAATGAAAATACGCAGGTGAGTATTTTTTCTGCGTGTTCATGTGCGTCTATTGGCGCGCGACTGTTGCCCACCACACATTCCCGGATGTTCTACGTCATCGAAAGCAATCAATAGTATTTCCAATCATTTTGAAAACCCTTGCCTTAACTCTGACGTACATGAGTACTACATGTAAGTATAGTACATACCACCTCGTATGAACTGAGAGAGTAATCTCATATAACTACTTTATATGATAAATACTGACCTTTGCATGATAATCGTGGTAGAGTGATGTTCAGCCTTACTTCCAATCGCTCAACTGTTCCTGGGTTATCAACATAAAGCTCACTTACTCTGAAAAAAACAACATGTAGAAATGTTAGTACAAAATGAGAAGATAGTGCATTAGCAATATTAATCCTACAAGCACTTTATGCTTCAATGTAAAACCATGGAAACGTGCAACAGTTACCTTTACATGTAGCTTACATGTACATGTAGCTTAAAGAGCTAGAATCCCCCTTGACGAAAAATCCAGCATTTGCACCTTTTTCGATAGTCCACATATCCCTCCAGCCGACTTATACCGCTGTTTATTTCAAATTGTCTGTTTTAGGGGGAAAATGGCAAGCAAAAGTGCGGTTATCGAAAACGAACTTTTCGCTCGTTCTAACTTGTACCGGCCGATGTGCATACCGTGGTAACTACGGCCCGCAGGGACCGTTACATGCTGTACACAGACCGCTGTGAATGCCGTTCGTTCCGTGACAAAACCACTGGTCGCAATTGCAATGCACCAGTATATTTACTTCAAAAGAGCTTTATTGTGAGCAACAATTTCACCGTGTTTTTCACGTTTGTATTTTGAATTACAAGGACAAAACAGGCAAAATGAACATTCACTCCGTGTATTTTCCATTCAATACTGCACAGGCCATTTTGTGTTCTTCTCAGGATGACGTCAAAACCCTGTTTATCAACAAACCAAGTGACCTCGAGCGTTTCAGAATTTTGGGTGAAGAGGGTCGGAACTGCTTTGCGCTTTAAGCAAAAGGCTGTAAATTTTTGGTGGAAAACAAGTTGTGAAGGTGTTGTAGACACATACATGTACACCTCCATGATAAACAGGAAAACTTTAAAAATGTGGACTAGCTGTTTAACTGCTAACATGGGTTCTCAATCGATGCTGGAAATACCCACTGTAATTTACAGAGTTTTTTTGTTTCATTTTGCTAATTTTTTTGGCCGGAAATATGTGGATGGGCTGAAATTGCGCTTTATAGATGATCTATAACTTTGATTTTCTTTCTAACTTGGGACAGTTTTGATTTAAAATGAAATGACCTCAAAATGTCATTTCAGTTTTTTTGCAATCCACTGAACAATGAATTCATTCTATTCAAAAATAAGTCCCTACATGTATGTATGTGCGTCAATTACTGTAAAGACATGATTGATATTTGTATAGTTCAATAATGCCCTTATTCATCACCTGTGTGAGTTTTAAAGGGGAAAATCATATTATATGCATGCAAATATGCAGTCAAAATTTGCACACTGCTACGTGTCAGTTTAGATTTCCGTTGATCACTTGCTGCACATGTTCAATGCACAATCAGTGCAATATTAACACACTGAGCAAACAAGCGAAATGTGTTATTTGCATTATGATATTCTGACAATGCCATCTGGATCTACATGACTGGCTGGCTGTCTGTCTGTACATACTATGTAGGAAGTGCAAGTGTAGGAATGGCAATGTCGGTAGTCAGTTGAATTTAGCAAATATTTGTTCAGATAAGAATTTAAATATGTTAATATATGTACTTAAGTATATGGTGTATCTTTTTTTCACCAAAGGTAAAAAATAGATGCAGTTAAAGAGTCAATATAATTGAGCCTTTTCCCACAACACCAAACCGAGGGCGCGTTACACCAAACCGGGGGCACGTTACACCAAACCGGGGGCGCGTTACACCAAACCGAGGGCGCGTTACACCAAACCGAGGGCGCGTTACACCAAACCGAGGGCGCGTTACACCAAACCGAGGGCGCGTTACACCAAACCGAGGGCGCGTTCAATAGCATAATACGTACGCTTGTATTGGGTATTTTCCTATACCTTCACCGTTGAAGGTATATTGTTGGTAAGCATAGATATTGCACTATAGAATGCGGCCCTGATATTACCCAGATAACAATATGCACAAATAGTCTGACATTTTTCCAATAGGCAGTTTACACTCTATAGGACTGATTCATTGGACATGATTAAACTGTCTTTCCATGTGAATAGTGTCTATTTTCCTTGGAATAATGTTAAGGCCTATTTAACACTAGCCCCTTGGTCTGTGCAATATGATATCGTGTACAAATTGGAGGATTTGGTACCATTAGGCTTAAACTGTTTCTTATCTATTTTAATTTCTGACATAAAAGTTCTGATTTGTTCAGAAACTGTACTTACACATCTGGTTTGATAAAGCCGGTGAACTCTGACAGTAGCAGAAACCCAATAAATAAAATGCTGCATATTGACACTGCAAAATAGAAAAAAACATTTACTAGCATGACTTGGTGTATTGACAAAACTACAAAGAAACCTCAAGAGGCCCTTGAGTGGTTAAGACATCTACATGTAGTGTGCAGTAAGACATCTACATGTAGTGTGCAGTAAGTCATTATGAGTTTAAGTCTCACTCAAGCAAGCTGTGAGTTGTTAGCATGTTTTCAAGAGGAGCACCAAAATGTAATTTGTATACATGTGCAAATTACATTTATCAGGTCCTTGTGACTTTACAGATTACCTATAAACAGAAAGCTTGTGTTACATTGATCAGGAATGATAACAAAGAACAACAAGGAATAATCCAACAATTTGCCTTGTTTTTGTAAGTAGAATGTTGTATTAAACATGTTAAAAGTGCTTGTTCTATTAGAACATTTTCCATAGTACACACAAACTAATTTGTTCTCCAATACATTCAAAATGAGGTTAGTGGAATTAATTCAGGCAGAGACTTGCAATATGGCACCTAATAATTTAAAGTGGTTGTAGAGAGAATGGAATGTTAGAGCACTATTGGTTAATGCTAAGTCAATCAGATTATTTGAGTCAATTCAAATATGTTGGTCAGATCATAGTTCCTTGCTCTATGGTCAGATCAAGTCAAGTTAAAGCAGTAAGTTTTGTCTGCGTATGGCAGAAATTTCACGAACTTTATGACCAACCTGCAGCTCCTGCTAACGTGGGTTGTGTTAAATCCTTGGGAATCTTCCTATACACATCAAACCTAACCATGAAAAATGCATAAACGTCACATCAAACATAAATCATCAAACAAAGTTTTTTTTGTTGGAAATGTTGCATTTCTGAGATAAATAAATTAAATAAACACGAGCTAGACTGGATTTCTGTCCTTATATTTACTTCCCTTCGTCACATACGACAAAGGGAAGTAAATATGAATACAGAAAACCAGTCTAGTGTTGACCTCTCCGCTCTCGCGCATGCGCATATTTGATTTTGGGCAAAAGATTTGTATTTTAATAGAATACAAATCTTTAAAATGTTTATCTCACGGAGGGTCTAAATTTTGCCCCACGATTTCACCGAAACTAGACATCGGATCGATGCGTACTCTTCGGAATTTTCGAACATTGGGGTGAATGCACCTATTTAGCAAATATCAGAGCCAAGGGACAAATTTCATTTTCGTGAATTTGCCACAGATTTGGGGTTAGAAACGACTGAGGATTTTCTGAAGCCCTGCCCGGCCCTGTTCACGGGTCGAATACATAGTGTCACTGTCAGTGTCACTGTCCGGAAACTTACTAACTTACCGTCTAATGTCAAAACCCATCCTTCCTTGATTTTTTTCCCAGAAATCCTCACGTCGTTACAAATACAAACAATAAACAAGGATAAAAACAAATGAAATACACGATTGTATGGGTCAGAATTGTTTTTTTTCACGCCAGCTGCTGTTGATCGACCGCTGCATGCAGCGTGAGTCTCCGTCTCATAATGTGCTTGTTTTGTTGTGCTAGCTACATGTACTATGTACTCCGGATGGTCTGTTGGGAACCAGACTACTTAACTTGAGAGCAATCCTGCCTTCGAAAACACTGGATTCGGCTTTACGCTCAGTCTTTGCGATTTTCTGTCTTAGGTTTTTTTGCTTAAATCATCTTGGTTACATTAATATACGCTCAGAGCCGCGGTGCTCAGAATGTTGAAGCTGAACGTTTCCTCAACTGCATCAAAAATTCTGAAATGCACCGAGCCGGAGAAGAAGCCAACCGTTTCGGAAACGGCCTAGGCTGAACCACATGGTAACTTTTGATTGGCCCCCAAGGGGTTTCCATTCGGTCGTGGGGTGCTGGGGAGGCGGGGCGGGGGAATGAGAGAGGCTAGGGGGATGGAGATGGAGATGGGGATGGGGATGGGGATGGGGTGGGGGGGAGGGGGGGGGAGGGGCGAGGGGGGAGGGGGGGGGGGGAGCGGGATGGGAGGGGAGCGGGATGGGGAGGAGAGGGGAGGGGGATGGGGAGGGGAGGGGATGGGGTGCGGTTCTGTGGCCCGGGGATCATGATTCACCGTACTATTAAGTTGTGTATTCTATTAAGTTGTGTATTAAAAACTCTACTTCAAAGAAATGTGGTTTCATAAAAAGTAATCAATGGAACAAATGGGGGTAATGAAAACGGCACTTTTGGTACAAAAAATGTTAATTTTCAATCGATAACGTATGCGAGGAGACACAGGCAAAATAATTGACACAAGAACCAGTTTTATTTTCAAATTTCAAAGCATATATTATTCCGAAAACAATGCATGCATCCATTCTCAAATATTAAACATATCACATTCTGAATACCCAACGGGATAAGAAAACTAAAATTGTAAGCCAGCGCGGAGATTACTACGAAAAATTAATGATTTTGCAAAAAGCACCCCACAACAGCAAGCTTACAGCAATTAAAGGAGTGTGACCAGATCACTTTTTTTAACCATAACTCCCCGGGACTTTCCTTATGGGTCATGAGATTTTTATATCATAACATCCGTTATATTTTTCTGATTACGAAACTGAAACTCCCGCGCTTCTAGGCCGCATATTTCCGAGGATATCGTCGAAAATCCACCGATTATTTGTAAACTAATTTTCCAGTATTAACGTTTATCCGCTGAAAGCATACTCGATAGTTTTGTTCAATTTTTTACTGGGAGGTGTGTATGGGAGTTACTTGATAATATTGGTAAGTTACATCGAAAACTATGTTCCAGAAACTCTGGTCACGCTCCTTTAACTGCTTTTAATATTCATAACATTCTATGACATTAGCAAAATATACAGCAATATCTCACATAACAATAACTTAATACGTGGCAATTGTCTAACAATGGGGGCGGTATTCACCATTACAACAAACAAATCCATATTAAAATGAAAAATGAAAAATGAAAAATTATTAAAGGACGCAACACAATAAATAAACTAACAAAATATCCAACGCTTTCACCAAAATCCACACATTGCGGAAAATTAGTATACTGAATATGAGCTCAAAAGTATCAATTTCTCCCATTACAACGACATTTAAAAATGTGATGATTTCACGTTTAAACATAATTGTGAATAATAAACAACTTTCTAACTAGCACAGGAAAATAGGTCAAGGCTATAGGGTATATTATGGTGGAGTTAAACTTTTATATCTTTTCGTGTAAACAAGTAAACTCTCGGAACAAAATTTGTGCAAGATTCAATAAATATAAACATTTCAAACATGATTTGAGGGATTTGTTGTCGCATTTTGCACTGTCATTAGCCTACATCTATTTTACACATAAAAATAAACCATTTCCATATTCACAAAGACTCGTGTGATTAGATGTACACAGTTAGCGATCCCACAAATATCTGTTGAGCTTTTGGGATATAACAAAGTAATTATGAATCGAGAACACGGATGCTTGCCAATATTCTTACCAAGTATTTCCAGATTACTGAAACGTACACACCGTACATCGATCGAAAACAAGGATGATTAAGAAGTGGTTGTTTCTTGTTTATGCACCTGTAAATTGCGCTCCCCGCTTCCCGCTTCTTCCCCCCCCCCCCCCCCCCCCCCTGGAGGAAATCTCAACCCCTAAAAGCAAAATATGCATGTTTTTCCCCCAGGTGCGCAGAAAATTTGATTTCTTTGTGTCAAATTCCCCACCCTGGGGCATGAAAATCGTGTCCAATTCCCCACCTAAAGCCCGCCGCACACCTTTGCGATTCACCGGATAATCGGATCATCGTACCCCATACCAGAAAGGTGTCCGATTAGCCAGTAAATCGCAAAGGTGTGCGGCAGGCTTAAGAGGTGGGGCAGCCGGGGGGTGGGGGCCAATTGATAGGTGCATTACATACTATGGAAAATTAATGATTGTTAAGATTGTGAAAATCGCCAAATAATGTTTGCCCAAATATACAACACCACAGAAAGCAATAGGCCTATACATGTACAACAATTAAAAATTTTGTTAAGAGCATAAAGCATTACATGCACAATGAACAAAATACATGTACCATTTCTTGAATTAACTGACATACACAGAAAAAAGTTAAGCAAACAATGTAGCAAGTAAAAGCCTGCTCAGACAATAGAAACAAATTGTGCAGTTCTGATATTAAAAATATGCGTCATTCATCAATCGCTAATTTTGGATAAACAAACGCAGTTTATCTTATATCATTCATTCCTCAAATTAATCTCTAAAATAAATACTTTTTCTGAGTTGCTGTATTTCACATTTTACAAAAAAATGTTCGCACATTGATTAAGTTTTATCATCTTAATGATACGTTTCAGGGATGTCACAAGAGCATCAGGGGCGGATCCAATAATTTTTCCAGGGATCGGAGGCGTTTGTCGCTCAGCAGGGGGGAGGGGCCGGGGTTGGGGGGAGGGGAGGGGCCGGGGTTGGGGGGAGAGGTGGCCTCTTCTTGTCCCTCCCCTACCCCCACCCCCCCCCCCCCCCCCCCCAATATTTGTTTAAATTTGTAAGGGGGCGGGAGTTTGCCAGTCACATTTTTTTTATATCAGCTTGTTGCATACAGGCATACACACAGAAAATGCAGTACATGTTTTTGTGTCAGAGCAGCAGGAGGTGGTGGTGTGGGGTGTGTGGGGTGTGTGGGGGGTGTGGGGATCCGTGCCTGAGCATGTACGTTCAACTTTACACGTAGGAAGTTGCACATCCTTACAAGGATATATTGCCAAAATATGCAACACCCTGCAGAAATATTTTTATTTCATTTGTAGAGAGAATTAATTTTATTCTCTGTTCAATTTTACTTTTCCAAATTTCGGGTTTGACAAACAAAATTTACTTTATTATTTATCCGATGATCATATTAAAATAAAACCAGTGATCTTCATATCCTCAAAAACAACTACATGTACTTAAAGTTCCGTAATCATCATGCGTAAACGAATATAAATCGTGAAATATTTTCTTCTACATTTCCTCTTAAAAATAATATTATTCTACAATATTACACAACTTATATTAAAATGTTTGTCTCAAACCAAACTAAATATTTAACAGTGAGAAATCGCTAACAAGCATTATTTTGTACAAAAGCTCCGCAAACCAGAGTTGATATACAGTGTAAAAATTTTGTTTTTTTCTGAGAAAATTAGAGTGTTCTTATTATCTATCCAATTTAAAGAATATTGCAGTTTTTACCAACATTCCACATACTAGAGTTGTAAGTAAATATATTTTACCCTGTTGCCAAGACAATAAATCAACACAGTTGATAGGATAAAAATGTTAAATTTTGCATGCAATTTTATCACTTTTTATTATTATTACAAGTATTATCTCAACATGGGATGAGAGAAAAATCATACGGTCCTCATCAGGATTCGAACCAGAGACTTCTGACACACCAGGCAGATGCTCTACCAGCTGAGCTATGAGGCGCAGTGGTATACTCCCTCAGGTTTTCCCCAAGACCTCTGACACACCGGGCAGATTCTCTACCAGCTGAGCTATGAGGCACAGTGGTATACTCCCTCAGGTTTTCCCCAAGACCTCCGACACACCGGGCAGATGCTCTACAGCTGAGCTATGAGACACAGTGGTATACTTCCTCAGGTTTCCCCAAGACATATAACACACCAGGCAGATGCTGATCTATGAGGCACAGTGATATGCTCCCTTAGGTTTCTCTCAAGACCTCTGACAACAGGCGGATGCACTACGGACTGAGCTATGAGGCACAGTGGTATACTCCCTCAGGTTTTCCTCAAGACCTCTGACAACAGGCGGATGCACTACCGGCTGAGCTATGAGGCACAGTGGTATACTCCCTCAGGTTTTCCCCAAGACCTCTGACACACTGGGCAGATGCTCTACCAGCTGAGCTATGAGGCACAGTGGTATACCTAGTCATGTTTCCCCCAAGAACCCAACTTTTCTCTTGGTGCTAAATGGATGCGCAACTAAGCAAAGTTACCAAAAACTAAATTTTGGTATGGTGCCTAATCACCATTGAGATTAAATAACCAAACATAAGATGAGAAAAAAACTCACATACTACACCAGAAACAACATTGTTGATGATGTGCAGTATTTGAGCCTTTTTTTTTTACTGTAGAATTCATGTTTTAAGGGGAAGGTAAAATGAGATTTCAGATGACTTGCGTACGCAGAAACCCAGGTGTCCTCGTCAGAATCTTTAAGCAAGATGTGGCATAGATATTATTATTATTATTATTTCTTTCTGGTATTCATACCAAGGATTCCTCAATAGTGCTCATTGCACTGTCACTCGCAAGCGTGAGGAAACCCATGAAGAATTAGAATTAGAAATGGCCAGAGACACCGGGGAATCCCCTTGCTCTTTACGAAAGAATGCTCTGGGATCTTTAGAGTGCGTTACCATTACCTAACACACTGGACCAACGGCTTTACATCCCTTCCGAAGGATGGAGCAAGTGTGGTTGAGTGCCTTGCCCAAGGGCACAGGTACCGCAGCCGGATTCGAACCCGCAACCCCAAGTTTTCACCCATGATTGCGAGTCAATGGTCCTAACCACTCGGCCACGGTACCCCACAAGGCAAACTTGTGGCAGCATAGCTACAAGGGATATAAATACCAAATGATTTAGTGGTAAGCATGACTACTATGCCTCATGAATATTCACCAGACAGCCGCAGTATTTCATTGGTCCATTCCAGCAACTTAACTGTGTGTTGTTTTTATTATTTCCATGCATCTTGCGCACATGTATACATGTAATGTGCAAAAACCAAGGGGTATTATCACACACTTGGGTTTAGCCTTAGATTTGTCCCAGTATGGCTGTATTTTAAATATACCAACGCGATTGCACTTTATGTGTGTGTGTACTCGTGGAGATCAGTGGTGAGTACAGTTGTTCCAGTCTACTATAGCACAAATCAAAGTGACATTTGGTGGTGCTTACTTTGCGATATTAACTGAGGAAGAACTGGAGGGAAATACGCATGAAATACCACGGCTGCCCGACAGAATATTTCTGAGGTAGAGTAAACCAAATACAAAATGGTTTGAGGGATAATAGTGAAAACTGATGATCCCTCGGTGTTGGATGATTGGGACTGTCAGGAAATGTTTAATTCCAAATTAAACATTGTTATTATTTACTTACCAAAACAAAACAAGTTGAGTGTCAAAAAAACAAAGCCAGCTTTTTGAGTTCCACTTGGCGCCATCTTGGCAACATGAAGTAATCTTCATAAGGCATCTGAAACGCTCGGAAAAAGTCTTCAGGAGACAGATGAAGCTGTGAGAATGATGAAAAATACAAAACATGCACATTGTGAACAAACTCTAAACATTGAGCTATTGGATAAAGAAGCTACTGCAAGAACACAGACGAATGATGATCACAGTGATCAGTTTAAACAGCTGGGTCTTTCTATAAATTAAGGGTCAAAAGTGTGACATTTAGTGTCCCTCGTTACACCTGACATGTGTCATAGCTTTTAAACCATTTTGTATGAATTGTACTTTATGTACTCACTCTTTGAGATGGAAAGTATTTAAAGAATGTGTCCTGAATTTACAAAACCAAGATGTCAGATGTACATGTAACACGGAAAATTGACCCCTAATTTATAGAAAGACGTAGCTGTCAAGAGATGACATCTGCACTTTGGTTCTCTATAGCAATAACCCAATGTTACTATGTTATGCGAGGCATGTGCAACAGTGAATATCAACAACAATATTTCACAATACCTTTACTGCTGAAAGAATGCTGGTATGTCATTCGTATTGCGCTACTGAACACAAAGAATCCACCCAAAATTGATCTTGAACATCAGGACTAGAATATCGATGTTTTAGGTCCAAGTTTGTAACCAGCTAAAGTTTGATTGTCAGCTGCTTTTTCTACTCACCTCCAAGTTATTTCTGTCAACATCCTTGGGTAGCCTGTAGTTTGTTGTTAACAGGGTCGCCAATGGGTAGATCTGAAATCAAAACCATTCATTACAGTTCAAGTTATTTCTTCAAACCCGGATGTAAGACTTTTGTTCAATATAACAGCAGAGCACTTTTCCTCTAAATAATGACAGCAATATATCATTATTATGTCTCTTGTATTTATGCAAAATTCATTAGGAAGAAAAGGGCTAAAGAAATTAATGTATGCAAGTTAGTTTCAGAAGTCTTGTACATGTAGATCACTAGTTCTCTGTATATCTGCCATCAGTAGCGGCCATTCATTGAACTGCATGTTTTGTTGTTTAAATGTTGCATGTAAGCTGCCACTTTGAACAAGTTTATATAGAATTATACGGCCTAACCATAGCTGCAGGGTTGTAGGCAAGTCCATCACAAGTCCTCACAAACCTTTACAAGTCCACCACTTGTTAAGTCCCTGGGTCTTAATTCAAGTCACAAGCTATTCAAATGAACTCCAACAAAGGCATTCTTTTGTGCATGTTCATCCTTTGCTTCTTGTTACTTGACTTGTGCGAGACTTGTCACGGACTTGTTACTTTGCCCGCGATTACTAAATGGCCAATTTAAACCACACAACCACACTGCAAACAATGTGCTATATCATATCAACCAAATAAGTGAATTCACAACACAAATGAACGTTCTCACTGCAGCTATTTGGCAAGCACAGCAAACACTCATGCCTTGGCCTCATCTAATGAAGCAGCACTATTTTACTGAAGCATATATCTAGCAAAAATGCAAAGTAATGCATATATCTTGCAAAATTAAAAAACAATGAAGGGACGGATAGGCATGCAGCACATTTTCCCAAAACAATGGATACGACTGCTAGACCTGCACAAAATATACAAGTCATGACCACTATGCGGCACAAAACAGTTTTTGATGTCTACAAACAACATGTTTATACATGAACTTCTAACATTCATTTTTTACAGAAAGAATCATCTAATACATGATCACTTGAATCAAATGAACAGTACAGTCTTTTTACGGGTTACTTTAGACGTATTTGTGCTAAAACAATGGGCAAAACAAAAGTCATCTGCATATATATATTCCCTCAATTTTTGAAATTAATCAATGGAACGAATTCTAATTTGCACACAACATAACTTGTGACACCAGCCATATTTACAAAATGTGGATCAAAAATTACTTTTACCCACTTCACAGAATCCAAGACAAGCATTGTGAAACATTTATCATCTAGGGCTATTACATGTGACAACAACAATATGTTCATGGGAGCTATTTCTGGCGACTGTGCTCAAAGAAAAGGCGTGCTGGCTAGCAGAGCAATGGTGCAGAATCTATAATGGCATTGTTTTATATTTTTTGTGCTTCTAGTGTTCTTACTACATGGCATGCGAACTCTGACCTCTCTCGATGGTTTCTGTAATCAGCCAATGAGAAGTAGGCAGAAAGAGCGTGAAAAGAGTTAGTTGAAGCGATCATAAAGAAAGAGTGAATTACTGTGAGAAAGAACCATTTGATAAACCAATGTTAACATAAAAGACATGTCAGTTATTCAGAACATGATGCTACAGTCTAAAGTGGTTAACACATGATATACAGCATGCAACCATTATTAGTTTTCTGTGATGAGAAAGTACAGAAATTAGGCATCTTATTATGGACATCTACATTTGCAGAAGTTGCTTCCTTGGTGACAAGCAAAATATAGCTGGAAACTATCAACTACTTGAATAGCCGATGTTGAGCAAACAGTAAGCACTGAAAATAAGTTAATGTGATCTTCCACAGCAAAATGAGGAATGTTCCCAAAATGGCAAATTAATTTAATTGTGGGAAATGAAGCTGAAATCGATTTTGGGTTTTCACATTTTTGGATAGCCTGGACACCAAACATTCACTCAACATGCATTTTTTTTGTAAAAGTGTTCTATAAAAATGTATAAAAGGATTTTTAAGTGTTTTCTTGAAAACTCTCCTTGATCATTACAACACATTTTATCATCTTTGTCCCATCATATCTTCAGTCGATGTTGAGTACTTCCTAACCGTAGATTATAAATTGGTAAACTGACACGACTTTTGGCCGTCATTCTATCTGCTATGTAAATAAGTAGCAGATTATGCCAGCCTTGATTTTGTCTGAGTTATCAACTGCGGCACCATGGCCAACTTTGTTCCAAATGTGTACTGGATATTTAATACAATCCTCATGAAATTCAAATAGATAGGGCATGCTGGCCAAGTTGGCCTCAGAAAGTGTATATCTTGAGGGGCCAACTCAGTAGTGCATTAGGCCATTGGCCTCGGTTAATGTCAGAGCATAGGTTACAAATGGGTAAACTAAAATGCCTTTTGGCTGTCGCTCTTTGAGCTATCTATGCAAATTGTCTGTTCAACGTCGAGACCCACACGTACACGAAGCATGAAACTCACCACTGGAATGTTGGACATTGACTTGCCCTTCTCTTTAGCAGAAAGATTAATCGTTTCCTTGGAGTTTTTCATCTGATACCAAGCAATGCATGTCAGTATAAGAGAGGAAATGAGGTTAGTGAGTCAATAGAAACCAGGCATCGTGTTAGTGACTTGGTGTCAAGCATGCGGGATGCACAGGCTAATCAAACACAATTATCCTTCAGAGATACCAGTGTGCATGCCCTAGTAGCTTGTAGCTTTGTACCACACAACTCGTCAAATGTTGCAACTGTGTGAACATTGAACTTACATACATGTTTATACAGCAGTTTGCAATATTCGGTTTTAATTATTAGGTAATGCAGTTAAGAACATTTGCAGAGATCCATTACGGTGGGTAGGTTTTGTTGTTTTTAGACTTATTTCAAGTCTGAGATCGCTTATACTTCACCAATTATGGGAAGTACCCCATGCATAACCCGTACATTATAATCGAAGTCAGACTTGAAATAGGTCTAAAAACGGCAGGACCTACCCCCCATAGTGGATGTCTGCACATTTTTTTTACCGGTGCCCCCTGGGTAATGGAGTTCGTTAGAAATTGAATTTGAAGTCCATTTTTGTTCAACCAGAGACTATAACTCTAAGTTGTACTACGGAAGGTACATGTATGTGACATAATTAAATGGAGGCCAGCTTTCCAGCCAGAAGTAGACCCGTTAAAAACGGCATTAGCCCCATGTGCGATTAAGGCTATGTGTAATAAAAACCAGCCAGTGTGCAAGTAAGCTCAGTACATGTACCTCTTAGTTTAATACTCAATTGAAGACAGTTTACTGTGGGAGCCCAAAAAGCTAGATGCCGAGCAACAAAAGCAATGCAAAATATTTCTCCATTTTTTGATTGAAAAAAAGTAGTCAATCTGAGAGTGGGAATTTTTAGCGCTCAAACGTTTTATGCACTCCTGCATAATGAAGCTGCTATGTGAATAAGACATTTTCAAATTTTGATTAAACTGAAAATTTTCCTTTTTTTTGTTGCTCGGTATATTTCTGCATTTAAATAAAAACACCTTTACACTGTACATTAATAATAATAATAATAGCAAAGCACTTATTAGGTGCACAATATCTGGAGGCCATTCAAAGGCGCCAGGTCAAGAAAGAAAGTCACTAATTGTTGTGAAAAGCCTGGTGAAAAAGAAATGTCTTTAAATGACGTTTAAAGACAGAAATATCATGTGTGGCTCTCAGCTCATTTGGCAAAGAATTCCAAAGACGGGGTGCATAACTAGAAAATGCCCTATCCCCATAGGTTACCAGACGGGTTCTAGGGACATAGAGCGTGTTACCTGTTGACCTGAGACTCGGTCTCATTGTGCGGACTTGTAGCAAGTCTTGAATGTAAGATGGTGCATATCCATGAAGGGCTTTAAATGTCAACAATGCAACTTTAAATTGAATCCTGTACCTAATGGGTAGCCAATGAAGTTTGAACAGAATGGGAGTTATGTGATCTGAAATCCTTGAGCGTGTGAGTAATCGAGCGGCAGAATTCTGTACAGATTGGAGACATTTTAGTGTACTTTGTGGAAGACCCATGAGTAAACTATTACAGAAGTCAAGCCTAGATGAAATGAAGGCATGTATGATCTGTTCAGCAGCAGACGACGTTATAAGCGTCCTGACAGCTGCAATGCGACGAAGAGGTAGGCTCGTCAATGCATGCGCGAGGAACAAATTCGTGCCATAAAATTCACCGCTCCATAGAAAAGTATGGAGCGGTGAATTTCATGGCACGAATTTGTTCCATGTACCTTTAATGGAATGCTTATGAAAAAAATCTTACCAAAATGCATACAAAGGAAAACAAGTGCTGATTTGGCAATATTCCCATGATGCATCACCCTGCTACAATAAAACAGGAATTTAGGAACTTACTTGGGTCTTTTTACTGACAGTTATTCCAGCACCAGTTGCGCCTTTTACCTTTTGCTGGACGACGCTGGGTAAAGAGCGCCCTCTTGTGATCCTCAACATGCGCAGTTCGTCCTCGGACGATCCCGTCCTTGAGAAGTCAACGTCACTAGCGTAGCCATTTGGGCTTTGGAATCCTGGACTGACTGGACTCATATAGCCCGGGGGGCTCAAGTAGCCTCCGGGACTCTGGTAGCCGTCAGACAGACCTAAAGGAGGATTAGAGTATGGGTCTTAGATAGAGTGATGGGGGAGAGGGAGGGGCTTGGAATCCTGGACTGACTGGACTCATATAGTCCGGGGGGCTCAAGTAGCCTCCGGGACTCTGGTAGCCGTCAGACAGACCTAGAGGAGAATTAGAGTATGGGTCTTAGATAGAGTGATGGGGGGAGGGAGGGGCTTGGAATCCTGGACTGATTGGACTCATATAGCCCGGGGGTCTCAAGTAGCCTCCGGGACTCTGGTAGCCGTCAGACAGACCTAGAGGAGGATTAGAGTATGGGTCTTAGATAGAGTGATGGGGGAGAGGGAGGGGCTTGGGGGAGAGGCTTGGAATCCTGGACTGATTGGACTCATATAGCCCGGGGGGCTCAAGTAGCCTCCGGGACTCTGGTAGCCGTCAGACAGACCTAAAGGAGGATTAGAGTATGGGTCTTAGATAGAGTGATGGGGGAGAGGGAGGGGCTTGGGGGAGAGGCTTGGAATCCTGGACTGATATAGACCTTTATCACGGTGCGTCCATCTTTGTCTTGTTCCCCATAGTACGTGTCTGGCACAATCGGTGCTCAATTAGGCTGGAAATGTTGACAGGTATAGATTTATATGAAGTAAACATTCTTTCTCAAATGTTCTTACCGTCATTGAACCAACTGGGAGGGCCTCTTCTGGAATCCATTGGCAGTGAACTAGCTTTCCTGTAAGCTTCACTCTAAACAATAAGCGAAGAAAATCAGACATGGTGTAGTGTCAGTTTATAGTTTGGTTGCATTGTCAAAGGGTAGAATCCAGCGGCTGTGAACTAGCTTTCCTGTAAGCTTCACTCTAAACAATAAGCCAGACAAATCAGGCTGGAAGTACATGTAGTGCCGTGGCCAAAACGTTTCTGTCATTTGTTGGCTGCCCCAAGTTGCCCTGCCTGTAAACTCCCTATACCACCTAAGAAGACTGCCCCAACACTTTTTACTGATTCCACATGTCCTTATGGCCAAAATCACTGAAGTGTCACCTCACATCCAAGTCAGTTCTTTTGACTCCGTCTTGGTAAGTTTTTTTCAGAGTCCAAAGAGTAAACAGAAGTGAAATTAAACCAAACACAAATATCTTACCATTGTCTCAGTAGAAGAAAGTCCAATTTCATCTTGAAAGCCGGTTTACACTTCACGCAAAAGTAAATGCAAATGCAAATCTGACATTACACATTTTGTGATGAACATTCACGCAAGTTGATAACTTGTGACATCAATTTCGCATTTGCTTTTGCATGGAGAATGAACCGGGCTTTAGTCTTCGCAGATATTTTCTCTTATACATGCTAATTATTGTTCATCAATTACTGTTCCCTATGCAGTTTACTGTACTCACCAGGTTCATATTGCGCATATTGGCTGGTAAAGTAGAACTAATTCTTCCTCCAACTGTAATAAAAAAGGGATGAAGTAAAACGTAACTTCCAATTTCACAAATTCATCATGCAGTGTGCAAAGACAAATGCTCACAAAATGATATCAGCAAGTTACATGGACACTTTGCACTGATGGAAAGACCCACATACAAACACACGACGCGCCTGCACCCTCCGGGATTGTAAGAGCTCGGGCAAGGTATGGAGTGTGGTGAATTTCGTGGCACGAATTAGCTCATCGTGCATTGACGAGCCTCTGTCTTTAAGTGATGCGATAAGGTTAGCACGAAGTGCGCTTGTTCTCAAGATGGCTGGCATACACTTGAACAAGTTTGCAATGAGTCAAGACTACTATTGATCATGGGTTTTGTCCAAGGTCTGCAGTTGTGCAGACATTAAATTCCAAACAACATTATCTTAAAAACATGTTGGGCAACGGCTAACTAGTTAAGAAACCAATGAAACTCTTGGAAACAAGTTAAACTGATTACTTATTAGCCGGTTAGTACAACTTGTGTAAGGGGAATATGCAAACTTGACTAGAAGCATGGTTGAAGTAATGTCTACAACATTTCTAAAACAATTAACTGCGCATGTCTAAAAATTCTCCTCTGACAATGTGAGAACAATAAATTGTAATGAGGGACTCAAATTGTAATAAGACAGACTTTGATAAATTAAAACTGTGAATAATCTTTTCGTAGTTGTGTGAATGTTTTAACAGTATTTGTAAAATGCCAAGAACAGGCAAGAACAAAACTTATAACTCATCATCATTGTTGAACTTGTCATAATCATACTACAGAGGTTAGCATGCTCACATGCTTCATCGACTTACCAGCAGGAACGTGCAATGTTATGTTAACCAAACGTTCATTTCCTTTGACTAAATGTTGCACTTTTCTTCCCTTTTGAAGGTACTATCATGAGCCAAATTAGCATGGTTATTTGGCAATCACCAAACACAGCCACAAAAAGGGTTAGGGTTAGAAGGTACCATCATGTATACCCAGCACGATATGTGGCAGAGGGACTCCCCCCTAACGCCCCTATACCTCAACACACTCTTCCCGTGCTGCATATACCATCATGAGCCAAATTAGCATGGTTATTTGGCAATCACCAAACACGGCCACAAAAGGTATTACAAATAATTCCACTTCAAAAGACATTCAGAACTCCACAAATGATGATGGAAACATCTTAGTGCTGTGTTGTTATGAAGTGAACAGAGTTTGAAATCAACTATCAAATTTTAAGTATAATAATTACACAGAAAGTCTGTAAGATGCACATATAGCAGATCGGCTGACACACAGTATACAGATGGTGATATAATAAAATGAAAGCTCCTTGTCACAAGTTACACCTGTTGATGTTTTGTCAAAAATGAAAATAAGCAGCAGCAATTATGATGAAATGACGGCATAGAACATCTGAGCCTACATGTAACTTGCTGAACAAAAACTCTGTTGCAAAGCCACAAGTGACTCTGACGAGTGTCGACGAGTGTCGACTCACAATGATAAGACCATGTTGACAACTTGAATGAGATGTGACAGTCACAAAAATGAAGGTATGACAATACTCACTATGACTGTGGTGTGCAATGTAATGGGCAAATACGTACACCAGCAATAAATATTTATGTTCTGCACAGGGGACTCTAGTCAAAATGGCACCAGACTTGCACACCAATTGCGATATTTCCTTTATGAAATCATCATTGTGCTTGGGAATGTTGAGGAACAATTAAGATATATGCAAATTCTACAATCATTTACAGCTCTTTATTTTTTACTTGATAAAGAGTCTACAAGCCCGATTGTGGGTGACTTAAACAGAACACTAACAGAGTTTGGTTTTAATGAGGCACCATTACAACTACTGCATTTATACTAACAAGGCGAGTTTTATAAGCTGAAACTCTGTCAAACAGAGAGAGTGACTAAGTGACCTCAAACGTACTGACGAAAGCGGCTTTGGACATTAACCAACTCAGACCTTGCATACTGTCTTGTTAGTATCAATTTAATTCATTTTGAACACAACATGTTCCACAATGCAGCAATTCAGGTCCATGCATGTCAAACATCATGCAATGCACACAGGCATGTATCAAGTCACCTCTGAGATAATCTTCAAGCCATTTGCTTCTTCGTTCTCTCAAGCGAAGTGGTGCTGTGGACACATACATGAAACAGATCGAAGGCACAGAAATTTTCCATCAAATTGAAGTTATACGTGTCTAAAAGTAGCCAAACATTCAGCTACACTGTACTAGTATGAATGGTGCTACATCATCCTACATGTGCATGAGACCTCTGGGCATGCTTCTTCATTCTGAAAGGTTCATTCTGCAAGGTTCATTCTGCAGTCAAATAATTGGTTCTGGACAAGGGATATTTAAAAAAAAAAAATGATATGATTCAGATTGTTGCATTAGACTTACCAGAGTTCCAGGGATCAATTTCACATAAGATCAATGCATCCTAATTCCCATACCAACGTCCCAAAATAAGAGTAACCTTTCCTAAGACGCGTCCTAGCGCTTTGTGAAATCGGTCCCTGGTCATGTAGTTAAATCACGTGACAGGTCTCGCCAGATAGTACAAATTATCAACTAACCACTGAGACCTGGGATCGATTTCACAAAGGTTATGACGAGTTCAATGCGTCCTAATTCCTATACCAATGTTAGGTTATCCAGCTTTGCTTGCAAACATTGTCAAACTACTCTATACTGTACCAGCATTGGCAGAGGATGCATATCTTGGCGTGACTGGGGGTTCCTTGTTAGCTGAAGGTGTTCGGGAGGCGCTACGAGGGTCTAAGTTATCCAGCTTGGCCTTGGTCAACTCTTCCTTCAGAATCTCTTTGCCGAGAGCAGACGGCATCTTTTCAACTTCTTGTTTAAGTTCTTTTTCTTCTTGTCGCTCCCGAGCGTCCAAGTCAAGGTCCCCTGGTGTGTCGATCAGAAACAAGGGTTTTAGATCAATTCCTCACAGCTTTTTGAAACGAATTTAAATCATGCATACGGAACTTAAAAATATCGTAAAACAGAATTACACACTTTTTTGTGATGGTAAAAGAATGATAGTCTGAACTGAAGAGATTATTTTTTTACAACAGGGTCAGTATTTAAAATACATGTATCTTGCAAATTACATTGTTTGGACCAACTTTCTGTCAAATATAAGATTTGTGTCATTTCAAGACGTGTGTCTTTCAGCACTGTTACCAGTTTTCGATGCTGGGGGAGGGGGGCAAGAGGTGCACAATATCAGCTATGTAATCCACCATAAGAAATATTTTAATTGTTTTTGCCAATTAGAGAAACAGGGAAAGCAGCTATTTTCCAAGGGGGTGTTTGGTCCACCTGCCCCACACCCGCCTCCTTTGACAAAGGGCAACTGGTCATGTCTTTCTTTTAACTGGCTAAGACAAATTCCACTCACCAACAGATTTACTCCACCATCGCTTAATAATCGGAGGAAACGGAGGCCCAGGCCAGTCATCTCTCTCTACCTTAGGAAGCTCGTTGGGCGGCGGTTTCTTGGCAGCAGGGAACTTGGATTGTTTGACGAGATCGCTGGACAGTTCCTCATCCTTACAGGGTTTAGGTTTGGGCATCAAACTTTCAAAGGCACTTTTAGGCCGTGGACGACCGAACCGTCCTGCGGTAGAAAATATAACAAAGTTTGAAACACAATAACATGCTAAAGGGCAATTTCACGGCAATGTTACAAGAGTTGCCTGAACTTAATGCCGATGTCTCCCATTGGTAACCGGTTAGGGTTTGGGCATCAAGCTTTCAAAGGCACTTTTAGGCCGTGGACGACCGAACCGTCCTGCGGTAGAAAATATAACAAAGTTTGAAACACAATAACATGCTAAAGTGCAATTTCACGGCAATGTTACAAGAGTTGCCTGAACCTAATGCCGATGTTCCCTTCTATGGATACATGTATGTTCTCCCATTGGTAACCGGTTAGGGTTTGGGCATCAAACTTTCAAAGGCACTTTTAGGCCTTGGACGACCGAACCGCTCTGTGGTAGAAAATACGACAAAGTTTCAAAAACAGCAATTCCACGGCAATGTTACAGAAGTGGCCTGAAGCAGGCTTAATATTTTCCCATTGATAACAGCAGTATCTAGAGATGTGCATGGTGTCTAATGGAATAAGATTTTGTGGATTTCAACATCACAATGTGAAAGCTCATGTAGAAATTCACTTTAGGTTAATCTTACAAGTGCTACCTTCTAATGAAACTACATATATCTTACCATGTGACCATTTCTTGACTTGTTGTGGTGTGACCCGTGGCGGGCTTTTGTAGCTGTGGCTTTCTCCTGAAACAACATCAACATTTATTACATCTTTATTTACAATTAACATTAGACTGTGGAGCTCAATGGTGAAATGTTGATCAGTTTACAAAAGACATCATCAACATAAACATACATGGCCTTGTAACATCATAAAAAGCATATTTAATAGCCCAGCTAACATTTAGAACTACATTTATACCAAGCAACAAGAGAAATGTTAATATTCTTCAGGAACAAGTTAAATCAAAATTTGAATTTAATTGAAATAATAGTTTCCATGGGCAACATTTTGAGCCTTTGTGTTCGACAACCGCACTGACAATTTGCCACTTTAGGTAGTCATGCTTGAGTTTTGTAATTAAACAAAAATGTTAATGTTATGGTACTGAAGGTAAGGTAAGGTACTACTGTGTCATATCAGGCGCAGATCCAGAGGGGGGGTTTTGGGGGTCAACCCCCCCCCCCCCTGCTCCGACACCAAAAAATATAATGTAATGCATTTTTTGCGTGTCCGCCTGTCCGAAACAAGCTGATATAAAAATATGATGGCCAAAACCCCTCCCTGGTGGCAAAACCCCCTCCTGGAAAAATTCCTGGATCCGCCCCTGCATATTAATGTTATGGTACTGAAGACAAAGAAAAAAAATACTATCCAACAGATTGCAAACAATAAAAGTGTAATGGTGATGAATAGAAGAAATTATATTTACCTTTGTTTACATATTCTGAAGTAGTTGTGAATGTGTGAAAAGCCAGAGCATGAAAAGTCAAATAAAATCACAGAAAAGGAATTAGATAAATCACTTGCTATTCTAAATGAAATGACTTTGGAGCCAATGTTAAACAAATTGCAATTGAACATAAATCACAAGAAAGACAAAAGAATTAAATATTTTAGTTAAGACACGAGTCTGTCGCGAGTCTGTCGCGAGTCTGTCACGAGTCTGTCGCGAGGTCCGCCACAAGTCCATCAAGATTCTGTTAGTATACCTTTCCAAGTTGTTTGTTCATGTATCTTTCTCTGCTATTATGGCTGAGTTTTGACATACCGTAGCATTTAAAACAAAAATCATACATTTTCCCGAGATTATGACAATTAAGAATACCCGTACATACCTGGCCTGTGAAAGTTTGGGCTTGTTGCTGGCTCATTCGCACTCGGAATCAATTTTGGGTACATCATCTTAGTATCCAAGGCTCCAGGCGACAGGTAACTATGAGCAAAGTCAGGACTCTGAGGACTGAGGCTGTTTGAGGAGCGTGTTGGAGTGACGGATGGAGAGTGAAATCGGCTACTACTGGGTGATAGGGAACGCGCTCTGGGTGGCATCTGAAACGACCAAAACATGACAAATGTTTGGTGTAATAATAGCGGTAACTATGAGCAAAGTCAGGACTCTGAGGACTGAGGCTGTTTGAGGAGCGTGTTGGAGTGACGGATGGGGAGTGAAATCGGCTACTACTGGGAGATAGGGAACGCGCTCTGGGTGGCATCTGAAACGACCAAAACATGACAAATGTGGGGTGTAATAATAGCGGTAACTATGAGCAAAGTCAGGACTCTGAGGACTGAGGCTGTTTGAGGAGCTTTGAGGAGCGTGTTGGAGGGACGGACGGGAAGTGGAATCAGCTACTACTGGGAGATAGGGAACGCGCTCTGGGTGGCATCTGAAACGACCAAAACATGACAAATGTTTGGTGTAATAATAGCGGTAACTATGAGCAAAGTCAGGACTCTGAGGACTGAGGCTGTTTGAGGAGCGTGTTGGAGTGACGGATGGGGAGTGAAATCGGCTACTACTGGGAGATAGGGAACGCGCTCTGGGTGGCATCTGAAACGACCAAAACATGACAAATGTTTGGTGTAATAATAGCGGTAACTATGAGCAAAGTCAGGACTCTGAGGACTGAGGCCTTTTGAGGAGCGTGTTGGAGGGACGGACGGGAAGTGAAATCGGCTACTACTGGGTGATAGGGAACGCGCTCTGGGTGGCATCTGAAACGACCAAAACATGACAAATGTTTGGTGTAATAATAGCGGTAACTATGAGCAAAGTCAGGACTTTGTGGACCGAGACCGTTTGAGGAGCTTTGAGGAGCGTGTTGGAGGGACGGACGGGAAGTGGAATCGGCTACTACTGGGTGATAGGGAACGCGCTCTGGGTGGCATCTGAAACGACCAAAACATGACAAATGTTTGGTGTAATAATAGCGGTAACTATGAGCAAAGTCAGGACTCTGAGGACTGAGGCTGTTTGAGGAGCGTGTTGGAGTGACGGATGGGGAGTGAAATCGGCTACTACTGGGTGATAGGGAACGCGCTCTGGGTGGCATCTGAAACGACCAAAACATGACAAATGTTTGGTGTAATAATAGCGGTAACTATGAGCAAAGTCAGGACTCTGAGGACTGAGGCCTTTTGAGGAGCGTGTTGGAGGGACGGACGGGAAGTGAAATCGGCTACTACTGGGTGATAGGGAACGCGCTCTGGGTGGCATCTGAAACGACCAAAACATGACAAATGTGGGGTGTAATAATAGCGGTAACTATGAGCAAAGTCAGGACTTTGTGGACCGAGACCGTTTGAGGAGCTTTGAGGAGCGTGTTGGAGGGACGGACGGGAAGTGGAATCGGCTACTACTGGGAGATAAGGAACGCACTCTGGGGGCATCTGAAGCGACCAAAACATGACAAATGTGGGGTGTAATAATAGCGGTAACTATGAGCAAAGTCAGGACTCTGAGGACTGAGGCTGTTTGAGGAGCGTGTTGGAGTGACGGATGGAGAGTGAAATCGGCTACTACTGGGTGATAGGGAACACGCTCTAGGTGGCATCTGAAACGACCAAAACATGACAAATGTGGGGTGTTATAGTGGTAACTATGAGCAAAGTTAGGACTCTTTGGACCGAGACTGTTTGAGGAGCTTTGAGGAGGGTGTTGGAGGGACGGACGGGAAGTGGAATCAGCTACTACTGGGTGATAGGGAACGCGCTCTGGGTGGCATCTGAAACGACCAAAACATGACAAATGTGGGGTGTAATAATAGCGGTAACTATGAGCAAAGTCAGGACTCTGAGGACTGAGGCTGTTTGAGGAGCGTGTTGGAGTGACGGATGGAGAGTGAAATCGGCTACTACTGGGTGATAGGGAACGCGCTCTGGGTGGCATCTGAAACGACCAAAACATGACAAATGTGGGGTGTAATAATAGCGGTAACTATGAGCAAAGTTAGGACTCTTTGGACCGAGACTGTTTGAGGAGCTTTGAGGAGGGTGTTGGAGGGACGGACGGGAAGTGGAATCAGCTACTACTGGGAGATAGGGAACGCGCTCTGGGTGGCATCTGAAACGACCAAAACATGACAAATGTGGGGTGTAATAATAGCGGTAACTATGAGCAAAGTTAGGACTCTGAGGACTGAGGCTGTTTGAGGAGCGTGTTGGAGTGACGGATGGGGAGTGAAATCGGCTACTACTGGGAGATAGGGAACGCGCTCTGGGTGGCATCTGAAACGACCAAAACATGACAAATGTTTGGTGTAATAATAGCGGTAACTATGAGCAAAGTCAGGACTCTGAGGACTGAGGCTGTTTGAGGAGCGTGTTGGAGTGACGGATGGGGAGTGAAATCGGCTACTACTGGGAGATAGGGAACGCGCTCTGGGTGGCATCTGAAACGACCAAAACATGACAAATGTGGGGTGTAATAATAGCGGTAACTATGAGCAAAGTCAGGACTCTGAGGACTGAGGCTGTTTGAGGAGCTTTGAGGAGCGTGTTGGAGGGACGGACGGGAAGTGGAATCGGCTACTACTGGGTGATAAGGAACGCACTCTGGGGGCATCTGAAGCGACCAAAACATGACAAATGTTTGGTGTAATAATAGCGGTAACTATGAGCAAAGTCAGGACTCTGAGGACTGAGGCTGTTTGAGGAGCGTGTTGGAGTGACGGATGGGGAGTGAAATCGGCTACTACTGGGTGATAGGGAACGCGCTCTGGGTGGCATCTGAAACGACCAAAACATGACAAATGTTTGGTGTAATAATAGCGGTAACTATGAGCAAAGTCAGGACTCTGAGGACTGAGGCCTTTTGAGGAGCGTGTTGGAGGGACGGACGGGAAGTGAAATCGGCTACTACTGGGTGATAGGGAACGCGCTCTGGGTGGCATCTGAAACGACCAAAACATGACAAATGTTTGGTGTAATAATAGCGGTAACTATGAGCAAAGTCAGGACTTTGTGGACCGAGACCGTTTGAGGAGCGTGTTGGAGGGACGGACGGGAAGTGGAATCGGCTACTACTGGGTGATAGGGAACGCGCTCTGGGTGGCATCTGAAACGACCAAAACATGACAAATGTTTGGTGTAATAATAGCGGTAACTATGAGCAAAGTCAGGACTCTGAGGACTGAGGCTGTTTGAGGAGCGTGTTGGAGTGACGGATGGGGAGTGAAATCGGCTACTACTGGGTGATAGGGAACGCGCTCTGGGTGGCATCTGAAACGACCAAAACATGACAAATGTTTGGTGTAATAATAGCGGTAACTATGAGCAAAGTCAGGACTCTGAGGACTGAGGCCTTTTGAGGAGCGTGTTGGAGGGACGGACGGGAAGTGAAATCGGCTACTACTGGGTGATAGGGAACGCGCTCTGGGTGGCATCTGAAACGACCAAAACATGACAAATGTGGGGTGTAATAATAGCGGTAACTATGAGCAAAGTCAGGACTTTGTGGACCGAGACCGTTTGAGGAGCTTTGAGGAGCGTGTTGGAGGGACGGACGGGAAGTGGAATCGGCTACTACTGGGAGATAAGGAACGCACTCTGGGGGCATCTGAAGCGACCAAAACATGACAAATGTGGGGTGTAATAATAGCGGTAACTATGAGCAAAGTCAGGACTCTGAGGACTGAGGCTGTTTGAGGAGCGTGTTGGAGTGACGGATGGAGAGTGAAATCGGCTACTACTGGGTGATAGGGAACACGCTCTAGGTGGCATCTGAAACGACCAAAACATGACAAATGTGGGGTGTTATAGTGGTAACTATGAGCAAAGTTAGGACTCTTTGGACCGAGACTGTTTGAGGAGCTTTGAGGAGGGTGTTGGAGGGACGGACGGGAAGTGGAATCAGCTACTACTGGGTGATAGGGAACGCGCTCTGGGTGGCATCTGAAACGACCAAAACATGACAAATGTGGGGTGTAATAATAGCGGTAACTATGAGCAAAGTCAGGACTCTGAGGACTGAGGCTGTTTGAGGAGCGTGTTGGAGTGACGGATGGAGAGTGAAATCGGCTACTACTGGGTGATAGGGAACGCGCTCTGGGTGGCATCTGAAACGACCAAAACATGACAAATGTGGGGTGTAATAATAGCGGTAACTATGAGCAAAGTTAGGACTCTGAGGACTGAGGCTGTTTGAGGAGCGTGTTGGAGTGACGGATGGAGAGTGAAATCGGCTACTACTGGGTGATAGGGAACGCGCTCTGGGTGGCATCTGAAACGACCAAAACATGACAAATGTGGGGTGTAATAATAGCGGTAACTATGAGCAAAGTCAGGACTCTGAGGACTGAGGCTGTTTGAGGAGCGTGTTGGAGTGACGGATGGAGAGTGAAATCGGCTACTACTGGGTGATAGGGAACGCGCTCTGGGTGGCATCTGAAACGACCAAAACATGACAAATGTGGGGTGTAATAATAGCGGTAACTATGAGCAAAGTTAGGACTCTTTGGACCGAGACTGTTTGAGGAGCTTTGAGGAGGGTGTTGGAGGGACGGACGGGAAGTGGAATCAGCTACTACTGGGAGATAGGGAACGCGCTCTGGGTGGCATCTGAAACGACCAAAACATGACAAATGTGGGGTGTAATAATAGCGGTAACTATGAGCAAAGTTAGGACTCTGAGGACTGAGGCTGTTTGAGGAGCGTGTTGGAGTGACGGATGGGGAGTGAAATCGGCTACTACTGGGAGATAGGGAACGCGCTCTGGGTGGCATCTGAAACGACCAAAACATGACAAATGTTTGGTGTTATAGTGGTAACTATGAGCAAAGTTAGGACTCTTTGGACCGAGACTGTTTGAGGAGCTTTGAGGAGGGTGTTGGAGGGACGGACGGGAAGTGGAATCAGCTACTACTGGGAGATAGGGAACGCGCTCTGGGTGGCATCTGAAACGACCAAAACATGACAAATGTGGGGTGTTATAGTGGTAACTATGAGCAAAGTTAGGACTCTTTGGACCGAGACTGTTTGAGGAGCTTTGAGGAGCGTGTTGGAGTGACGGACGGGAAGTGGAACCGGCTACTACTGGGTGAAAGAGAACACGCTCTGGGGGCATCTAAAACGACCAAAACATGACAAATGTGGGGTGTTATAGTATACAAATACATGTATTGACTGCAATGAGGGGCATGGTTAAGATTATAGGCCCAAGGTGATCTCGAAGCCATGACTATGCCCCGAGGCGGAAGCCGAGGGGCATAGTCATGGCTTCGAGATCACCGAGGGCCTATAATCTTAACCATGACCCGAATAAACAGCAGTCAATATTTGTTTTATATACCGAATGTGTAGATTTTTGTCATCTGGTTGGTTAAAAGTAACGATATACATGTACATCATACAGTCATGACAGTGGTCCTTCGAGTTTCGATTTCCGAAGCTGGTCTACGGCGGAAAAGTTGTATATTTACAGCAAACATTTGTAGCATAATCACCTGGCACTTTAGTAGCACATTTCACCTGACACAGTTTTAACTGTAGGCCACTTCTCTTACTTTCTTAAGGACTTCATCATCTACGACAGACGACAAAATGACGTCGAGATTCCGCCATTACCGTCCTGATGAATGTTTACGCGAAGCGCACAGCTGCATAGTTGGTGCACAGCTATAGCTATGCTAACACATGTAATGCGCGCGCCGGAACCCGCTAAATGACTATGCCCAGCTGCATAGTTGGTGCACAACTAGCTATATGCTAACACATGTAATGCGCGCATCCGGAACCCGCTAAATGACTATGCCCGGGGCATGGCAAAGACTATTGACCAGTTGGCATACGCGCCGGGTCTAGCCGATTCAATGCCCCCACTTTTAACCAATCAGATGACTGGAATCTACGCATGAGGTATATAATGGTAACTATGAGCAAAGTTAGGACTTTGTGGACCGAGACTGTTTGAGGAGCACGTTGGAGTAACGGATGGAGAGTGGAATCAGCTACTACTGGGAGATAAGGAACGCACTCTGGGGGCATCTGAAGCGGCCAACAAAAAATGTTCAAAGATACAGCTGCCCTCAACCATGTAAAGCTACGCATTTGACTGCTCTTCTGCTATAGGGCAGCACTTTGCGCAAAATAGTACAACAAACAGCAGTTCACTGTTCTGAGCATGTATCTGTGTAACTAATTGAAATGAAATTTGAGCCGACTTACCAGTCGATTGCGATTGTAATCATAGAGCAAAGCATTCTCCTTCATCTTCAAAGGCGATAAGTCTAATATCTATAAAGTATCAAACAAAATTACAGAGCTTCAGTACCCGTTTGCCAAAGTAATAATCACTTTAGAATGAACTTTTGCACAAACTAATCCAAAACAAAGACATATGGCAGTGAAATCTCATTAGCTCAGTCAACAAGGGAACAGGTTCAACGTTTTGAGTTTGTACTGTGGAAATTTAAAAATGTCATAAATCAGACCTTCAAAATAAATAGGATCCTCACCATGCAGTGAATCCTTACCTTAAGGTTTTTACTGCAGTCAGGGTGCCAGATCTCAGTGCCTGTTTTAAAGAAAAGTTGTAAAGGTTTAAATTAAATTGAATTGCACCGAGTTGGACGCTCGACGTTTAAATGTTTAAGTCATTTAATGTAGCTATTCATTAGTAATGCAGGTTTTCTATGGCCAAGTTCACAAGTTCAATACAATTTGCATTCAATTCCCCCACAATTTTAGGTGGCCTTAACATTTTGTGAACTAGAGCATTTGATTCCGCTTCAGAGATTTCAATTTCAAAATACAGTAGATCATGTGGAGAATGTTCTAGTCTATTCCATTATAATTGTTTTTTTAGTAAACATTCCTTGCAGCAGCCGGCAGATCAATTTGTTAAGATAACCATTTTGTTTCAGACAAGCAGAATAAGACAGCTTGACCTTTCGCTGCAGAAACGAGATTGTTGGAGTATTTTGAATTTGACTCAAAACTGGCTACCGGTAAATCATTGTGCATATAAACTAAATGAACAACTTGTGAAATTGGTTCTCATTGCAACATTTGTTCTCATTGCAGCAATCTTGGTTACCTTTCCAAATTGGAAAGATAACATTCTACATGCACAACAAAATAGCATGACCTTTCACTGAACAGAAACAAGACTGTTAATGTATATTCAATTTCACCAATATTAAAACTGATTGTAACAACTAAATGAAACTGGCCAGGAAACCTGTACAGCACATTGGTTCCCGCAGCAGAAATCTTAGGTACACCAAATATAATGGCATTTTATATAGCGCACATATCTACATGTATCCTGTGGGACACTCGTGGCACTTTACAATATAATTACCCTAGTCATTGGGCACAACTCCCTGGGGAGTAATAATAATAATAATAATAACACATGCATTTGTAAAGCGCCATCTATCTATGTAAACATATTCCGAGGCGGCTGTTGCCATTATTACCGCTGCCATCAGGAAATCACCAGAACCATTCCGCTTCAACTAGGTGTGCAACCCGGCCAAGGCGCACAATCCTATCAGCAGTTAGATTGTGGCATTCCCCTTAACAGCTTCCCATATATCGCTTGGGTTGACGAGGCAACTGGGATTAAGTGCCTTGCCCAGGGACACAGACACGTTGGTCGAAGTGGGGCTCGAACCCCCAACCTCTGACTGGGAGTCCCGCTTCATACCCACTAGACCACACGCGCTCCCACACGCAGCCCTGGCAGCCTGACACAAGCGACCGAAGGCTGCAACCCTTGCAGGTACCCATTTACTCCTGGGTGGAGAGAGGAAACTTATGGCAAAGTAAAGTGCCTTGCCCAAGGGCACACGCACCATGTTCGCAGCCGGTAATCGAACCCATGACAGTGGAATTGGACACGCTTTTGAGTTCAATGCACTAAGCCGCTCAGCCATATGGTACAGGTTTCCCTGTGCTGTAGACAGCAGACATCACAACGAGCAATCACATTGTCACTGTGTGTCATGAATGAGTAGGTAATTTGTGGATCTATTGTCACATCCCTTGAATAAGAAAACATGCACCCTAACATGGGCGCCAGTGAAAAAGGTGTATAAATACTGACCCTGGATGTACATATCCTCTCCCTCAGTAAAGTGGCATCCACAACGACCACACTTGGCACATGTTGGATGGTATCGCTTGTCTCCTGCCTGTAACGCGAAGCAAATGTTTCATCAAGTTTCTGCCTTATTCTAATTTTATTCCACCTAATTGTAATTTTATTCTGCAACGATGGACCAATTCAGTCACATAAAAACGCATCCAGCAACTTTAAAGAAATTTGGACAGACATGTCAGAGACTTTGAGTAGTACGTGTAATACTTCACGTATTCAAGTTGTTTGTTTTTAAACGTTCTTCAAGCATTCCTGGGTCCTATTTTATAAAGCCTACTTAGAAACATTCCTAAATAAACATTCTTAACTCATGTTTTTAAAGATTGGAAAAATTAAATTTATTGTTCCTAAATCCACTTAAGAATGTTTTTAACTTTTATGAAAAAGGACCCTGGTAGAACTTCTTAATTTATCGTAATACCATTCTTAATGAGCGTGATATATGATGTAATCGCTTCTATGGTGAATTTCAAATCTACTACACTCACAAAAACAAACCCTGTGATGACAATTCTTTGCAACAATGTAATTTCTATTTTGATTTGAAAATGATTTTTAGGACCATCAAACCGGCCATTCACCATCGGCATGCCCAGTGGTCGAGTGGTTAAGACCTCTACCTAGTATGCAGAAGGTCGTGTGTTCGAGTCCCGCCGAGCACGCTACAAGTTTTAGCGTGTCCTCGGGAAAACACACTTAGTATATAGTGCATACATGTATACCGCGTCATGATGGCCAATAATTACTTCCATTTATCATCATTGGACCGACGCAATAATTCCTTACTTAATGAAAAATGCATGCAGTTTGTTTAATTTCCTTCTTTTATTAATAACAAAAGGAGCACGTACATGTACGGTATAACCCAGGTATCAGTCCTTTTACCTACCACATACAGGGTAAGACTTACAAAACAAACAAGATACATGTACATACATGTACATGTAATCAGAAAATATAAACAATTAGGTTAAAAATACAAACTACACGTATGTACTGTAGTTAAAATTATGCATGCCACCCGGTCTGCAAAAAACATTTTAAAGATTTCAACCATTGATGAATGTCCAAGCTTGATAAAAACATCAACCTCAGTGTGTGTTGCAGTTTCTGTGCTGTTAAAAGATGCTTTTAAAATCTGAAGCAATTTGCTTGAGCTCTGAGGCACATTTTGGAATGCACTGACATTCCCCATAGACTAGAAACTGTATCCATTTGGTGTGGTTTAGATTACGAAAGTAACCTCCTCATTCAATTTGGGACCAAAATATCGCCACTAGCGCTGGAAGACAGGAGCAATATGAACATCCAAAATAACACAAGGACGGGCCTGTGAGTGTTGGTGACTGGTAAGAAATATTTTCCTCATGGGCAAATGCCAACCAATAAATTTCCTGAACACTTGTGGTTTCCGACAAGGAAATGCATTTCTTAAAGCCATGGGAAATACTTCCTTGCTCTCCTGAGGTAACCCAAGTCTAAGGTTTTCAATTTATGTGAAAGTGCACCGAGGGTCAGTGGAAAAAAATACAGGTATTATTTTAGTAAAAATGTTCCTGCTCTGTTTAGAATACTTGATGAATTTGCCATGTACTATACCTTGTCATGTCTTATACGAGTATTCATGATTTAACTATACTTTATGAATAATAAGAGAAAGTCTCAGGTAGTGATTGTATTCAAGCACCAATTAATAGGGCCTCGCACACAGGAAATAGACAAGCTGTTCCTACAGTATTGCTTGCTTTTCTTTTCTTGCCAAGTCCACAAGGAACACAACATCTGGAATGGTGCCTAATCACCATCGAAATGAAACAACCAAACTTTGGATGAGAGAAAAACCGTAAGGGCCTTATCGGGATTCGAACACGAGACCTCTGACTCACTGGGCAGAGGCTCTACCAGCTGAGCTATAAGGCACGGTTGGTATACTCGCTCAAATCCACTAGGAACAAACATTTGAAAGATGCCCTTACCTCCAATACTCTACCAGTGATAAACTGATCGCAGTGGCAGCATTTCACTCCAAAACTCTGCTGATAGTGCTTCTCACAAAATGGCTTCCCTTCCCTACAAAATGAATTGACAGTACGTTACAAATGTATTTATAATCAGATTTTGATGACCGTTAATTTTGTTCATAATACACTGGAAGAAGTACAGTAAGTAGACAATTTGGTTATAGCTGCTTGCCTACCTTCCCATGTATTCCCCAGTCAGTGATTTCTTGCATACATCACACTGGAAGCAGGCGACGTGCCAATGCCTATCCAGAGCTATCAGGGCTTGTCCGTTGACTATCTCATGATTGCACTGTGCACAACCTGATGACAACAACAATTCAATCGTACAATACAAAATAAATAAACCTGATAACAACATACATGTACATGTAGGTAACTCGCTTCTGTCTTCAGCTCCAATAAGGAAATAAATAGCAAGCATTATGGGCCACATTGGTCAGGATTGAAAACATCCCTTTATTTTAGGCCAACAGCAGGACATCACTTCATGGCACCTGCTGCAAACACGGTACATGTACCGGTACATACACCTGTAGGTAGGGAGTACAATGTAAGGTTACATCATGTTTCTTCCTCCATGGTTACATGTAGGAATTTGGAAGGGGTCAAGTTTTTACACTATCAAATAGCTGCCATTTTGTAGGACAAGTTGTTGTTGTTTAAATTGATCAATAATGCAAGCACAAAATGCGCAACCATGCATGTCCTCAAGTAACAAAGAAACTGCCCTACAAGATGGCAGCTGTTTGAGACGGTCTATAAAAAGTTTGTACGGAGAATAAAGATGTATTTTCACACAGCTGATGCAAAAATGTTTTGTGAAAATCATTTTCTTTTCCAATGAATACAATGTAGTAATTTAGTCATGACTCAACTTGCTCATCTTGCAGTTCTGTCCAAAGTTGACAATTTTACAAGGCCTTTTCAAAAACCCAGACACTATACTAGGGTGACACATTGCATTGTTACTTACAGATAATTGAGTTGACTGCCTGCTTGGATTTGGACGTCTTTTTAGAGCTCTGCCGTTCCTTGTTTGGCACTGTGCCATTAGCAGGTGTGCATTTCGAACATAAAACTTCATTACCATTGTAGGTCACCTTTTCCCCAGGTGCTATGGTAAATCTGAAAACAATGAGACAGATCTCGTTAATAAGATTAATTGATTTACCTAATTAATTTTGTAATCAATGCAACACCACTGCAAGTACCTCTGGAATCTAAAAATATATCTATAAGTAACACTAGTATTAGTACAAGTACATGTAGGTTCACTCATGCCTGTGGTTACACTTGGTATGGAAAAGGTGTGTTCGTGATCAGAAATCTGAAAACTAAACTCCTCAATAAAAGTACGGAAAGTCAAGTTTGACTGACAATTTCTCTCTTGTTGCAAAATAATTTTCCTTGAATTTTATATCATTGGAAAGCCCTGTTATTCCTCTTTACGATAATGTGTCATTTGTTATGATTAAGCAATTGGGGGATGTGCAGCACAGCTGAATACGGGGGCGGGTGTAAAGTGAAATGTCACAAAATGCATTGCTATTGTCAAAAAGTGCATTGACACATTCCCATCCTCCAAGCAAAAGGGGAATGCACTGCATGACAATAGCAGTGAATTTTGTGACATTTCACTTTCCACCCACAGTATTCCGCTATACTGCACATCCCCCAATTGATTAATCATAACAAATGACACATCACTGTAAATAGGAATAACAGGGCTTTCCAATGATACCAAATTCAAGGGAAATGAATTAGTAACAAGAGAGAAATCGTCAGTCAAACTTGACTTTCCGAACTTTTTTTGAGGAGTTTAGTTGCGTTCACACTACACATGTACGTCTTAATTTGGGTTCAATCTGCCTTTCAAGCTGAATTAGTCTTGTTTGCATTTGGCACTGGATTTGGTTAAATGCACACTACCTCAGTGTGTACTGTAAACATTCCTTGGTATGAATACCAATTTTTTTAAAAGCCATTTGTGATCTAAGAAGCAATTTGATTAGCAAATTCTTCACCCTCATACAAACGTCTAATTTACTAATCAATATGAACTGACATTATACACATTCTCGTGCAAAATTAAAATGGAAAAATGTCTGAGCACATACCGGTAGGCCTACCGGTACATGTACTTTTTGTCAAGTTATAAAAATACAAAGCTAAAAATAATATGGATCACCCAAACAGTTAGAAATACAAAGTGTGCCCAGTCACTTTATGTCAATTAATATGTCAATTAATATCTCAATAAATATGCAAAAAGTTAGTTGGTCAGTTACACTACATGTATATATACATTTCAGCCACATTAAGATTATGGTTTGATTATTTTGAGTGGTGTTAATTGCAATTCACACTATACATATGTAAATATTAATCTTGTTTTCCTCGCATATCTCAACTGTCCATATGGTTTCAATGTTAACAATTATAAACATAACAAAAACATACTGACATACAGTGGATATATACACAATACAGTTTGTTTATAATGTGTATAATTATCATTCTGCAAACGTTCTGTTATACCGGTACATGTATGTTGATGTTGATATTATGCAGATAATGTAAATAAGAGTGATCCTGACTAAAATGAATAAAGGTGTACATGTACATGTATCCTCAGATTGTGCAAGTTGACTATTATTTGTATATGATTGCGCATTGTACATTGTAGACAAATTTCAACAAAATACATGTACAGAGATTTATGGTTTTGGTTGAACTGTTTTCAGAAGTTACCTAGGCTGTTTTTTTTAGTACAGTGGACTAACTACATGTATATACACACATCTGAGATGTTGTCAATGAACAAATGGCTACATCTGTAAAGGAAAGAGAGGTTTATCAATGAATGAATGAAGGTTGAAACATGTTTGTGTGTCAGTGCATAAAAATGTATACACAAATTAAAAAAGCATCAGATTACGATGAATGCAAGAATTGCGGCAGATAAAAATGTGCAAATGTTGGATCAGGGAGTCAGGATTATTATTGTGTGGGTTGGGGTGGGCTGTGGGTTGGGATGGGGTGCGGTGGGATGGGGTGGGATTGGGTCGTGGGTGTGGGTGTGGCAGTGGTGGAGGTGGGAGTGAGGATAGCAGAGTGGGATAAACATAGTCCCAATGTCTTAGAGCTACTCTGGAGAAAATGCTGCCTAGCATAGAGCTGTACCTAGTTAAGATTAATTATCAGCTCAAATGCATGTATGTAGCCTACAGTTTACTGGTTCTCTGTCAATTTTGGAAAAGCACAACAATTTGCAAAGCACTATTTTCTCCTACATGTACATTTGTACATGTAGGCTACATACACATGTAGCTTGACAAAATTGGGCATGGTCGTGGTTAGCTGTCCATTTGAAGGGCCAGTCTTACAGCAGGCATGCAACTGTGTCATTACAAAAAACAGAGGAAAATGCAATTTAGATCTTCAGCTTTGTACAGTGTTTTACATTTTCAATGGGACAGATGAGGAAACAAAAAAGAGGAAATCAGCTGATCAGCTGAAAAATTGCATGCATGTTAGAGGGAATGAAAAATGCTGCTACATGACGTGTAATAAACATAGCAATGCCCCAACTTTGGAACAATTGCTATAGCCATGGTTAATACATAATGTACAAGTGATGCCACACATCTTGTGCTGGTTACATATTATCAGGATGATAAATAGGGCTGAAAACTGAGGCATTTTGGGTACATTGTACAATGGCGAATGACCTCTGCAACCCTGTTAGTAAGAGTCAGTATTTGCTCCAGAGTGGGCTAGTCAAGACATTTCAGAGACCTTTTAAAGAAAGTAATCAGTCAATTTGCGGTGTGTTTCAAAGAGTCTTGCTGAAACATTTGACAGAAGAGGCTGCAAATAAAGTATAGATGCATGACAGTAACAAAAATACTTGAATTTACATTCAAATCAGTGGCTATATTATGTGCATTTTACAATACTGAATAGATATATAGCACAAAATTTAAACTTTTTCCAATGTGATTTTTAAAAAGATCTTGGAAATGTCTCGACTTCCCCAATGATTTGCTCATTTGGTAAACTAAAATATCTACTGGTGCAGCATGCACAGCTGGAAGAGAAGGAGTTAGTAGCCCATAGCCGACCTCTGCAATTCATAACACCCCGTTTAGTTAGTGCTACATTCCTTCACCGATTTTTAGCCAATCACGGCACAGGGTGGCAGCTGAATGGAGTGTTGCATTGACTGATGAGGTGTGATATCTGCCACTGACTGGTGTAGAAGGGAGGTGTTTTTTTTACAAACCTACAGAGGCTGCACTGAAGATGGCAATGGAGGCAGAAACAGCATCCCAGTTTCTTGTCAATGGACACTTCATCACCGCTATTGAAGGCATGCCTGGAAGACACAGGTAGTACAAGACACATGTACATGTACACAAACACAGCAAACACCAAGACATGAAGAAACAACAGATGAAAAGTGGAAACTCATCACCCCAACTGTGGCAGACCAAATTTAAAGCGCATAATAATACGCAAGCATGGAGGACTTTGGAAAATACTTCATGGCATAGTACCTAAGCCGTGTCTGCATTTGACTTTTTGGTAAATCTTATAAATCAAAACCCAAGTAGAAAGGATAGAAATTATGTACTTGCAACCAATGAAATGGAATGAAGATATTGCACAGAAAACAATGAGAGAAACCAAACATTCAATGCATAAGAAAATATGATGCACTATCTAAAATTGGGTTAGAAATGGGAAAAGGAATACACAGAACTCAATTGTGCATACAAGTGGGTACATGTGATGAAGTTTACCATGGGAAAATCACGAGACGGGAACAGAAACTTAGAGGTATTCTCCCGTAGATAAGAAAGTGCCATGTGCAAGCAGCTTGTTACATTGTACAGTCAAGAATTCATGCAAGGTACATGTAATTTACATGATCAGTGCATTCATTTTAATTATTCTGTGCCCACAACATTGTATGAAACAAGTACAGTTTCAGTTTATCACTAAGCAACTTGAGTTCTATGGTCATTTTTTTTCTTAAAGAATAAGCCATGCAGATGAATTTTTTTTTTTAAGCAAATGACAATTGCAGCATAAAGACAGGGAATGGTTTTCCATTCTCACATTAAAGTAATCAAGCCAGTTCTAGGGATGAGAGACGGACATGGTAACATACACAAAGAATTAAGGTGTATATTTTTGTAAGAGAAACATCTGCAGTTTTATCTGAAAATGGTTTGCAAATAGAGTATACATGTAGATTCAGTACTTCCGTACTACAGTAGTCAGAGTAACTTTACCTCTTCTTGTATTTTTAAAAAATAAATTCTGACATGGCTGCCAATATGTAGGGTCCAAGGGACTAGGGCCCATGGCTGCTATGATGCTTCAAGAAATTGAGTTATTAAAAATCGGACAAAGACGACCCAATAAAAATATCAGGAAGTGTGCGTCAAAACACATTCATGACATGCATGGTTTAACCAGGCCATGCGCACATATCCAACAGCATGATTTTGAATACATGTACTGGGATCATAGACGACATGAAAACGGAGCCCTCAAAATTGAGAGGAAATTGCTCATCTCATCTAAACTCTATACAAATAAACCTTAATAAAACTTAGTACCATACGTGTGTGACTAAAGGTTGGCAGTGGTGCCCCTCGAGTTGACCCAATACCCTTTTCCCACTACAAACTGCTTAACCCCGAGATTTGCCGCCCCGGGTTAAGCTTTTCTTACCCCGGGATCCATTAACTCCGAGTTCTGTTCCCATTTGTTTCATTAACCCAGAGTTTCGCTAAACCTGGGGAGAGCTTTCCCGGGTTAACGCGGTGTGGTTTCCCACTACATGTGGACACTCTTTACAGAGGCTGGGACCGAAATTGCCTGTGGAACACTTAACCTTGTTTGGTTTCTCACTACAATGCTTGCCCCGTGGTTCGGCCGAAATTGTCATCCTTAACCCTTGTCGCTGCAGGGTTAACAAACCCCAGGCTAACAGCCAAATTTGTTGTCTTAACCTGGGGCAGAAAAAGAGAAGTGGGAACGCTCGCGCCTCTCCGGGGTATCTTGGGGTTAAGACTTGCCGTTACCCCTCACATAACCCGGAGATTTGGTAGTAGGAAAGGGGTATATATTATGTGACCTATGAAATTCAGACAAAATCAAGGCTGGAGTGACCTAACCCTTATTTTCATAACGTCAAGGCCCGAGTTAAGGAAATGTAGTTGGACAGGAAACTTACCCACATCGAGCGCAGACAAAGCAGAATTTGTGGTAGGTGTCTCCGAGTGCAGTAACTACCTCACCCTCCAAGTATTCCCCACACGCTTTACACTTGGTACCAAACTGCTCCTGGTAGTCGCTGGAACAGTAGAACTTGCCATCTTTAGTGAAGAAACCACCTTGGGATAGGGCTGTGGCACAAACTGAAAGAAGATCACAAAACAAAACAATCATGTTTACTCAAACTTAGGATGAGAGGAAAATCGTAACGGTCTTATCGGGATTCGAAACAAATGCTCTACCAGCTGAGCTATAAGGCTCAGTGTTGCATGGGAGTGCAACTGGGCAAAGTAACGAACACAGCACCTGGTATGGTGCCTGATCACTATTGAAATTAAACAATCATATTTATTGGTACAGTGTGCATACCTTTAGAAGGAATAAAAGTTTATTACGTAATAGGCTAGCCTCAACTATGCAAAGATGACTGGAACCATAGAGCCTTTGCACGGCGGCCATGACAGAGTGCAGTCACATTGTTACCATGTGTCATGCATGAGTAGGTGCATTTAAATAAGAAAACCTGCCCCCATGTCATGGCTGCTGGTGCAGAAGCTCTATACACTGGTTATCGAGGAACAAGTGTATGTTGGAAACAACTTTAGGGAGACGAATAGCTGGTGAACCTAGATGAGGAACTAAGAGCCTTCAGGATGTAAGAAGCAAGACAAAATCACGAAACATTCATCTTGTGGCCAGGGAGTCCATCTCAACTTCCACATGACTTGCATGTACAGAAATTGCAATTTCATGTAGACAAACTTTGACAGGAAGTATGTAAATGAAAGCACCACAACAAACACGAAGCTGTGAAACAACATTGTAACACTCACCACAAAAGTAAGTCATAGTGGCTTCAATGGATCTTTGGTGGCTGCCAGTTATCATGAGCTACATCATGGAACCCGTGAATTTTCAGAAATGTGGCCATTACACAGACCTAAGGCGTCCTTTCATTGAGTTAGATCACCCACGCGATCACAGCAGGCAGTGATTGAACCAAAGTTTACTTTGACTACTGAACCACAAATTTGCACTGAAAAGCTCTCCACATTCCATCGATAAGATCTGACTATTGGCACAGATTAGCCTACTATGGTACTTTGCCTGTACCTTATCCAAGGGAGCCACTGTTCTTTGTACACCCTAAAAACCATTAGGCTGTTCATTAAAACTAACCTTCGCACATGCCAGTCACCAGAATGCCTTTAACCCTTTGGTGCACAGGGCACTGGGCTCTAGCGACTGCCCAAAACAATAGAGTAACAAAATAATCTGTACATGTACCAAAATTTCATAATTTGCACACACAAAACGAGCAACCACAAAGCATTTTTTGGGTCTGAACAATTTGTTTGGTATCTATTGGAATGTGTAGCAGTTTGAGTCAATGGCATTACTGTATGACCTACAATGTACCGGTACTGGTATATCTCTTAAAATGAGTAACTCAAAGAGTTTTGCAGAACTTTAACATTTAAAGCCTAGGGAATCATGGAGGTGCACATACGAACCAATGGCATAATTCAAATTAAGACATACAATGACTGCTTAAAAATATTTCTGAGGTACAGTAAAATACATTATAATATAAAATAAAAAATTTGCGGATACCGCGACTTAACTGCAGAGCCAAACTTAGTGACGCAACAATAGCCATTACCAAGCACATGCTTAACCACACCGCAACCATGACATAGTGCTCAACTCATCTGCTACAGTAAGCACGCCGTTACTGCTTGGATTAAGCGGCTCTATGAAATTAGCCCCTGAAGTTTTCAACACCAAACAGAAAAAAATCTTGCAGAAATCTTACCAAACAAAGAAGGTATAAGCTTCATTTTATAGAACAATAATAATATTTAGATGTCTTTTTGGGTGATATAAGTATATACCCCACGGGTCATAAAAATACCGAACTCGCCTTCGGCTCGTTCAGTATTTTCATGACTCGTGCGGTATATTCTCATATCACCCTCAAACTTCAAAGCCATCCAATGTTATATAATTATAGGCGTACAACATGGGTTATTTCAGGCAAGTAATAAAAACTACTGTGCTGTTGTTGAATGATTTGAAACCCCAATAACCCAACATTGCAGGATTTCCCTCGATCAAACCCCGTTACATTTGTATAATTACCACCAATGAACCATCAACTGTGCTGAATGTTGATTGGCTTGACCTATATACATAGGTACCCGTTATGTGTAGGTACAGTAGGCAGAACTGCAGAGCTTTGAGAACCTAACACAACTCTAGGTCTGAACCCGAATATCTAGTATTTGTATGATACCTTGTAACAAGGCAGCTTGATATTGGGGCACTTCCAGGATTATCGAGTTGAATTTTGGTGTTGCCAAAGTTTAGGTTCTTCCTCATAAAAAACTCCCAGAAACTGCTTTTCATTTTGAACATGATTTATTAAAGCAAAGCACTTTGGAGAGAATTGTTGCTATTCTGCACAGTTTATGTACATTGCATCATAGAAATCTTTTAGATAAGTAAACCTGATCCACAACAAAATGTGTTTTTTTATAATGACTTGATCACGTACACGTACTTTCATCAACTCAATCCACACGATACATGGAGATATGATTCCCTGAGATGATGAGATTTATTATATCAAGATTGATTCCAACCAGCATGGCTTTGCCCAAACTTACTCTTAACCTGAACAAATTGCACCTTTTCAGAGGAAAAATTGAATTTCCGTTGAGTTGTCTTTATTAAGCATTTTGGCATTTGAAGCTATATATTGCTCCAAGACTCCATCTATTTCTTTTAATGAACTGTATACTTATCATCCGGGAGAAAAAAAAGCCCCTGAAATTATAGAGCATTCTGTGTATCCTCCAAAAGCCTCCCTCAAGTTATAACATAAACCAGTGCACGTAAACCAACATTTATCTGGATAACATGGGCATTTATTGCCTGGATCCGGCAGGTGTTTGATGCTGAATGAGTGGTTGGCTGTTCTCATTTGTCATCCATGGGACAATCTCAAGGCATTATGATAACATCCTGAGGCAGAGTGTTCCTCAGATACATGACAAGAATTAATGGTCTGCCATGTGCCCTGTATGTTAGACATGCTGGCTAGATTGATATAAAAGGCTTGTGTGCTTTTCACACTACGCAGGCTGGGTCTGACTTGGGTAACATTTTACCCTAGGTACCGGTAGTTTTTTACCCCGACTAAAAGTAGAAGTAACCCATAATATCAACTTTCTTTTCATAAGTATTCATGCACACACATCATACCGGTAGATACATGTAAGATACTCTATTACATGTAGCTGAGATAAATTCTAAAGTACACATGTACATGGGTCTGTCCACAGTAATGAGGTACAGTTGAAAAATAAGTCAATAATTCTTTTCAGATGTCTTTAGTTTATCTCAAAATTAAAGAAATTTCCTTGTACTGTTCTCAGGAGATAACTTTTGCCCGAAAAAATAAGAAATTGCTGCCACAACATACACAATTTTGTGACATTTTTTTCCGTCTTTGTTACATGCGTAATAGGAAAATTTGTGCACAAGGTTTTCACGAATGTTTGTTGTAGGACTATTTTTCTTACTCCTTGGTGAAAAAGTTATTTGCTCAGTTTAGCTTGATAATTTAAAGATAAAATTAAGACATTTGAAGTGAACTGGGACCTAAGATCTTGAATGTTATAGAAATGTACCCCATTACTGTGGACAGACCCACATGTAAACAATGGGAATTATGGACTAAGCATAATATCCATCAGACACAACCGAGATGCATGTACAGTACATGTACATGTATGTTTGTAGACTGACTTCAGCTAAACTGAATCCGTGCACATTCATTACAGAAGACACTAGAAATAAAAAAAAACAACATTGGATTACTAAAGATACAGGCCACATACTGTACATAGGAATATTATTGTGGTTACTCATGTGTGCAACATAACTGTGAAGGTATAAACAAATGTCCTATTTGGGATAGACTACCGGTACATGTACGGTGTAGATGAGTGGTTGACATTAAGCGAGGTCTGTTAAAGTTTGCATCACTACATACACTGTACATGTACTCTTCTCTCATCTAGTGTTCATCACGTGTCTTTGAAGCATCTGCACGCTTGGCTAGTCTTGATTAAAAAGCAATCCCGCTTCTCTTTCCCCACTTGATGGATGTCCGTAAGCTCTAATTGAGAAGACAGGAAGATCTTCACGGATGTATCACAGACAGTGATAGGAAATGAGACAAGTGCCGAGTTGGAACACACACACAATACCAATGTTTAATTGCAGGAGCATGTCGTGTTTGAAGGCTGCGATTCACGGTGCTAAACCAAGCAGTTGTAATGGTACTCTCTTCAGTTCTCTCAAGTGTGTCAATATAAAGGGATAATCAATTGGAAACGGCGTGCTGATCGAGTTTCCAGACCACGGTTGACATTTTGGGAGGGACACACTGGGTGCTGTACAAACATTCACCCACATCGACCAGTACGTATTTACTCTGTGAAAACATTTCATGATTTTGTTAAAGTGGCTTACACTGGAATTAGGACACAGTATTGATCACAGAGGGAATGAAAACATGAACTAAATGGTAACAATGATGATGCATACACTCGCATGGAAACAGGCTATTTTTCATGTCTAAGTAGCTATACAGAACACTGGCAAATTTATTGTAATGAATTTTGGGGGCTAAACAAATTGTTTTGTCATTTTAAAACAGCCATGGGTCGCATTATGTCATGAGTCTAACATTCTTTTTGAAAAGGAGGAGAACAAACTTTGTTGACCAACAAAAATTTAAATTTTTCAGTACATTTCATTTGTCACATTATTAAGGGGTGTGTTACAGACAAAATCTGAAATCGACTCAATGCTTGGAAGGTACTAGAGATTAAAAATATGGAATGCACATGGGAGGGCTCAAAAGTTGGCATTTCGTGCAAATGTATGGTATGGTACTTTATGAACAACCCCCAATTTCATCTTTCCTTACCTACAAGTTACATTAAGCTCGTACACGATACAGAGCTCGAAATTAAAAAACAAACTTGGAAATTCATGTGTCAAATTCTCAGTAACAGGAGTCACCAGAAACATTGCTTAATGGACTCGGGTAGAAAGCCCTTTGTAAACAGAATAATAATTGCCGATACTTTTTGCTGCCGCTTGCTCTTACACAAGAACCCGACATCAGGGGCTTGCTGGTGTAATGTGCAGTGGATCTTCAAATTGAAAGCATTAGTAGTATCTATTGATTTGGACTGAGTAGCTGGTAGAGCTGTATTACAGCTGAGAATGCAGCGATGTACCGGTATGCTTCATCACGTACCGCATGCCTCACAATCACTGCACGATACAGGTTCTCAAGTACCTTTATCGCATCTATCAGGGAGATTAATTCCAATGATCTGTGAATTCTCTGAAGAGGAATCTAGCAGAATGAGAGTTCAATAGATTGTAATCACCGTTGTCGGGTTTCAGATAAGGTTAGATGTGATGTGAACTCTGAGTGAAATCAGTTTCATTATCTTGGTGGAGGGTTCAGGTTAAAATCTGGGCTAATTCATGCTGAAAGTTGCCACTGACAAGGTTTATTAAATAAGTCTGCGGTTTTTGGTCATGCAGGAGTCAGCTCTATAGGGTGACGCAGTGATGCAGCTATTTAGGAGTATTTTCTTTCTTTTTTATTTTTCGTGCTCGATGAACTCTGCTCTCATTTAAACTTGTTAATAATTTCCGTTGACTACACCTATATTGGGAAGCTTAAAAATCATAAAAGAGATAACAAGACTACATGAATGAGCCAAACATACATCTATGCCTAGATACATCTACATTGCTTGGAAAAGTTGAACGAAAATGGCAAGGATCAGTAATAATTTTTAGACAGATCTGTGAATGTGCTTGAATGAGTAAATGACTGTACTGTGGTTTACACAGCAATGGGCAAACCATTCCTCACTGCAGAGTCAATATTATGAATTTACTCTCAAGAAATGCAAAGGAGAGAGGTCCAGGCAAAGCCTGGTTGTCAATGCCTGGAGAAAGATTCCTTCAAGTGCCACGCTGCTTGCCTCATCCATCAACTGTCACACTACAAGCAGACAGTAGTATAACAGCGCATAAAAGCATCTGGTGCTTGTCACCAGTTGCCAGAAAAAAAGTGTCTCAACTAAACGTCGTCACATTAGTGGCAAATTTCAAGACACTTTTAAGATGCATTTGTCTGAAGGCCATGAGGATCAGGGGATCAGTGTTACTGTTTCCTAATGATGTAACAACCTCCTTCCATATCCAAATTCAGCTTCCACAGCTGTAGTTATGGCTGAACACAATTGTTTGTATCAGACAAACAATTGACTGTTGTAGCAGATTATTGGCTAGACTGTCCAGATTGACCAATTTGTACGTTACAGTCTTTGTTATTTGGTGTGGTGTTTCAGGCTTTATTATACGTACTTGGCTGGGATAAGGGCACCATTGAGCTTAGAAACAATTATGTACGTAAACGAAGTAAAGGGTAATGAAGGAGATGGTATTAAAATTGTGAATCCAAATGGGAATTCCCATAAAAAAAAACAATTTTGCATAAGTTGTAAAGATGTGTTAATGTTTTCCCTTTGCTGTAAAATGAAAATTTCCACAAGTTACCTTGTACTGCATGAACCACTTCTGATAAAAAATATGCATGCCAAAAATAAAACACCATTTGTCTGACAGTAATATTCACAATTTTTGTATTATGTACAAATTTGCGGGCAAAACACACGCAGGCCTGCACCAAATTGTGTTGTACGATCCACAGGGGCATGGCCTGCCAAGCAAAATTGCAGGCAATCGGCAAGATAATTGAGCAGAATTTAATTAAAGGACCTCTAAAGTGCAGCACAAAAGATACACCTTCGGCAACGGCGCAGGATAACCCACAAAAGAATCCACAATTAAAGTGGTCAATGGGGAAATATCGGCACTGGCTTGCTGCGGGTTTGTTTTTACATTCAACTCTATGTGCCCACACGGAAATTAAATATGCACGTCTGATTTTCTTAATCAGTTTATTTCACAATATAAAATGTGTATACTTACAATACAAAGCCAGACCCGATCAGCTGATTACAAGTATTTCTGACATCAAAATCAGTTGTTGAATTTGTAACTAAAACTGTTATTTAACAAGGCAGTCACAAATCAACCTGAAATTGGTCTTGTGCCAAATGAAGGCATTAACTAAGACTCTGTAATGCTGGTATCTTGCACTACGGTACGTACAAAAGAATAATATTTTTATGCACTACATGCACGTATAAAACTTTAAAAGATGCATATTATCTCACACTACAATGTATGTAAATAAGATGCATATCGGACAACATTTGGCAGTGTATGAGATAGATGATGTTGTTTATCAGATACAATGTTGCCCTGTTTACATTGCACGTAATTTTGGTTTACCAAACCTTGTTGAATTTGTTTACAATGTCCTTGGAAATACAGGGGTGCAAAATTGTTATTGTGAGAAAAATATGACACCTGTAGCCGATTTCACGAAACTTTACGCAATTGCGCAAGTCCACTTACGCAATAAATTATTGCGCAAGTAATAAATTATTGTGCTTTTAATAGCGCAATACGTACCGGTATGCTTACCGACAATACCTTCAACGGTGAAGGTACGGTATAGGGCAAAAATATGTGATCTTTAATAATGTCAGTGATTTTGTAAGATACACTTGAACTTTAAACAATAATATCTATGAACTGCTAATATAGACGCTCCTTCTTTTTGAAAATTAAGCTGGTGTATGTCTGTTGTCTAAGATCATCCATCATCTTCAGTTTAATGAATTAGAGGGACTGAGGGAGTGGGCGATGTCCTCTACTGACCTGTCTTCAATGTCACCTCGTGTCACTGGGTTCATTTACCCTCTGACTGCCATGCTTAGGTACTTACAGAAAAAGGAAAAGGTCGGGAATCTCAAATATTATGATGTAAAGTGTATATATATAAAATCAGCTGAATCGGCTGAAATTTTTTGCATGCCTGTAATGCTACGTTTACACCATGTCCCCGGCAGTCCCGGTTTGGCCAAAACGTGGCGTGCCGTGGAACTTTTATTGTCTTTTTATTACTTTGGCTCGACTCGGCCCTAGTTGGGCCGGTGTGTTGCGTTCTACCACGGTGCGTTACGTCCCAGTACGGAAAGCGTGGCGCGCCGTGCCGGTTCCGGGCCGCGAGGCTACGTTTCAAGCGCCGTTCCACTACCAATGGGTCCACGTCCCAGGCCGGCCTGCTAAGTTCTGATGCGGTGCCTCACGTCCGTCCCGTTCGTGTCACGTTTGTTGTCCCGGCCCAATACGTTCCCGACGGTGTGCGAGGGTCTGCTGTGGCGCCCTGCGACTGAACGTGGCAGCTGTCACGTTTCACGCCCCGGTGGTCACCCGGTGGTCTCCCGGTGGGTATAAATAGTGCGCTCCACACCTTCATTTTCACTTCGTCCTGGAGCGCGACGCAGTGAGGCGTAACTGGCCGTGAGCAACAACCGTCACACACCTTGGCGCACCGCAGTTCACCAGGCCGCATTCACACCATGCGCGATCAGAGGTCCCCGGCACCCCACGGTGCCACACCCCGGTGAGTCAAGGCACACTGCGGTCCGTCACGCCCTGTGACGGAAGCCCCGTCCCACTGCGGTCCAGGACGATTCTCATTAGTGCCGGGACTGCCGGGGCAAAATTTTTGACAGAGCTGCTCACCGGCCGGTGGCAAGGGTGAGCTACGGTCATTCACGTTTCGCCACCCCGGTCCCCTACGCTCCCCGACGTCCATCCCGGTGCCTCCACGGTGCTCCTCTACCGGGGCGCCGGGACTGCCGGGGACATGGTGTAAACGTAGCATAACAATGCTTTAGGCAGACTTTAAATACGAGGCAACTTTAGCGTAGAGGTTTTCCCTATAATGCAGACACAAGAAGGATTCATATTTTGCGTTTGTTTCTCAGGAATATAATAGAATCTAGATTCCACTTTGCACATAATGCCACGGTACCTAGCAATGCAGTGCACTGTGGTTTTACCCTGGTAGCTGCAGGAAACCGTATTGATTATATGCCATTAAGACATGGTACCTTCAGTCAAGTTATCCAAATAATGTCTAAATACCGCCCAGAATGCCCTCTGGCATACCTTTGGTTGGTTTGAAAGAGGGCTATGAATTGTGCCAACATCAAAATCACTGCAGGTAATAGAGCAGCTGGCCTAGATTTTTTGTATGTGGATATTGAATCTTTGGAGGAAAATGTCAAGCTGAGGGTTGTATTTTCTGAGAGCTACATGTACGCATGTATAAAACCAACTTCCACAAGTAAATACCGGTAAGGGTATAGTGTACTAATACAAGTGGATTAACATGCAAAGACGATTTCACATTTTTCACATTGTATTTTTCACAGTACCTGGCTGGTATAATGGGGATCCTCACAAAAAGTGCTCATTTTACAAGGATTCTTGGTTTTATTTTTAGCTGGTGTCTGGATCTATATTCCAAATATCTCGGATCAAAAACATGTCACATGTCAGTCGTGGACTTTTGTCCTCCTACGCATCCCGACTTCATTACTCAGGATTTGGAATGCTACACATGTATCTCAACATTTTTGTCATCCTCTGCATGCACATCTACATGTAGTTACTCCTTAATAACATGCAAAGATGGCATCCACTGCATCAGTGTGTTTGAATTTTAATTTGGAAACTTTTTTTCATTATTAGCACTGCATTCGGATCAAAAACATGTCACATGTGTCAGTCAGCAAACAGGCTGCGGCACACATCCTCCAAGCCTGCCTGTATAAAACAGGCCTTCAGTTCAATGATAGCTTTAAAACCATATGTAGGAACAGATTCAGCCATGCAAGATGTAAAAACACACCCTTATGTTGGTTAGACCTGGATATATGCATCTCCATAACTAATAACTACTGCACACGCACACGGGCACTGTACGTTATGAAAAAATCTGAAATATCCATCATATTTGCCAGACGTTGGAGTTCAGATGAAGATGGATCTTGTCAGCTATAGACTTTAAAATGCGCATCCTGCATGCATTGTTGGTGCATCAAATTGTGGACTTTTGTCCTTCTACGCATCCCGACTTAATTACTCAGGATTTGGAATGCTATCTCAACATTTTTGTCATCCTCTGCATGCACATCTTACTCCTTAATAACATGCAAAGATGGTATCAACTGCATCAGTGTGTTTGAATTTTAATTTGGAATTGGGTGCCCTTTTTTCATTATTAGCACTGCATTCCGAACTATTCTCTGGACATTAATTGTGGGAATTTTGTCGAGAAACAGGTTATTGGTTCACAATTAGAATTCACACTCTCGCTCAACTGTCATGGCTAAAACCAGGACCATTTTACTGTAAAAGCTGAAATATTCGCATTATGCGCACCAGACAGAGCCCGCGAAAATAACAACCAGCGAAAATATTGTTTGCAACAATTGTGGCGATCCCTGTTAAGGTGACATAATTTCCATCATCAAAAATAACAACTCGCGAAAATGTCTGTGATGTTGAAATGCGCGAAAATCTCTGTACGCGAAAATATTGGCTTTTACAGTAGTTGAAACTGTCTATATATTGTTGGCAATAAAATGAGAAAAATATCTATCTGACAAACCTGATACAGAACAATGCGAAATATAGTTGGAATTTTGTTTACTGTTTGGTAAACTTTTAAAAACAGTATGATATCCACTGTTAATTGAAAGCATAGGTCAAGAAAACTACCTTGTAGAAATTTCAGTCACAAAGATGTGATAATACGTCAGAAAATCTGAAAAATCCAAGCACAGTTTTTGTGCATGAATGAATGGCTCCAGGCGATCTTTGAAGATTCAATAGTTTTGTCATTTTTCTTAGGAATGGAAGCACTTCTGACGAAATAATTTCACAAGATGATTACTGCCATTATCATCTTGATAACAAGTAAGCTCAAAGATAATAATTAAAAAAACAATTTGGAGGGTAAAAAAATACCAAACAAGTAGACTACCGGTATCTTTAATCACCAGGTACAATGTACATGTAACTTCCTCGAATCAGCAGGATAATTCCTCCAAAAGACGGAATTGCGATTGTGATTCCCAACTTCCCGATTCTAATCGACTCCAGGGAGAATTCATCCAAGCCATGCAGTGTACGTCCACAAGCATCATGTACCTGGGGAAATAAATGCTTCTTTTGGGGTACCCACAAAGCATTGATTATGACTTTGGTCTATTTATGATACTTACGACAACAGCGGAAACACTTGAGGTGGAAGTAGTCATTCTGGACCCGCAGGACTTCACCAGAACATGACTTGTGGCAGCCTCGACAAGTGACTTTCTTCTTTTGACCTAAAACCAAAGAAGAACAGAATAAAACAGGCTGGTTATTGCCTATACATGTACATGTATGTTCTGAAATGAGTTAACCCATGTGTAACTGTGGTGTAGATCTCGAGACTTGGGTCAAGAGACTGCTTACATGTATTATAAGACCGTTTAAACAAATTTATCTCATTGCCAACACGTCTCGCAAGCAGCCAACACGTCCCGCTGGCTTCCAACATGTCCCTTTGTGCTTGCCACTATCACGTCCCGCACACCGCCAACAATTTAGGTCTTCTTTAACCACTTGATGCCGGAGGATGTGTAAACACGCCAACATTTCCGCATCGGTGTAGCGGAGGACTAGTAAACACATTTAGGGGAAATTCATTTGTTGTAATTTCTGAGAGAAATGGCCAAAACAGTTTATAACAAAGCTACATTAGGGTATATGCAATGAGAGTGCATCAACATAACAACAAAACTTTACCGTGCATGGTTAGTTAGTTCAGTTGTTTTCCTTCCTCCATGCTTAAACTAAAAATAAACCCACGCCTACATACAGCAATGTTTGAAATAATCCCGGCGTTAAGGGTTAAACATTTACAAGTAACAAAACATTTCAACAGAAAATGTTCTGGCAGTGGTCTAGTGTACCGGGCAACAAAAGAAACGCAAAAAGTTTCTCAATTTTTTTGATTAAAAAAAACACAAAAAAACAGTCAATCAGAGTGGGAATTTTCGACAAACAGAAGCTTTGTGCACTCAGGCATAATAATAAAAGCTGTTATGTTTTATGGTCAACTTACACACTTGTACCGGTAACTACAATTGCAAATAATATTTTCAAATTTTTATTAGGGGGGTGGGTACTGAAAATTTGCATTTCTTATGTTGCTCGGTATAAAATGATCGTTTTGCTCTGCTGAGTGCAAGTCGAAAAGCTTTAGCATGTCTTTGTCGTTACTTAATTCTATTTTCCAAAATTATCTTTGGTATTGTTAAACTTTTGAGTCAGTACCAGTAGTCTAGTAGATGTTTACATCTACCAGAAATGCAAACCCTATATAAAACAACCAAGGGATTATTTATGTGTTTTTATATACACTTCACATTCACAGTAAAAAGGATAAACTGAAACTCAGATGGGTAAACTAAAATCTCTATACAGAAAGATAAACTCACCTTTAGGGACTGTCACTGTTTTGATATAAAACTCATTCCAAATGATAGATGCTTTGGTCATTACTAAGAATGCAGCCATTCAGTATTCCAACAAGTGTAATAATCCACGTCCGTATAGCACAGTACAAGTCCAAAGTCTCAGACCGCCCACACGGCACTGTGCATCCCAACTGCTAAAAGCCGAGTAAGTACCCTACTGATCCACTTGCAACGAAGATGAGTCCTAGATTTACCCAAATATGGCTTATTACATATTCATTCACGGTGCGCACAGGCTGGCTGGTTTATTACTCTGGCTGATACGGTCAGTTGCTGGGAGCTATCCAATATTCCGTCAACGCATAAAATGATACAATTTTACGAGAAAGGTTTAGTTTCCACAAGCATAGGCCTATGGATTAAAAAAAAAAGATGTACATGTATGTATGTTTTCTGTTTATTGCAGAAGTCCGATGTCTAAACTAAACATGTTACAGAAATTCAAGTGTTTTTTTTTCCTACAATTTTTTAAATTTTATCCTCCCTCAAGGTTTCAACATAAAAGAATTATAGGCCTACCGTATATTTGTTCAAAGATGCCAAACATATATTTGTCTTTGTAACAACTAACATTTGTGGGCAATTCTTTTTTAAAGTACATGTACAGTAACACTGCCAAACTACATGCACACATTTGGGCTCAAGTTATGTTCTTGTAACAACTTAAAGTTATTTCTTTTGTTTTGAGAGAAGATTATAAAGGCATTGTAGAAAACATGATCTTGGTCAATAAATGCACCCATTGACTGTAAAATATAAAATGAGCAGCCTGTTAGGCATTCATGAGCAGAGCTAATCAAACACAATGCCTTCACTATCCTCATTTGCTCCTGGGTGGAGAGAGGCAATTTGTGGCAATTAAAGTGCCTTGTCCAAGGGCACATGCACCATACTATAGCAAGGCCTGGAATGGATACAAACCCACAACCCCAGTCTTGAGTGTGATGCATCAGACCACTTGGCCACAGTACTACAGAAATGCAAATTTCCACGATGAATACTCTGGATTTATTACACTATGCTTGCTTTATTTAATTAATCACAGACAAACTAAAAATTTAAAAATGTACAAATTATGTATGCACATGATGTCTCACACAGGTTTAGCAAATTTACCTCAATTCCTTTACAAGCAGACAAAATCAAAAATGCTGAAACTGAACACGTCTTCATAAATGTATCCTTCCTCATTTAGGAAACAATAAATCACATGACCCATAAGGTGCATTTATGTCACTATTGATTTCCTGTTTGAACTGATGAGCTAAAGAGTTTACTGTTGGCAAACTGATTTGCCATGCACTCTCTGCCAATAAACCTGCTAGTGGCAGCAGTATCCTGGCCATAAAACTGATTTATCTGAGCACCAAGAGCAGTTTAGCAACTCACTGGGATCAGATTTTCCACAGGATGCTGCATAAGGGGGTCACTGGAAAATAAATACATGTACAAATTCTGGGGGTGCACTAAATGCATGTGGCAAATCAAAATCAATACACGAAAACTAATGGTAAATGTTTCAGTGTCTATACTCTTATAAAATTGGATGGCTTTGAAGGTGATGAAAATATATCAAATGAGCCATAAAATATTTTAATGATGGTATTTTTTGTTAGAAATTGTTCAATAATCACGAGTACCGGTAGACAGGTCTTCATAAATCTCTTAATTAATAATAGTAAACAGACGAACGTCCACAAACACTTCATATACTACCGGTACATGTTCTATTCAATAGGTTTTTAAGTTCTGAATCTTTGGTGGCAACAACTGCATTATTACCCACATTGTGTACGACACATCAAAACTCAGCAACTGGGTGAGGGCAGCAGACAGAGTCTGTGGAGCCTATCGTATCTTGATAAATAATCCCTGAAACAGACAACTGAGGGTGTTCCACACCTCATACAAGCTCTACATACTGTGTGTGCTCTCACCAATGTCAATTCACTTTCCATTATATTTTCTATTGAACTACCAATAAATGTGTTCAATTTCTCTCGTTATGGCACAGGTGCCAACCTGATCCACAACAATGTTCAACAAGCAGGAATATTTAACAATCTTGTGCATAGAATGTAATTCAGTTGTATTTCAATGTGTTTTAATTGTGATGCTCTGTCGTGACATCTGCAGATTCAGTTACAAATTTTGAAATTTATCAGCATTTTTAAAATTTGCCATAACACCTCAACACTAGACTGACACAACAAAATATTGACAATATCAGCAACTGGCCATATATTAAATATCAAGATGAGAGCCGTTACAAAATTACTCCTGACTTTGTAGGTTACTGACCAGTGCTACATGTATGTACCTGTACTGAAGTACGTGTACGAAAGCTCAATCAGAAACTGAGCCAATTTAATCAGAGTACATGTAGCGAGTATTGCCCCGAGCAGCGAGGCTTTACAGACCTGTACACATACTGTAGGAACTTGCCAAGTGGAGTGCCTAATTAATTTCACTTTTCAAAGAGCCAATCAGGCTTTACACTAGAATACTGTATCTTCATTTTGAAGATGCATCCGCCAATGCATCCTTGGATCAGGACGAGTCCTAGCCATTTATAAGACCTATCTACCGGGTACATGTACATGTACCGGTAAGCTAAGAAGCAACCTACATATGTAGGTTAATGCCTCCAAATGCATCTTTTACCAGATAAATTTATTTATCAGTTATTTGACGACTATAGTATTGTTCTTTCCAATGGGGCAGAATATTTGTTAACACTGAATTCAACATGCATTCATCAGAAAATGGCACACAGACAAAAATAAAAATGGCTGACTTAAGAAGTGTCGTACTGTATGCTAAACTTATTTTTACACCCCTTGCCTTTGGGGACAGCATGCACCTAAGTTTACACAAACATAGTACCGGTATGTAGGCCGATAAAATGTGCATACATGTAGTATTAGTATGTACCATAGTTTGGTTGTACACAGAGGCCTCACATCACAAGTAGCCCCACCCCCAACAATCTGCTTTGAAATATGAAAGGTTTGTTTGTCTATGACAAACAGGAAAGTTTTGTGATCAATCAGATCGCATAAGGTGTACTCAGCCCACGCAAGTTCAGCTAAAGGGCAACTACTGTACCTTTGTTCAGTGATTGCATAAAAGTTGTTCCTTGAAATACATGTACTGAACTTCACAAGTTGTGCAAGAGAAAATTTAATAAAATTATACATTACCAAGTACAAAGTGGAAAAAATGCATGAAGATGAATTTAAGAGGTACTGTGTAGTCTGATGGAGGTAGGAACCTCTATGGTAGTCTGTACCAGTACTTGTAAACCATCAGCATTCTCAATTTGTCAAATGGATTCATAGAGGTAAACCCACGATCAATTCAAAGAAGCCACAAATGACAAGGTTCTGCATAAAGTGCATTATGTACCTACCATTATGATGATGATGATGGATAATATCCCAAGGCGTGTTCCTGGGCCAAGGTCTTGTGCACCATTTTAACATGGCTGGCTTTTAAGCTAGGCAATGCCGGGACCAGGAAATGTACAAAATTCTGGCTGGTATCATTAGGTATAGGCCTTTGCACCATGGTGCAAAACTGAGATGTTTGACTAACGAGTTCCCAGTTTCACAAGTTTTTACATGCAATTTATCACTTCCTCGAACAATATTTAAACAAATTGGATCATAAGTGTCAGTTTCTGTAAAATAATTGACTGTGTTATTTACCATTTTAAATTGAATATTACTTGCCTTTGATGTATACTTGTACAAAGTACGCACACGTGCAAATGAGCTCAAATTTTATGTTTTCATAGTGTATGTGTACATGTACTGTTCATTCTGTTACAAAACTGCTTAAAGCATTGCTAATTACAGATGTATTTTAATTTGAGCATAAACATTTTCAATTCAATGGTCTGCTTTCTGAAAGTCTACCTCTGGAAACATTAATTGAGAAGCCAAAAATATTTAAACTAAATATTTCCTCTAAAGGGACAACATAACTGGTGCAAGAACTTCATAGACATTTGCAAAAAGTTTGGCAGGGAAAAACCATCCACTGCCAACTTAGTATAGGCCTATACCCTGCATTTCAGAGTTTCATGCAATTCAAAACATTGCATGTATAAATTCTTAATGCATGGAGGTTTAGGATAATCCCAGTGCTGACCCGAGTATTTTTCTTTCATCGCACTCCAGGCAATGTGACTTGAATTGGCTGGATTACAAGCTAGGTGCAGCTTTCTAAACATGTTCAACACAACGGTAAACCTCCACAACAAAACGGTAATACAGCACGCAGCTGGAGTATTCCTAAATCGCTCACTGCTCAATGCATTTACGGTATAAAAGCCAATCACAGCCATTTGAAGGAGCCTAGTCAACACATGTATCAGATGTCTACTAGTTCATGGGTTACTGCAAGCGAAGTGACTCAAATACTGTATAGGATAATAGAGCTACCGTACCGGTAGCAAAGGCAACTTGAAAGTTGAAGCTTGCAAATTGAGTGGGATCGATATGTCCCGAGGGAATCCGAAAAGCAAGAATTGTTACCAGACCATGAATAAGACTTGACAAAGATTAGGACCTTGTGTCACTAATGATGGATCTAGACGAAAACAAATTGGGTAAAAGGGATATAATGAATGACACGCGAGTCAAGTCTTTTAAAGGAAGACCCAAGTCTTATTAAGAGCATCATTTACCCATAGAGAATGAGTTGCCAACAAACCTGTGACTTCGGTCAAGCCAGTAACTACCTCAGTCAATTATCTGAGGCAGATAGAGACAATTTTTGGTTCAATGTACATACTGTACAGCATCTGAGCTTACACTAAAACTGGGTTCCTGTCTTCTAGCGAAAATAAACATGAGAAATAAATGATGGGTTGCACTGCTGAGTGTCTGTTGCCATGTAACAGTGTGGGTTCTTTGTCATTAACAGCTAATCCAAACAAACAGATGCATGAAGCTAAGTGGATGTAGCCATGGTTAGTGCTGAATCTGCAACATGACAATGCACCATCAGGCTACACTGAGAAATTATACTATGCATTTAATAGACTGCTGAAGTGAATAGACTATCACTTTTTTTGTTGCCTAGGCAATTGCTCTAAACTAAAAATCACTGAACCATGTCCCTGTGCTTTTGCACAGGCTTGACTTTGTGTTCTATTTTTGCAATATTAACAAGGACCTGCACACACGTCATGTGACACTGACAGAGGTTCATGTTGAGCCATTTTTTAAAGAAGTGTATTGAAATGTGATGGCACTATTGTTAACTGTGAAGCTGTGCTGGGACCTGACGTTCTTGGCAATAAATGATTGTGATTAAATTATACTGCTGTTCTCACTTTAACTTTTGACTTGGGAACGTTTTGCCGAGACTATATGTAGGCCTATAAATGTACATGGTTAAAAACAGTCAACTCAGACATTTGGACACAGCACAGTCAGGAACTTTTACTAGGATAAAATCATATGTGTAAACTGGTTGGTGATATTCACTTTTGTTATTATTTAGGCATGATGATATTTCACATCACAAAAGTCAAACACTACCATAGAGTCAAACACTACGGTACCATACTAGTCAGTCCATCTGTTCTATTATGAAACACCATTTGCCGAGAAAAAGGTTTTAAGACCGTAAAATCAATAAGCAATCAAAAACCAGATAAAAACAATTTGTTTAAGCCTTACCATTACAAAACCAGGCTGAAGTACCTACCTCGAAATTTAATTTACAATTTAACATGTTTAATATGTGCAACTCAACTACATACATGTAGGCTACATGTATTTTCACAGGGCATTCAACTTAAGCAAAGGTAATTCTGCGTTTAATGTGTTGCCTGTATAATTATCACCACTGTAATCAACAAAAGGAGAAACCATATTTTACCATCAGAATTTGCAATATGGTTCATTGGGTAAATATTAGCTTTAGCCATGGAAGCTGAATGGTTTTATGTACAGACAAGACTGGAAAGAGGGGGAAGGGGAAGAGAAATACATGTGCAGGTGTGTGTGGGGTGGGGGGGGGGGGGGGGGGGGGAGTGTTGAGTGGGGAGTTTGGGAGCTGTAAAGTTGGCGAATTTTTGGGGCTGATTATTTTTGTCTGGTTTGGGGTGAGGTTGGCTTTGGGCACTTTGGTTCAACCCAAATGATCTACTGTAAAAGCTGAAATATTTGCGGTGGTTTTATTTTCGCGAATTTCGCGCACCAGATAGAGCCCGCGAAAATAACAACCCGCGAAAATATTGTTTGCAACAATTGTGGCGATCCCTGAAACAAAACATAATTTTCATCCGCGAAAATAACAATGTCAGTGATGTTGAAATGCGCGAAAATATCTGTACGCGAAAATATTGGCTTTTACAGTATACCTACAGCATCATGTCAACGTTGTTAGGAAAACATTTGTCTAATCTGCTGAGAAGGGGTTAGGGATAGCTTCCCATATTATGACCTGCCTGCATTTGCCCCAACATTTCAAAATAAAATAACAAATTTGAGTTCCACCTTTGCTTGTCTCCATGGCATTTTGTTAATATGCATGCGTTATGTAATGAGTGCCATACCTACATGTACATGTAGGAGATTGCCGGAGTGGTTATTAGTAAACATTGTGCAAGGTGGCCTTTCTACAGTGTCACAGGGATAATTTAAGTGGTTGCTACAGTAAGCACAGGTGGTCTTTGCTGCAAGTGGTTGCTATTAAAGATATGTTGAGTGTTGATGCAAACATCTAGGTTTCTTATAAAAAGGCAAAACATATACTGAACCAATAAAAGGCTCCCCTACTATGATGTACCTGCCAAGTGAACTTTAAATTCACTAGTGGATGTGAACGCAGTACGGACACACAATGGAATTGTTTAACACCAAACAACCCCACCTGTACTGTACATCAAAACAGACAGTGCGTTAATGCAATTAACATTATAGCACTGACAGCTCATATCTGTGGATGTTTGAATTTATAACATGTATGACATCAGATGACTGAAGCCCAATAGTGACTTAAGACGTAGCTTAACGAGTTAATGGGTGACAACCACCAATAGGGAAGTCTCTTAATTGAGTAAAAACCTGTGTCATTGATGTTTATGTACATCTACATTCTCATTTGTCAAATGGACTAGATGGAAGCTAGCAAGCAAGCCAATTTAATTTACAAAGTGTCGTGTCAGTATTAATGTAAGGTGCATACATGTATGTGTATGATGTACTGTATGTCATCTTCACATGTATAGAGCTTGACTAATCAGGAAGCTCGTTTACTATATTGAGACCTTTGGACCGAGTCTAGTCTGACCAACACGGTCTGATTGAATGTACCATCATACACAGTGTACCGTAATCGTGTTTAATGATGCAAATATAATGCTGTACAAGTAGCATAAATTTAAATAGTAATAAGTTAATTTTTTATCATCTGCCATAGCATAAATTCACAATTGACTACATGTAGTTACATGTATGTCAACAAGTTTAAATATCCTAAAAGTTTATTATAATAACAATAATAACAATTTATATGGCGTACGTATCCAATAATCCATGCTCAAGGCGCTCTTACATTATTATTACCCCTGGTCATTGGGCTCTTGATAACATTCCATATTTAAGCCTTCTCAACTTTCCCGGGAGTATGCAGCCCCGACAACCTATTACTTTTAGGCGCTCATAAGCTAATCCAACACATCTTCTTTCACTGCCCTCACAGGTACCCATTTGCTACTGGGTGGAGAGAGGCAACGAATGACAAAGTGCCTTGCCCAAGGGCACATGCACCATGGACGTGAGCAGGCCTGGTTTCGAACCCAAAACCTGAATATTGTGGGCATGAACATTTTGGGACAGCATAAGTCACTGATTAAGGGGCATAACTACATGTATTACGGTACCTCAGCAAACTGACTTCAATAATGACAATAACCTTTTCAGATCAACTTTTCAGATCTGCATGTACAAATCAATGGAAAATTAAATTTTCAAAGTTTGTTGCTCGCCTTAATTCTCTTGGTGTCATTTTGCTTTTGATTTTAGAACTAACCCCTTCGGTCACATGTGTACATTTGTTAAAAGGGACTTCTTTTTTCTGTCCAAATTCCTGTGACTGAAGAGGTACTTGTTATACTCCGTCGAGGTTCGAAAGAGGGTGTCACTAATGTTACTTAATTATAATTTGTTTATATTTATGAATAAGTGTTTCATGTACTACGAAATCTGAAAATACGTAGAATTAAGTAACGACAAAGACATGCTAAAGCACTTTTCGACTTGCACTCAGAGCAAAATGCAGGAATGGCATTAATATAATGGTAATCGACAACAGAATGGCCTTATAATACTATTGTCGATTAGCGTCATGACGCTATTCTTGTGTTTTGCTCTGATGAGTGCAAGTCGAAAAGTGCTTTAGCATGTCGTTACTTAATTCTATTTTATTCATTTATTTATTTATTATTATTTCTTTTGGAGGGGGTTAAAAATTTTGCATTTTAACTATAGCCAACTGGTAAACTATGCTCAAACGAAGCAGCCTTGTTAAATACAACACTATGTACACACTGCAGCTTTATGTATTCTCAAACCATCTCAAGCATGTATGCTAATTAAGCATATTTTCATGGAGATAAAATTTTAATGCAATGTAATACCCATTTGTAACTCAATTTTATGGACATAATTGCGTTACTGGTACTCAATCAGTTTAGCAATTCACGGTTCAATACACACACACACAACTACATGTACCGGTAGGCTGTGAGGACTGAGGTACAACGTAGTAACTCAAACGTACATACTGCTTTTATAAGACATGTGATGTACCGGTACTGAAATGTTTTCCCATGGGGAAAGTAAAAAATTAGTGGGAAAAAATATGAAAAAGTAAGCCATAACGTATCTGTACAGGTGCATTTATGTACATGTAGTTTTACTCTATCCATACGGTACACATATGTACAGTACCAGCAGAAGTATTGTTAAAGGTGCATTCTTCCCGATACTGGATGATGTGCAGCATGGCCATTGGGGTATACAACATGCTGTATTGCACGTACATTGTACGTGAACCCACCAACCAATAAGGTGATATAGGCCGTAATGTTTCTCACAAATTGCGGTTTACATTGTCTTTATATTGTGGAAGACTTGGTCTGGACATGACTACATGGTTGCCACAGTAAACTCTCATCATAGCAAAGGGGCTAAACTTATCCGGGAAGCCAATGAGTAACAATCGACTTCATTTTCCGTGGTGAATAGGCATCATACCATTTATTTCATTTATGCACTTGATGTACATACACAAGTAAAACAATTCCAACAGTTTATTTGGCGCAATGTCAACCAAAACGTTTCATACTACAAAAGTATAAAAACCAATTTATTTAAAATCTGGCCAAGCTGTTTATACAGCATATGAAGGTCAGAGCCAACAAATTCATGTCTGTGGAATGCTAGATATGTCATGTAGGCCTACAGTGTAGTCACATTCTGCTGAGATTGCCCGTGCAGCTGTTGCCAATCATCCACTCATGCAGATGCTAGGACATGTATGTTTTGGGCACAACTTTTTATATCAATATGTAGGCCTACCATGCACATATATATGCACAATGTGCAGATAATACAGTAGAATTTCGTCAACTTAAGTCAAATTCAACATAAAATTCATACTCAAACATTTGCTGCAATTAAACTTTTAAAATCATTCCCTTCAGATTTGAGTTAACGAGACACCACTTGAATGCCTTATTTTCTAGACAAAAAAGCCAAAAGCAAACCAACTTTGAGACAAATAATCTGATTTCTTTAATAATAAAAACAATATCGCATTATTACTGTTCTCAAATGTGTTTTTTTTAGCAAACCTGAAATTTTGTTCCTGAATTTTTTTTTTTTACAGTAACTGTTTGTTACATTTCACTGCCTAAATTTAAATGTTATGCGCATACATGAGCATGGAAACCTCATGTTCTTTCCTCAAAAACCAGATACCGGTACACACGTTTCTAACTCTTAAGTCTTTTTCACATATACTGTGCATCATACAATGCAAGGCCTACACGATTCAATTTCAAGCCTACGTACTGGTACATGTACATGTACACTATAAAAATATTGTCTTCAAGGATCTGCCCATAGTAAACATGTTTTTGACAGTGACACTGTATTGATCAATGATATCTAGGTCAGATTTGGTTGGCCTTCCAGGGGGCAGAATAATCTTCTCAAGGCTGTAAGGACTGTGCATACATTCCTACAAACAGTTCCATTGGATATGAACAGCGTACTGGCATGTGTCCATGCTGTACATGCACAATAGTCGTTGCTGTCTGGCTAGTGACAAGATTTTATCAGTAAAATGGCATCCGACATTCTTGTGCCATATATGGTCAATTTTGTTATCAAGTCGCAATGCTCGTTGTACGGTATATACTGTACGTACACATCACTGCAATTCTACCATCTCAAACATGAAATACCAGTACAGGGTGTGTGTACCTCAGTCTTTTTGATAAGTGAAATTCCTAAAGATATTGTGTTATGAAAAAAAACCGTTGTACTGCACATGCATTTAAATTAAATGCACACAGCCAAATGCACACGTATGTATAATTCAATGTAAAATATCGATTTTAGCGGGTTTACGGGACTCATTGCCATATTTTCATGGTATGTCAACATTTGTAACATTCATTTGTTTTATTCATAAAACACTACCATCGTGGCCCAAAAAAGCCAAGTGAACTGCAACAGATAATAATGATCAATTAATAGTAAATTCATTAAAAAATGTTTCGAAGACAGTCGTAAAGCGAAATGTTTTCCTTTCGGTCCTGATAAAAGTAATATTTTTTATCACAATGGCACGTTCAACCATAGCTCCATGGTTCAACAATACCAATTTACCATGTAGTCCTTGCTTTCTGTAAAGAGTAGTAATTATATAATATTGGATGGCTTTGAGGGTGATATGAGAATATACTGCACGAGTCATGAAAATACGGAACGAGCCGAAAGCGAGTTCGGTATTTTCATGACGAGTGCGGTATATTCTCATATCACCCAAAAAAACATCCAATATTATTATTGTTATATAAAATGAAGCTTTGTTATGAAAGATTCTCGCAATATTTTTGTCTGTTTGGTGTTGAAAACGTCAGTTTACAAATGCATGCGCTCTTTTTACTGTGGTACAGTTTCTTTTGTTACACACGCACGCAATCCATTCCCTCGACCCATGACGCGCGCGTACGCGTGTGTTCGTGGTACGCCCAGTGTGCACGCACATCAAATCTGGGCTCTGTGCTGCGTAACAGAAACAAAACAGAAACAGAAGCAAAAGCTTCATTTATATAATAATTATATAATATTGGATGGCTTTGAGGGTGATATGAGAATACCGCACGAATCATGAAAATACGGAACGAGCCGAAGGCGAGTTCGGTATTTTCATGATGAGTGCGGTATATTCTCATATCACCCGAAAAGACATCCAATATTATTATTGTTAAAATGAAGCTTTGTTATGAAAGATTTCCGCAATATTTTTGTCTGTTTGGTGTTGAAACTTCAGTTGTTTTCATGGTTTACAAAATGCATGCGCTTTTGTTACCAGTTGTTGTACAGTATTTTTTTGTTACTGTACTCTGGCGAGCATTGCACACGCACGCGATCCATGACGCGCGCGCGTACGCATGTGTTCGTGGTACGCCCAGCATGCACGCACATCGAATCTGGGCTCTGTGCTGCACAGTAACAGAAACGCACGGTATCCGCAAAAGCTTAATTTTATATAATAATTATATAATATTGGATGGCTTTGAGGGGGATATGAGAATACCGCACGAATCATGAAAATACGGAACGAGTCAAAGGCGAGTTCGGTACTTTCATGACGTGTGCGGTATATTCTCATATAACCCGAAAAGATTAAATACCTTCTTGTTTTATAAGATTTCAGCAATATTTTTGTCTGTTTGGTGTTGAAAACTTCATTTCATTTGCAACGTTTGCAACTGTATGCACTTTTGTTACTGTTGTACAGTATTTTTTGTTGCTGCACACACGCGCAATCCATTTACTTGATGCATGACGCGCGCGTACGCGTGTGTGGGTGGGTATGCCCAGCGTGTACGCACATCAGATTGGGCCGGGCTCTGTGCTGCACAGTATCAGAAACGCACTGTATAAAACAAAAATCCTCAAAAGCTTCATTTTATATAATAATTAATATTCCTTAGGAAGGAAACCAGGACGTATTTTACATGTATGATGCTGGTACATGTAGCAAAGGTGTATTTCTATATTTCCAACAGGCCTACAGTGAATTTAGGATTTGTTAGTAGTTGTCCTAATTATCTCTTTCCCCTTTTTTTGTCACCAAATCAAGAACAAAATTCAACATAAAAGTGTAGTGCAGCACAGTCCAGTGGGTATTTGAACAGGCTCTGATGAAGATGGTCTACAAAGTTTCCAAGATGAGGGATAATGCTGGATAACCTGTGAGAGAAGCTTCAATTCCAGCATATAAATTGATGTGTGAACACAACATGGATCAAATCCTTGTACTATAATTAGGCTTGACACTATCAAGCCTAGAATAAATTACAAGGTTTTCACACCTCAATCAATCACTCCCTATTTAATGATTGACAGTTCTGTAAACATCCAAACCATCTGCCCAGCCCAACCTAAAATGTAACCAGAATAACAGCAGCATGTGGCAAACACATGGCAGAAACATCACTCAACCCTTGGGCTTTCACAATAATGTGGATAGCCATATCAGCCTCAAGAGTAGGAGATTCAGGGTAAATGACAAGCCCATTTTTATCAGATTTATGGTAGAGTTGCACTAAAGGAATGAAAGGTTAACTTGTGGGTGATCTGATTTCAAAAGCTGAGGTCAATAGTGTGACAAAAATTGGCTGAGTTCTTTTTTTTGGGTTAGAAACACAAAAACTGCCCCTCCATAGATTAGCATAAAGCTGTGAAGACATAACTTATTGAAAGGATAAAGGTTTATAATCCAAACTATGTGTATTTGTCTAAATTTACCAAGTTTGTAGAACCCTCGTTTGAGTAAGAATAAGGCCACTGAGTTTATAGAAAATACTGTTGTCATCTTAAGTACTTTTCTTTTCACTAGAAACTTTGACTGAGCAGTGCGATTATATGAATTTGAACTTACCCATGCAATGTAGTTTAATGCCATTAACGACTGTACTTTAATTTTGAACACAGGTCTATGATGTACTTTGTTATTATACAGAGCTGTGATGTCAGCGGTCAGTGACTTCAACCGCGTGCGCGTGCCGCGTAATTCGTAGTAAAGCGCGCGCGCGCTTAGTCCAATTTTCGGGTTGCCAAAATCTATAAAAGGCAAGCACAAACAGAGTTCGAGGCTCTGTTCGTCTCCAGAACAGGCCCTGTGGGAAGAAGTAACCTGATGTGATGTCTGGCCGAAGAAGCAAATACTAGGTTGACGATAGCTGAGCTGGTATATACTGGCTGTACTATACTGACTGTGTACTGCTACACTACCATGGAGCTGGGCTGCCCGATCCCTATGCGGTTATAATAATACACAGTGCATATGTAATGCATGCAATGCATTGAACTGCGCGCATGCATTGAATACATAGACTGGTTACATGTCCCATTGAATGTCTACGGGCATTGAACAATAGGTGGCGCTCGCGTGTTGAAGGCGCTCACTGTACTGACTCACAGCTATTATTACAAGAAATACAAGGTCATTAAACAATAGATTTGAAGTTCAGATGAATAAAACAACCCCCTCTCTTGACATGGTATAACTTGTTTCCGGGTCCCCAATTATTTATTAAGTTGCCTTATAAATTATAGAAAGTTCCTGCTCTCGAGTATTGTTGTTTTGAAATAGACTTTAGAGGTCACAGACGCTACCATATAGGGCCAATAGTCTCTTGAAAATAGATGTCTTTCCTGGCGTTGTTGATGACTAGTCTGCTCCCGGAGCTACCCCGTGAAACTTTGAGGCCTTGACCGCTACCACTTGATGTTACTAACTACAACCTGGGGTGCAGGACTGGCTGATCGACATTGCTAGTAGTGACTTGAGGCGCTGGGAAATCACAGAGTCCATATCTGGTCGACTTCTACCGATGCAGACGGGTATTCCCTCTAGGGATCGTCACGCACTTTTAATAGAGCGAGTCCCTGGGTGAATTACACCCGTCACATATTGTTAGCGGAATCACTGAGGTGGTTTCCGTTACATTTTGGTGGCAGCGGTGGGATCTCGGAAAATTGGTGGGATCTCGGAAAATTGAAGAAATCTTAAAAGCTAGAGTATATGTAATCTTGAACGCTGAAGAATTTCTGACTGGTGGATTTCTGAAGATTAAAGTACGCTACTGACGAGGATCGAAAATGATGATGGAGAGCCCAGACCCCGAGATCCAAATCGGACCCATTCCAAGTGCAGCGGCGGAACCAGATGAGTTTGCGAGTACAAGTACTGAACATGACGGATCTGTGATGGATGAATCCCCGACGAGAGCAGGAGGCGACAATTCAACGCCGATGTTAATTAATTTGGATCCGGATCGAGAGGAACTTGTGAAGATGAGACAGGAAAACGATAATTTGAGACGGAAACTTGAGGCGTTGAAGAAACCCGAAATTCCCCCTATTTTGAATACCCGAGATGTCTGTGAAGACCGAGGAGCAATGAGACAGAGTTATAGCCCATTTGCGCAGTTAGAGAAGCCAAGGGTGAGACCAGCCACATTTGATGGTACAAGTTCGTGGACTGATTACAGGGTTCAGTTCGAACTCCTGGCAGAGCTGAATGGCTGGGGAGAGTCAGCGAAGGCGATCTACCTGGCAGCGAGTTTGCGTGGAGCTGCGCAGTCCGTGTTAGGTGACTTAGATGAGATGAGAAGACGGAACTATGGCTCACTCACCGCAGCTTTGGGTCAGAGGTTTGGCCCTGAGAATCAGACCGAATTATTCCGAGTCCAGTTAAAAAATAGACCGAGAAGACGAGACGAAACATTACCGGAATTGGCTCAGGCAATAAGGCGATTGACGAGATTGGCGTACCCCACTGCGAATTATGAATTGCAAGAGACCCTAGCCAAAGAACATTTTATTGATGGATTGGGAGACGCGGACATACGATGGCGTGTGTTTCAGTCGAGACCCACAAATCTTGAAGAAGCTGTACGAGTAGCGGTAGAACTGGAGGCTTTCCAGATGGCCGATAAGCAGAGGGCGTGGTCCAGAAAACCGATAGCTAGGATGGTCAACGCAGATGAAAAAGAAAATAACGGAAACTACTTGGAAGGTTTCAACGCCGGACAGATGGCGACGTTTGCGGCTAATATTGAAAAAGCACTGACGGACGGTTTCAGAGGTCTGCACAAACAGTTGACTGATCATGACGGCAACCGAAGAGATGTTACAAGTGCCCACAGACAATCGACCTACGATATGCCAAGACGTAGATGGGAGGGTCAGCGACAGGAGAGTCGTCCTCCGATGGAATGTTGGAACTGCAACGAAACTGGACATATGAGAAGAAACTGTCCGAAGCCAGACAAACGACGATTTCAACAGGGAAACGGGCAACAGTCGGACAGCAACCGGGCCAATGTTCGGCTGAGGAGTCAGGGCCCAATGGTAGCAAGGCAATAGGTACCCAATCATTATTGACGGGTACCGAGGGAATATACATAGATGGTTTCTTAGAAGACACGAGAGTGACGTTTCTCGTTGACACTGGGGCAAACATTTCCATAGTGAGGCCCGATGTTTACTACAGGATACCGCCAGAGTTGCGACCACCACTGGTTGACGAGAAAATTAAGATGACGGTGGCTAATGGGAAATCACTCGCGTTCATTGGACGCGGGAGTTTTAAGATTACGATTGACGGAGATGAAGTCGTGGAGGTGTACCACCGAGTATGGGTAGCAGACATTGAGCTGGAAGGTATCCTGGGGTATGATTTTCTGCGACAATATACTAGCTACCTTGATGTTCGAAGAGGAGAAATCAAATTTCGGGATGACGCGGCCCGTTTTGCAACCGAAGGAAGTGGAACCACAACGTGTTGCCGCGTGATTGCAGAAACGAGTGTGTATATTCCACCAAGAAGTGAGATGATACTACCCGGGCGAGTAATGAATGGAGGTGACATAAGTCTAGCAGTGATGAAACCGACTGAGAGGTTTGCCAAGCATCACGATGACGTGATGGTAGCCAAAATACTGGTAGACGTGAGACGAAATGAGGTTCCGATACGCCTTTTTAACATAAGTGATGCGCCGGTGAAAATATACAAAGGAACGCACGTGGCGGAGTGTGAGCCAGTTGAAGAAGTAGTGCCCGCCCAAGAAAAGACGTTGCGCACGGCAGTCATACAAACCCCGGCAGATGTTTCGCTTGGAAAGGGAAAGTTATCGAGGGATGATTTGCCAGAATATCTGAAGAATCTCTATCGAGAAAGCAGCGCACACCTTAATGCTGAAGAAAGTGAGAAGTTATTGACGCTTTTGATGCGACATCAGGATGTTTTTGCGTCCTCCCCAGACGACTTAGGGAAAACAGCCGTCTACCAGCATCGAATTGATACAGGTGGAGCAAGACCGATAAAACAACGAGCGAGGAGACTGCCAATACACCAGAAGAAAGAAGCCGACACTGAAGTGAATAAGATGTTGATGAGAGACATCATCGAACCGTCGTGTAGCCCGTGGGCTTCGCCAATAGTACTGGTGAAGAAGAAAGACGGCACAATCCGATTTTGTGTCGACTACCGGAAGTTAAATGCGGCAACGGTCAAAGACTCATATCCTTTGCCGCGAATTGACGATTCACTTGATGCGTTGTCAGGCTCCGTGTGGTTCTCTACGCTGGATCTACAAAGTGGTTACTGGCAGGTTGAGATGGCGGAGGAAGACCGAGATAAAACCGCATTTGTGACCGGCACTGGAGTCGGATTTTACCAATTTAAGGTGATGCCTTTCGGGCTCTGCAACGCTCCAGCAACATTTGAAAGGCTTATGGAAAGAGTTTTATCCGGGCTCCAATGGCAGACCTGTCTGTTATACCTCGACGACATCGTTTCGTTTGGTAAAACGTTCCAAGAAGCACTAGAGAGGTTGGAAGAAGTACTAATCAGACTAAAGACAGCAGGACTGAAGCTGAGTCACAAGAAGTGCCACTTGTTTCAGCAGAGTGTTTCATTTCTGGGACATGTAGTTTCGAGTGGAGGAGTGGCAACTGACCAGACGAAAATAGACGCTGTACGAGAATGGCCGACGCCGAGAAATACAACCGAAGTGAGGAGTTTTCTTGGCTTGTGTTCCTACTACCGGCGTTTTGTTAGAGGATTTGCCGAGATTGCTAGGCCACTGCATCGACTGACCGAAAAGCAGCGTGATTTCATGTGGACTGATGAGTGTGAGATGGCCTTCAATCGTTTAAAGATGGCGCTGACGTCAACGCCCATTTTGGCATATCCAACGAGTGACGGTGACTTTGTATTGGACACCGACGCAAGTAACTCTGGCCTTGGAGCTGTACTATCGCAGATGCAAGGAGGCACTGAGAAAGTTATTGCGTATTTCAGTAGGACACTGACTAAGGCCGAACGCCGATACTGCGTCACAAGAAAAGAACTTCTGGCAATGGTTACTGCAACAAAGCACTTCCATCACTACCTGTACGGTAGTAAATTTCTGATACGAACCGACCATGGAGCACTGAGATGGCTAATGAATTTCAAAAATCCCGAAGGTCAGACGGCTCGCTGGATAGAAGTTATGAGCACCTATACATTTGACATACAGCACCGGCCCGGGAGGCAACACGGTAACGCCGATGGCTTATCTCGCCGCCCGTGTGATGAGTGTCAACAGTGTAGTAGCATCGAGCGCAACGAGGTGCGGGGACAAACCACTGCCGAAGATAAAGGACCCCAAGAGGCCGCAGATGAAGGTGACGACTCAGCGGCGGAAGAAAGCACGTCGCGGAGGGTGCACTGCGCAGTAGTAATTACTGATGGTGATGAAGAAATTCCCGATGAGCGAAATGGAGACGATGTTGAAGCTGAGGACCTAAAAGACGGTAAAGACAGTACACGAGATAAGTTCACAGACGGCACGAGGCCAAGAAGTGGCCTGAGTTTTGATAACGGAAGAAATTTTGAAGACGAGGGTGGAGATTGCCCTGAAGACATGTCCGAAGATGGCGAGTGTAAAGCCACTGGGGACAGAGAAGAAAACGAAATTAGCCCTGAAGACGTGTTCGAAGATGGCGAGTATGATGCCACTGGGAACAGCGATGAGGGCGGGAAAAACTCTGAAGAAGAGTTGAAGAATCACGTGGGACTGGAAGAAGACAGTCCAAGATGTATTGACAGAGACGAGGGCGGAGATTGCCCTGAAGAGATGTCCGGAGATGGCGAGAGTGATGCCACTGGGGACAGAGAAGAAAACGAAATTAGCCCTGAAGACGTGTTCGAAGATGGCGAGTATGATGCCACTGGGAACAGCGATGAGGGCAGGAAAAACTCTGAAGAAGAGTTGAAGAATCATGTGAGACTGGAAGAAGACAGTCCGAGATGTATAGCCGTGAACTTAAGAAGTAGAAAGTGTAACTACCGACAGAGGTCAAAAAGCGAGGAAAATGCTAAAGATGATAATTCAAGTGACGAATTAGATGTAAGCTCAGCGGAAAAATCGGATGAAGTCCTGCGAACACGGTCTGAAGAAAACCGTGACTGGACGGCCGAAGATTTACGGGAATCACAAATGAATGATCCAGTGATTGGACGGGTAATACAGTGGAAGGAAACTAGAGAACGGAGACCGGAGTGGTCTGAGGTCTCACCACAAGACAAAGCGACAAAAAGTTACTGGTCGCAATGGGATCGCCTAGAGATGAAAAATGGACTGCTGTGTCGAAGTTGGGAATCTGTAGTGGGAGACAAAGTGACATGGCAGCTTATCCTCCCAAAGAACTTCCGAGCGGAGATATTACAACGTTTACATAGCGATCCAACGTCCGGACATTTAGGCCTGAGAAAGACGTTAGACCGAGTGCAAAGACGATATTATTGGTTTCAGTGGCGACAAGATGTTCATCAGCTCAGTAAAACCTGCGATGACTGTGCGAGAAGAAAACCTCCCCAGAAGAGACGTAGAGGACCGATGAAGCAGTACAACGTTGGACTACCGATGGAAAGAATTGCCATCGATGTCTTAGGACCTTTACCGGTTACAAAAGACGGTAACAAGTACATTTTGATTGTGGGTGATTATTTCACCAAGTGGACTGAAGCATATTCGATTCCAGACCAAGAGGCGACCACGGTTGCGGGAAAACTGGCGGAAGAGTTCATCTGCAGATTTGGAGTGCCACTACAACTTCACTCCGATCAAGGTCGAAATTTCGAGTCACATGTGTTTCGGGAAGTTTGCAGAATAATGGGCATCGAAAAGAGCAGAACAACTCCTTTACATCCTCAATCCGATGGGATGATTGAGCGTGCAAACAGGACGATCGAATCGATGTTATCGATGTATGTAGACGTCAACCAGCAAGACTGGGACCGTCATCTGCCCTACGTCATGATGGCGTACCGAACATCTGTCCATGAAACGACAGGTTGTACAGCAAGTGAAATGATGTTAGGAAGAGACGTCCAGTTACCGGTTGATTTGCTAACGACACACCCAACTGAAGACAAAGGTCAGGAACTAACGCAGCAATATGCGCATGAGTTGCGTGAGAGGCTAGAGACGGTCCACGCATTTGCTAGGGATCACCTCAAGATTGCCAGTGATCGACAGAAGAGGTATTATGATCACAAAGCTGAAGGCGGAGGTTTCCACAAAGGCGATGCTGTGTGGCTGTATTCGCCACAGAGGAAAAAGGGACTGAGCCCAAAGTTACAGCGACCATGGGAAGGACCGTATCTCGTCACAAAACGGCTGAGCGACGTGACATACCGAATACAGAGGTCCCAGAAGTCAAAGCCGAAAGTTGTACACAGCAACCGGCTGAAGCCCTATTGTGGTGAAAGTCCACCAAATTGGCTTGATAAACATCACAAAGAAAGTGGCAACAACGAGGGAAATACTGTAGAACGGCCACCAGAGGAGGAAAATCTGAGGCCATTGACACCCACAGGCGAAGATGCAATGGAGGCGGGAGAAAACCGGAAACACGACAAGAAAAGTAGTGGAAAGAGAAAAACTAATGACGAGGGCCGTGAGACAGCTCGGCTGGACTTAAGACGCAGTGGACGGAAAAGTAAACGCCCAGCAAGACTGCGTGATTTTGAAGTGAATATTGATTAGACGTGACAGCAGACATGTATATAATACTGTAAATGCGTTTGAACAGGGCACTTATGCGGAGGTGTGTTCTAAATTACATTATGCATGCACACAGAGAATGAGTTCGACAGTGAGATGTCATGAATATGTATGTACAGTACAAACGACGCCTAGTGAGAGCAACGCAGCTGCGCAATCACGTACCTGCGCCTGTCACGACCCTCTGCAATTTGCATAACTAGCGTCCCTGGTGATGGGTAAACAGAAGATATTTTTTTTATCATTCGCACAGCTCATCAGACAGCAGATCAGACGTACTATCGAAAGAGCTGGAAACATCAATAATAAAATGGAGCACAACCCTAGGCCTAATGGCTATACTTGCCGGCTTTGCCGGCGCTGGTTTCCTCGTCGAGCTGATTTGCATCAGCACCTCGACAGATTCCACAGCAGGGATCCGGAACCGGCCAAGTCCAAGACTGAGCGGGAGAGGAAACGACCCCAAAACGAGGAAAAGCCCGCCGACAGACGAGAGAAAAGGGGGGATAACAGGCTGGTTATGATAAAGAACCCCACAGACGAGGCAAAAACGAAACCAGCAGAGGACAGTACAAAGGCAAAAGAAGCTGGTAAGACGGGCCCCGCGGCCACTGAGTCTGAGAAACCCTCAACGATGGACAACCCCCAGGATTGGCTGGAGATCCACCCTTCGCCAATCAAAGCGGCAGTCAGCCAGCAATGGGCACCGTCACGAAAGGCTCCGGACGTGGACGAGATATTCAGAAGATCGCTGAACGTCCCCCTCGAAATTTCCCCCCTTTCGTCAGACGACACCACAGTCAGTCCTTCCAGGAAAATGCAGAGTTGGATGGACAGGGTAAACCAGACAGACTTCGGTAGGACAGACCCCCAGGCACCAGTAATCGAATTCGAGGCAGCACCATCTACCATTACAACGATTGCAGAAATCCACAGCCCGGCACCGGAGGAGCAAGCACCCCAAACCCAAAGAGAGGTGACCGGAGTGGACCCCAGGTTCTTCCGACGGGTGCGGGAAGGAAGCCCCCAATCGGCCGCTGGTGCAGAGGTCGCCTGGATGAGGACCCAGGCCAGGGAGGACCCCTCGGTGAGGAAGACCAGGGCAGATTTACTCCACCACCTGGACTTTGGAATCGAGGTTCGCCAGGTCACCGAGACCGCCACGTTTCCAGATAGGAGGGAATATTCCGTACATTATACGGAATATCGACTTCCGAGCAGCCAACCCAAACGACCAAGGAAGTGGGAAACAGGACCGGCACATCCCAGCGAACAGTAGGAAATAGGGTTTAAAATAAAACCAAAAATAAATAAATAGGCCTCAAGAAGAAGAAAATTTTCACGAATGCAGTTTTTGGAATTTTTATGATAAAAACTTGAGAAATAACAAACTAAATACTCGTGCAATCATTTTAGAAAATATTAACTCCCACTATAAGTTAGCCCTTCGATTGAATTGATTGTAAAAATATATATATATATAATTAAAATTAGGTCTAAAGTTGTATTGAAAGTGTGCGCTAAATTATAGCCGCGGCGGTGACTTGCCTTAAATTGCATGCCTGCGCCTATAGGCCTACATAAAGTTTCGCGCGCGCGCGAATCAAAAAGTGCACTTGTGAGAAAAAGTATTTCCCGCCGTTGTGACTGGCTAGTAAATGACCCATGATGCTTTGCGCGCGCACCAAAAATGTTATCAAACATGGCGGCGAGTTCGTGAAAGTTTCACCGCGCGGTTTGACCGGAACCTAGCTGCACTTTTCGACTACATAAAGGTACTGACAAATGTTTTAATTGGTCAAATGAAAGAAAGGGATAGAATGTGTATATTACTGTTCTGTTGAAGATGGATAAATTGTAAAATATTCGGTTGATTTTGATAAATTTGGTCGGAAGGTTTAAACATGCATGATGTGTATAGCGCGTTGCATTGCGATTATGTATGGAGTAGCATGCAGTGCATGATCGGATTTAAAAGAAATTGTAAGTTTTGGATAATGACGAATAGATACGTGACAGTTTGGAAATTAGTAAGCCTAGCCATGCTATAGCCTAACACTCTCCTGAATATGAAACTGTAAACTAAAATATTAAACTAAAGTTTGAGATCTGGGACTCACTTAGTGCATTGTTTGTCATGATTGTACAGCACGGCACTAGTAATTAATGTAGCTTGTGGGAGACTGTATAAACTTTATGCCTAATGCAGCCTAAAACACGTATCTGAAAACTGCTGTAGATCAATTATAAGGCAAAATGTTGTTACAAAATGACAAGTTAAACGTAAAAAGATTTTTAAAGGTTTTAAAAGAGTGCAAATTTAAGAAAAGTTCTGTGTTGCGGCCGAAATGCACATGAGATACAAATTTTTAAAGTTGAATTATAATGTTGAGAATTTTTCAGATAATTTGGTAAAGTAAGCTCTTTTTGTTGATGTTTTCCACTTGACAATTTTTGTCCTAAAAACAAACAAAAAAAACTGCTTGTTTAAATGCGAGGACACATTTCAGTCTAAGTCGGGGGGAGTGTGACAAAAATTGGCTGAGTTCTTTTTTTTGGGTTAGAAACACAAAAACTGCCCCTCCATAGATTAGCATAAAGCTGTGAAGACATAACTTATTGAAAGGATAAAGGTTTATAATCCAAACTATGTGTATTTGTCTAAATTTACCAAGTTTGTAGAACCCTCGTTTGAGTAAGAATAAGGCCACTGAGTTTATAGAAAATACTGTTGTCATCTTAAGTACTTTTCTTTTCACTAGAAACTTTGACTGAGCAGTGCGATTATATGAATTTGAACTTACCCATGCAATGTAGTTTAATGCCATTAACGACTGTACTTTAATTTTGAACACAGGTCTATGATGTACTTTGTTATTATACAGAGCTGTGATGTCAGCGGTCAGTGACTTCAACCGCGTGCGCGTGCCGCGTAATTCGTAGTAAAGCGCGCGCGCGCTTAGTCCAATTTTCGGGTTGCCAAAATCTATAAAAGGCAAGCACAAACAGAGTTCGAGGCTCTGTTCGTCTCCAGAACAGGCCCTGTGGGAAGAAGTAACCTGATGTGATGTCTGGCCGAAGAAGCAAATACTAGGTTGACGATAGCTGAGCTGGTATATACTGGCTGTACTATACTGACTGTGTACTGCTACACTACCATGGAGCTGGGCTGCCCGATCCCTATGCGGTTATAATAATACACAGTGCATATGTAATGCATGCAATGCATTGAACTGCGCGCATGCATTGAATACATAGACTGGTTACATGTCCCATTGAATGTCTACGGGCATTGAACAATAGGTGGCGCTCGCGTGTTGAAGGCGCTCACTGTACTGACTCACAGCTATTATTACAAGAAATACAAGGTCATTAAACAATAGATTTGAAGTTCAGATGAATAAAACAACCCCCTCTCTTGACATGGTATAACTTGTTTCCGGGTCCCCAATTATTTATTAAGTTGCCTTATAAATTATAGAAAGTTCCTGCTCTCGAGTATTGTTGTTTTGAAATAGACTTTAGAGGTCACAGACGCTACCATATAGGGCCAATAGTCTCTTGAAAATAGATGTCTTTCCTGGCGTTGTTGATGACTAGTCTGCTCCCGGAGCTACCCCGTGAAACTTTGAGGCCTTGACCGCTACCACTTGATGTTACTAACTACAACCTGGGGTGCAGGACTGGCTGATCGACATTGCTAGTAGTGACTTGAGGCGCTGGGAAATCACAGAGTCCATATCTGGTCGACTTCTACCGATGCAGACGGGTATTCCCTCTAGGGATCGTCACGCACTTTTAATAGAGCGAGTCCCTGGGTGAATTACACCCGTCACATATTGTTAGCGGAATCACTGAGGTGGTTTCCGTTACAATAGGGTACAATCCCAGGGGGTGGGAACAGGGATCCTACTGGTAAGAATTCTGAAATTATCGATATTGAAAAAAGTGTGTAAAAGTAGCATGCACAATTGTTCAGCCCAACTACCAAGTTGCATGTAGGCTCAGGTAGCATGGCTACATGTACCTCCTTACCACTTAAAAAGTCTTAATCTTCACATGAAACAAATCATTAATAGCTAGATCAAAATTAAGCAGTGTTGTGCATGTCTGGTCCCACATGTAGGTACCTGGGGAAATAAACATTAAATTTTCCACCCTGGCCCTCCCACACAAACTACCCACCAGTATTACAGTACTGTCGTTCAACCGTACAATTGTGTTTTATTTCCAATCCCTAGATTCACATGCCGGCAGTTAATACCAAATGTTCAGTTTTCAACCTTAAAGGGACATACCGGCTTTGTTTGGGCTATCTTGAGCTCAAAATAAACCCATACATGATTCTGAAAGTCTTTCCGAAATAGACTGAAGAGAACCTGAAAAGAAACCATCAAATTTGGCAGTTTGAGCATTTTTCTTAAAAATCAAAAACACATGATGTTTCCTTGGAGTTACATGTAGTTTTATTTCAAGCCTTTATTCCGGGAGTTACTTTAGCTCTGATTTTTTTTTTTTTTATTAGACAAAAGACACTACATGTATTTATTCAGGTTATTCCTACCAGAAAAATCAGGCATCATTTGGTTATAATCAATATACATGTAGTATCATAGTTAAAAGAGACATAAAAGGCATTAAAAGAGCAGCAATTGGAACCCGCCAATTGTTTCTTTATTTGGCGGGTTCCAATTGCTGCCCTTTTGATGGCTCTTTTAACTTTATGATGCTATATTGATGACCAAATGATGCCTGATTTTTCTGGTAGGGATGAAACAAAAACATAACTCTTAAAAATCGAACATAAAATTTGGACACAAAGTCCGAGGAACTGAAGCGAGTTCCACCGTGGACTGTCTACCGGACAATGTGACATCTAGCCTCACGGCACACACACGTTGGTACCGGTACAGTGCCATGTTTCATCATTAGGCGTTTTAGTCTGTACACCTACTCTGGTAGGGACTTGACAAAAATATTTCAAAGTTCGATTTTGATTGAAAATATCATCTCACATTACAGATTATCTTCTGTAAATTCCAAAACAGCATTTATCGCATAAATTTAGCAAGCAGTAGCCGAGATATGCGTCTTAGAAATCGGCCGTTTTCCGCAAAATCGTGCGTGTAAACTGATTAGGAGAGAGCTCGAAGAATGCGATGTAGTATGTAGCGCCCCCACAGTGACATATTGCACCAAGCCAACGAAGATATCTTCAACTTCAAGTCTGATTAGTCTTAGTTCAACACGCCGTCTCGTTATTATTATTATTTCTTTCTGGTATTCATACCAAGGATTCCTCAATAGTGCTGATTGCACTGTCACTCGTAAGCGTGAGGAAACCCATGAAGAATTAGCCAGAGACACCAGGGAATCCCCTTGCTCTTCACGAAAGAATGCTCTGGGATCTTTAGAGTGCATTACCATTACCGAACACACTGGACCAACGGCAAGTGTGGTTGAGTGCCTTGCTCAAGGGCACAGGTACCGCAGCCGGGTTCGAACCCGCAACCCCAAGTTTTCACCCATGATTGTGAGTCAATGGCCCTAACCACTCGGCCAAGAGCACATATTTTAATACGCCTGGAATGAAAACCACGCACTCAACGACGCTCACAAAGAGTAACTGATTATCATTTTTGTGGGCTAAAACAAACAAGGGGCATGTGTTTTACACTGAAATTTTGCACAAACACAGACAACATTCAACAATCTCCCCAAACTGTAACTGGTTTCACAAGTCTGTTTCGCAACACAAACTACCCTTTTTGGACCAGAAATCTCACTGTCAAAAAAACATCTTGCTGTGTTCCAATTTAAATATTTCAAAAAAATTGGAATTGAACAATCTTGTGATGTTTTACAGCGCATTTTTCAAGATGCGCCACTTCGCAAGAGCAATCGATTGACTTGGGTGTTTCCCAGCTGTATTGGATTATATTTTGTAAAATTTAGCGACGACCTCTGTAAGTTTTACAAAAATTAGTCCAATGCAAATACGGTTTTAGTATAGCTCCATATTAATAGGCCTACTACTAGGCCTAGTAAAATCACACAAACACTGCACATACAGTACTATAGCACCGGTACGTACCTCCCTGTTGTTGAACGGGCTGCGCCTGCGATTCCGTCATGGCAGCAGGCATGACTTCTTTCGATTTTCGCTTCACTCCACCTCGCTTGACAGGCCACGCGACAAAATACCCACCGAAACTTGTGAATAGTTACACCTCCCTCAGTACCCTCGTCCCGCCGCTAGCTACAGGCTACTCACTAACGACACGTTAGTCGCAGTTCGATCGTCTTGGGAGGGATGAAATTTACGCGCTCGGATGACAAGAAAATTGTGATCTTCGGCGGCGCGCGTGTACGTACGTACGTGTACACAAAATATGTTATGTTTTTGCAGATGTGTGTACGTGTGCACGCGTAGAGGGGAGGGAGGCGGAAACCATGTATGTACTTGTTGCAAGAACCAGACTAAGTTCTAGGCAGGAGGGGGAGGAGCTTATATTTGCTTACGTTTTTGACAATCGCAAAACGGGTTATATTTTTCAATATAAACATGTTTATGCACATAACTGCAACATGTGGTCGGATATTATATGGTGATTCTGTTTGTTAAAATCATGTTTGTTAATCAAGTCCAAGCACAGTCTGGTTTGACAGCAGAGGGTGCCATGGCATTGTAAATTGTCATATCAGCAATGTGCGCGCGCTAAATTTGTGCCACGAAATACGCAGCTCCATAGCAAAGGCATGGAGCTGCGTATTTCGTGGTACGAATTTGGCAAGCGCGCATTGCTGACGAGCCTGTGCCTTTAAATTCATTTGCCAAAATTGCAAGAAATTCAGCCCAATTAGCCTTTTTGAAGTATGGCGGACACAATAGGAGGGCGCACTTTGCAGTGGGTATAAAATCGACTAAAATGCAAAATAACTAAGTTTTTCATTTTACACTTATTAATTTTATTTATAATTCTGTCTAGTATGTATTATAATTACAACATGTAAATCAAGTTTTTGGAAAGAAATACAATTGATAAAAAAATTCATACCCAAATGAAATTGCGCCCTCTTCTTTTGTTCTGCCATACTTCTAAAAGGCTAATTGATCATCCTGCATATCGGGATAAAATCAAATTATACTCCGACCGAAAGATTGAGTTAAACATTTTATTGGTCAGTAAAGTGTATAACAACCTTATGGCAAGGCCGACTTCACCAGCCTCAGTATGAGCTGCTGAGGCAGGGTGCGCCACCGTGCCTAAAGTGCCTCCCTGAGCTCCTGCACTTCTAAGGCTATATGGGAAGACAAGCGGATGTAGTGGTCAGCTCATCCAAGGCAGGTTCACTTGTGTTGAAATCTCAACAAATGGTTATTTTTCACACTATACTTTACAATTTTGTTACATGACATCAATTGAAAGTTTTATTCCATGAAAATAGTTATACCAGAAAAATCATGACTTCATCTCATTTTACTGCATTACATAAATATAATTCAAAATGATTTAAATCCAATGCAAAAATATACAGTCTAGTATATATTTTCCAAAATGAAAATTGTACAAATATTGCAAAACACAAGATATTTTGAAATTAAAATCTATTTAGCTAAAATAAAAATATATTTTTTATTTTGCATAGATTGGTTTCCGATCCTATCGCTTATTGCGAAGATATAAGGATCTGAAAACAGTCAAAAAAGAGTGTACAGGGGTCCAAAAGTGTGACATTTGGTGTCCCCCGTTACACCTGATATGTGTTATTTTTCGTACAAAAATCATTAAAATGGCCTTTAAACCATCTTGTATAAATTGTACTTTATGTACTCACTCTTTGAGATGGAAAGTATTTAAAGAATGTGTCCTGAATTTACAAAAACAAGATGTAAAATGTAACGGGGGACACCAAAATTGGACCCCTAATTTATAGAAAGACCCTACAGTCATTTCGCCCCAGAACCACTTCGCCCTAAAACCACTTCGCCCTAAAACCACGGCCTGTGCACGAAGTTGTTTTGGGGTGAAGTGGCTTTTGGGCGAAGTAGTGTTTGGACGAAGTGGTTTGGGGGCGAAATGGCACTTGGTCGAAGTGGTTCAGGACGAAGTGGTCCAGGGGGAAATGGTTTTGATTGATTGATTTTACGTCTCGCGAGACGAAAAATAATTGTTTTGCTCATTTCTCAAAGACTATAGCCCTTCAGACAAAACCATTTCAGGGGAAGTTCTCTGCCGTCATCATGTTTATATCGTGTCGGTTATGTGTAAACCTGTGAACATTTCTGATTCTTCGAGATACCAATCATGTGTACAGTGAACAATTTCGTTCTGAAATATTGGATTGCTATGCAATTTTTCGTAGCAATTAACATTTTGTTTAGCAATCCAGTATTTTTGTAAAGCAAATTCAAAATGGATGATTAAACGCTGCATATAAGGGCTTCTTTTGCGAGTTATTTTAAAGACTACAAAAATGTTCCTAATATTCACATTTTAAATTTGATCAAAAAATGACAAGTATTACAAGTGACTAGACCAGGGGTGAGATTGGAGGGAAGAAAATTCCACGAAAAATTCGGATAAGTTTTGCAGGGCACTTCGCGCGCAAATTTTACCGAGTGCAGTGGATGCATACATGTACGGTACGGTACATGTAAAATGTGAAAAATGGCCCTGTATCATATTTCAGCAAAATATTTCTTTAATTTATATCATTGATGAGTGGGAAAAAAAAATACCAACACAAATCCCCTTTTCCGATACGCCTCCTCTATCCAACTCTTGTATTAGGTATCTACCCCCTTTTCCCCAAACGACATCATTTTTATAAATGTAATTTTCTTTTGTTGCCAAAAGAAAAAGGTGGCTATATATAATGCACGTGGGTCTGGAAGCACAGTAGGAAAACAATATGCATAAACTGGTACCCATCTCCATTGGCATTATAGGCAGATTATCAGTTGCACAAGTTTTTTTCCCACCAGCTGTGCGGACAGAGTGGTTCGCGTCGCGTTTTTTCCCCCTGAAAATGTACCAATTACAATGCAGAAATTTCAACAGAAATCAAAGTTTTAAGCAATGCCTACCGACTTAAGGGTATATAATAATATTTTTTTATGTGTGTAGGCGGACCGGAATTTCAGCGTATCGTGCCGATGCGCACGTGGGGATCAGGAGAACCCTGCCGTTAGCCGTCGCGGTACGTTATTCTGGTAATTTTTCAATTTTCGTTATTTCACTAACATTAACAAAACTGATCTGGAACTGCAAGAATAAGGACCAGATTTTTAAGAAAAAAATTTGTCGCAAATTACATTGCTAAATCCAAGTCAAAAACTGCGATGCACTTTGAAAAGTGGCATCACAGATTGTCAAAACGCATCGCATTTTGCAACGCGATACAGGGGAAATCGTTCACTGGTGTACTGCCAATTATGTTTACTCCACATTGTCTCTCTCCACCCAGGTGTATAAATGGGTACCAGACAAAAATGATTGGGAAACCCAACTAATTGCTAGGGGTAAATCTGAGATGGACTAGCATCCCATCCAAGGAGAGTAGCAATGCTCCTAGTCACTCCATGCCATGGAAACTAGCAACCTCTTAGGGAAACCCAACCAACCGCTGGGGGTAAACCTGTGATGGGCTGGCATCCCATCCAGGGGAAGTAGTTTCCATGTGATGAGTATGAGTCAGTACTCATTATTACAAACAAAACATGATTACTTTACGAGGCTACAAGAGGTTGACCGGTGTAGCCACTTCTCCTGATGTCTCCCATAGCGAAGCACACAGACGTCTTGCATGTGCAGTAACATACTGAATAGGAACCACTGCTAGGTGAATGCATAGTAACTCACAGCATCGCACCATTCCTACTGGGATACCGGGGAAACAGCGATGCACTAGGTCCCTGTACATTGAAAACAATCAAATGTAAGGTGTGATTTTATTTCAAGGAGCGTGTTCAGATGTTTTTTCAGAAAATTGATTTTATTCTACACAATCATATAAAATAGATCTCCAAAATACTATCCAAACACTGGCAAACACAGTTTGGTGAAGTTTGATGGTGTTTGCTAATGTTTTATGGGCTGTCCACACCTGCAAACTTGTTTTATGTGAAGTGTTTGCGACTGTAGAGGGGGTTTCAATGATCTGACTGTTTGGTGATGTTTGCGACTGTAGAGGGGGTTTCAATGATCTGACTGTTTGGTGATGTTTGCGACTGTAGAGGGGGTTTCAATGATCTGACTGTTTGGTGATGTTTGTAAGTGTAGACGAGGCTTACATTTTGGGACATTGCAAATCCTTTATAAGCCTGCGAAAATCCATCAGATTAACTTGAAAATGTCTCAAAAACTTTGCAATGGACTCACTTGAAAAACGATCCAGTCAGAATCCCAGGAATATCTGTGTTGTCAGTTTTCATTGGTCGCTGAGCTGCCACTAACTTGCCCTGTATACAACACGTCATTGTTAAAGACAATAGTTTGGCGACAACAGTTTGAAATTAAACATTTATTTTTTTGCAAGCTTTCTGTGCAAAAGGTATCTTCAGCAAGACAAGACACATGGGGCCTTGGAACAACTTAAGTGGCTGATGCTGCATGCTCCCCTCTATGGACTTGATCCTGAATACATTTATGCTGGAGAATTGTTGTGAAATCATTTGGTAGCCTGGGAATTTAAGCAGTTTTATAGAGAAGAACAACTGCAATGCCGTGTTTCAAAACCACCAGTTGGCTTAACACCTCAATTGGTAGGGCTTCTGCACGTGAAGCAGAAGGTCTGCGGTTCGAATCCCAGTGGCGCCAAGTTGTTTTCCCACTGCATCCAGATTTCCCAAACTCACAGATATTTGTCTACATTTGTATACATTAAATACTTTTTCATCAGGAAAATACAACCCATTTATGTGTCAATTGCGAGTATAACTTACCGTGACATCTTCAAAGTAGAGATAATAGGAGCAGTAAAAATCGCCCTGTCTGACGGCCGCAGTGTAATAACCTTGCATTAGGTACTCATGCATCATGGGAACAATGTGCCACACCTATAGAGAACCAACAAGGCAAGAAGATTACTTTCATTGGAGAGAATAAAGCCAGGTTCATACTTCACACAAAAGTGAACGTGGATGAAAATTGACGTCAAAGCAAAGTTTTTGCGACTGGATGTCGCAGAAAGTTGAGCTACTTTTAGTTTTGTGAATGTTCGTAGTGAAATGTTTGACGTCAGATTTCCGTCAAATTCACGTTCAATTTCGCAAGAAGTATGAACCAAGTCTTAGACCTTGTGTAGGACTAAACATTCAGTCTTGTAGAGAACGTAAAGATTGTCGCAAGGCCCTGCGACAGCTTTACAGCTTTATGACTCTTACTATAGTCACATTTAAAGTGCTCATAAATATATTTCTAATAAATTGTTTGGCCTTACTAGACCCTTTGAATCAGCGGTCATTACAGAGGGTACGTTTTCATATTTAAATGTTTAATAGAACCACACTAGAAGTGCCTACTCATGCATGATGACAATGTGACTGCCCCTTTGTATGTGATAATAAACCGTATGCTCCAACCTTCTCTTTGACGAGTGAGGCAGGGTTAGGACCAGTAGTCTCCTCATTGACTGTCCCCATCACACCTAAAGAGGGCGCTGTGATCTGATCCGTCTTCCTATCCACATGAATGAAGTGCACCAGTCCAGGGAAGTCTTCCAGGTATGCCGTCATTGTGATATTACGCTGAGCCTTGATTGATAGATATTGCTGGTAATGGACGAGGCTTTCTCTCAGGAGACGTTGACATTGTTTGATGGCTTCGGCATATTGCTTGGACACATTCTCAGGCCTCGTCTTGACGTTACAATAACGAGTCTTAAAGAATACTTTCAGTAAACGACTCAACTCTGATAAGGCAGATTCCAGCCTGGAAAGAATAAGGAAAAATAAACTAGTATACAAAACCAGACTAAATTTACTTAATGGTATCAGCAAGATTTCTTCTATTTCATGAATTTATGAAACTTTACAACCAGCAGGCGGAAATGCATGACGTTTACAGGTGTCTTCCACCTGAACACCGAGATACATCGGTGGGTAGCGCCATTGTCAGCCGACGGCCAGAAACACCTAGGAATCCCCTTTAATCTATACTCTTTTAAGTGCATAACATATAACACATCAGCTTTACACCTCTTCCCAATAATGAAGTAATTATGCTTAAATGCCTTGCTCAAGAGCACAATCATCACAAACGGGTATCTAACCTGCAACCCCAAGTTTTTACCAGAACGTTGTGAGTCAACAATCCAAGCCACTTGGCCACGGTACTCCACATTCCTGTTTGAGAATGCCCATTAATTATAAATCATTTGTGCATTCATCAGATGATAATGGCCACTGTGTAATAGAAGTATCATATTACCTTGGTGACATTTCAGACATGTTGCTGCTGTCCAAGTATGTCTGTAGTCCAAAGCGCTTGACATTTTGCCAGCAATCTTTGAGGAGACTCTGGTTTTTATGCATGTCACTAGTCTGTAGAAAATAAGACAAAATTGTTCTCATTAGCAAAAAATTGACAAGCTACGATCATCATTCCAAAATATGCAGTGCTGGGATCGATCACACAAAAGTTAAGATGAGTTTAATGCATCCCAATTGCCATACGAATGTCCCAAGATAAGCAGAGTAACCCTTCCTAAGACGTACGTGTCTTAGCGCTTTGTGAAACCGGCCCCTGGTCATGTATATAAATCAAGTAACAGGTCTCGCCAGTTTGTACAAATTATCAACGATCCACCAAGACCTAGGACCGATTTCACAAAAGGTTTAATGCATCCTAATATCAACGTACCAAGATAAGAAGAGTGACCCTTCCTAAGACGCATCTTAATGTTTGTGAAATTGGTCCCAGGTTATGTTCAAAGTGCATGCGGAGAGGGGGTTTCCAAAACAAAGGGCGTTTTAAAATAAAGTGGGGGCCACCATGGATCAACGGTTACTTGTATCAACAGCTAGCGGCCTCGTGGTGCGCTGCGCATATATGCGATTGGTAGGTACCAAACTAATGTTTTTAAGCGTGAGAAAATATAATGCGTGCGTTAGAGAGTAAGAATGAAGTGAACTGCATGAGTCTCACGCTCAATGCGCGAGTGTTCACGCTCAATGCGCGAATGTTGGCAGCCCTGCATTTGTCAGAAACATTAAAAAAGAAACCATAGGTCATTTTATAAACGAATCCCAAATTAGCCCGTTCTGCACACTTCCACATTGAAACCAAGGCTCTTTGTGTCAAGTCAGCAGTACGTGTGCTCTACAGGTTAGGTACAGTATTATACAGTGACTGAGAGTGTACGTGTGCTCTAGGTACAGTATTATACAGTGACTGAGAGTGTACGTGTGCTGCTCAGCGTGGCATTTAGTTCACTTCCAGGTTTGATAAAGAGGCCGGAAGTGCGCAGACCTAATTTGGAATTCCTTTAAACCATTTTAAATGCACACAAATAAGTTAAGGAACTTACCCTAAACTTCTTTGCATGTTCACAAACTTGCTTGATGATGTTTTCTAATGACTCTGTCAGAGACCGTTGTGAAGAGCCAGTATATATCTCGGAAGAGTCACTCGTCTGACAAATCATGTTCAAAATGTACAGTGCATCACTGATAAGCTTGGCTAGCTCAACTTTTACCTATGAATGGAAATACAATCCAGTGTTGGTAATGGATGAACCTACATGTAATCACTAGCAAAAAAACTGAATTAGAAACTCCTTGTACTTACAATGGAAACCATTTTGTAGTGACCTAATACATAAACCTGGCAATCTAGTAAGGCTGTTGAGTAATCTGGTTGAATGGTTAGGATCATTGAATTTGCAGTACCCTGGGTACAATTTTAAAGCATGTTTCCTGAGAACAAATGTTTTTCACAATACATGATTATGCTTATTATTATTATTATTATTTATTTCTGGTATTCATACCAAGGATTCCTCAATAGTGCTCATTGCACTGTCACTTGCAAGCGTGAGGAAACCCATGAAGAATTCAAATTAGAAATGACCGGAGACACCGGGGAATATCCCCTTGCTCTTTACGAAAGAATGCTCTGGGATCTTTAGAGTGCGTTACCATTACCTAACACACTGGACCAACGGCTTTTCATCTCTTCCAAAGGATGGAGCAAGTGTGGTTGAGTACCTTGCCCAAGGGCACAGGTACTGCAGCCGGATTCGAACCCATGGTTGCGAGTCAATGACCCAAACCACTCGACCACAGTACCCCATTCTTAGTGCGCAATAGACCGATATAGTAAGCCCCGCCCATGTAGAAACGTGTCCAGCAACATTAATGTGCGCACAATCATTAGATTGTTTAAATCACCAAAAGACCACGTGGATGACTGGTTGGTGGACATTTCTGGATCTGTCTATTGGAGTGTACACACAACATTATCGTCTTGAGGGGCACAGCTACAGTACGCTAGCTTTACACATGTTGCAGATCATTGGTCAACTTGCCTTGCCCTGATCAAGATGGCTGGTACTGACCTGACTGACAATGACCATTGTAGTACCAGGAAAGACTGGTACAAACTGCAGAACATGGGGTGCACAGCTACAGTACGCTAGTTTCAAGAATGCCGCCATGCGCACACAGTCTTTCTTGTCGTTGGCAACTCCTGGTGAAACAGTAGCAGCAACAGCAGCAGCTTGGGGAGTGTCTTTACGGCTTGATGCCTGCAATAATTAGAAACAACACCAACCAGGTAATGCCTGGTTTCCATATTATCGCAACAAACACAGCGAGTACCGCAATGCAGACAGTCGGCAAAGTTGAACCAAGATTGTTTCCGTCAGTGTTCGCATTGCAATTGTACCGGTACGTGTTGCAATTGTCAGCGTGCATGTGTTACGATTATATGAAAACTCATCCTCTTGCAACAGTACCCCTTTAACGCACTCCCTAACTCCTGCGTACAGTGGCCCTGTTGAAAAAGGCCCAATTTGGCGGTGGGACTAGCGACAGAAATCCTGTCGCCTCTGCTGGACCAATCAGGACGCTTGCAGTGCATTGTAGCACGATTGCAGGCATTCAAATGTAACGCGCACAGATTGTAAACACCGTGCATGCATGTGATACATGTACTCGGTAATGCTGGCCGTTGTCCGCGTCGGCGATTGGCTGCTATTTAAAGCATATTGGGGAATCCCTTCCATTACATTCGTCAGCATGCATCCCTGTTATTAATTTGAAAAACTGCGGAGTAAATAAGGTTCGTCGTTTGAAAGTTTGGTAGGAATGGGACAGTCATAAGGAACGGAACCCAATACAATTTATGGAAAGTATAGAAATTGTTTCTTTTCGGCATAACATGACCGAATTGATTAAATTAAATCAAAATGACTCGGGCGTGAGTTGGCTCAAGACAACAGCCGGCTCGCTCCACAGATTTGCGTGTATTTCCTCAGGGTATTGTCACGTCGCTTTGCAGAGTAGAAATTCCCTGAGATCTCAGGATGATGAAAACTAGGCGTACTAGGCACTTTAAGTATGTCACATTGACTATGTGAACTCAGAAGTGAAGACGTCATCTTTAGTTTTAAAGAGAACACCAAAACTGTGGATGAGACAGACGACTTGACACATGTGCAAAGCCTCGACATGAGTTATCACGTCTTAGTTCAAATACTCAACGTGACAACCAAAAAGTCCCTAATTAATTAGAGTTTATTCTACTCCTTGTAACTTGTTCATCACAGATTCAAAATTTTCAAATCTCTTTTTAGGCAGCATCCAGTTGTTTGGGTGGAAAAGAGGTATAGGATGAACAAACAAACATCGGTGATGAAAGATTTTAGTGGTCATCTCTAGAGTACGCACTCACAATTTGCCAAGTTTTAGTGCTTGCAAGTATTTTTTAGTTATCCAAATATGGCTTCCCTCCCTTTTTTAAGCCATGTTTGTTCTTACTCGAGCCCTCTGTGGTTTTCTTTTCCGTTTGCTCGGTGATACACTGACTGGTGGAGTAAAGAATCTCTCGTCCTTACTACGATCCGTTTCACCATCGCTGGATGAGTCCGAGGATGGAGTGGCCTGGTGTGGTCTCCTCGTCGTGGGACTAGCCGTGATTGGTTGACTTCTCACTGTGGGATCAGCTGTGATTGGTCCACTTCTACCTTCTATGGAATCGTTGCCTGGTGTGGCTTCAATGTCACTTGCGCCGTCCTCAGAATCATGGGGGCTGTAATATGAAGACTGAACAAACAATCTGCACATCATTCTCGAAACGAATTACCCATACAGTGATACTGAGGGTCTACATTACTGACTGTAAGAAGATGCAGTGAGAATTTATATAACAGTAATACCATTTAAATGGATATCGTGAAACATGTAGAACATTTTGGAATAGTCTGGGGGCCTGATTGTGTGTAAGTAAGCAGAATTCTGAGACTTGACAGTCACCAGAATAAATCATGCAGACGGTAGCATTAAAGGCAGGATTAGTAATGAGAAGGGGTTCACCTAAGCATAAAAACATTTGATGAAATTGGTCCTAAACCCAACGCCTTGATGGTTCTGCATTCAGCCAGCGAAACTCATTACAGTAATAGGAAAACCACCCCAGCGTGAGCTGAGATTTCATTGGTCGACGCACGATAGGTTATGTTTCAAAAAAGCTATGATCTGCGATCCCCAGTTTGTTCATCCGAGGCAGTATTAAGAGCTCCCGCAAATCATTCAGAAAAGCTGTCATATTACGACCGTTGTCCTAAAGGCAGGATTAGTAATGAGAAGGGGTTCACCTAAGCATAAAAACATTTGATGAAATTGGTCCTAAACCCAACGCCTTGATGGTTCTGCATTCAGCCAGCGAAACTCATTACAGTAATAGGAAAACCACCCCAGCGTGAGCTGAGATTTCATTGGTCGACGCACGATAGGTTATGTTTCAAAAAAGCTATGATCTGCGATCCCCAGTTTGTTCATCCGAGGCAGTATTAAGAGCTCCCGCAAATCATTCAGAAAAGCTGTCATATTACGACCGTTGTCCCCCAGAAGTGTAATCAAATACGTAAACAGACTAGCACAATACATGCTACGAACCCGAGAATATTTGTTGTTTCGTCCATCGATCATGCCACGGTTCTCGTAACATGAGGACGCCATCACATGCATAATGCATGCTTTGCGTCATTACGTGCTACTCATGAAGCTCTTGATTGGCTGATGACAAATGTTAAATATTCATACCTTGCATACCCGCATATCCAAAGCCCGCCCATTTTCGGCCAAATCTGGCCGAAAAAAAACAAAAAAACATTAAACCCAGAAGTGCAGACTCGTCAAGGTTGTCTTTCGAGCTAGGCCAGGACGTACGCAGCTAGTACGCAGTATGTATGCAGCCAGTGTGTTGCCGTACGGGTTTACTACGGAAGTTGTTATCTCACAGTGGCTCGTTTTGATGCCGTGTGCAGTTTGCATACATGCTAGACCCAATATTCTCCCGTACAGCAAAAAACCTGGAGACGGCCTTGGTCAAGGCTAGCCCTAATCTAGACACAATAACTGGGATGGGACTAACCTCTCCTCCAGACGCTCCCTCTGCACTTAGGAACTCATCACTTGACGGCTGTTGGCTGACAACGCTAGACTCTGGCCAATCACAGAGGGCGCTGTTCTCAAGGGTATCTCTGGTGGGATAGAAGCTTTGGGCTAAGAGAGTTGTCATCAAGATGTCAGATGACTGTAGTTCTGATGCTTTGCGACTGGTAGAAGAAAGAAAATCAATAAATCAATACATCAAATAAGAGTAAGTTTGTGGGTTCCAGCCTCGGTAGTGCCAATGTGAGTGTCCCTGGGCAAAACACTTTGTCTTGTCAACCCAAGAGATATATGGGGATTTTTTGGGGGAATGCCTCAGTCTAAGTGTTGATGCATCTTCGCCATTGAGGCAGCCACCTAGTTGAAGCGAAATGGTTCTAGTGATTTCCTGATGACAGCGGTAATAAGAGTAACAGTGCCGGCAGTACCGTGCAGGGGAAGATATGTGCACTATGCAAGATTTATCTACCATTACTATTTTTATATTTGAGCAGGAAAAGATATTACGTAAAGAGACATTTCTGTATACCTTGAGTACAAGGCTAGTAGCTTTGCATCCACATCAACATTGCATGGACAGCATAACATGAATTTCATGAAACATGGTCAGTGTAGCCTACCTTGAGTACAAGGCTAGTAGCTTTGCATCCACCATCAACATTGCATGGACGGCATACTTCTGTCCAACTGAACGTAGTTTCCGTAGCACCATCTCCAGAGCTCCAATACATATCTCATTGACTGTTTGGTTCACTTGAAGTCGCTCTATAGCCTACAAGATTACAGTAAAACCTCGTTACATCAAATCTAAAAGCCCACATAGACCCTTTGCACAGGCAGCCATGACAGGGGGCAGTCACATTGTCACCATGCATGCTCGAGTTGGCACTTTGTGGATCTATGAAAACATGCCCCCCTGTCATGGCTGCCTGTACAAAGGCTCTATACAGGATTTGCACAACCAAAAAGCAAAATACCTTCCTTAATATTTGTCAACCAAATCTGAGTGTAAGCAAAGGATATTTATGTACTGAACCACCTTGTGACATGCCTTGTGGAAACAACCTAATTTCAGAAATGTCTCAATGTCATTTGTATTGATTCTTCAACCTCTAAGACCCTACAATGCCCTTCCAGTTTTGTCTATTTGCCTGGATGGTGGATTCCACAAAGCTTAAGTTGCCTTAAGGTGTCAATTTTTGAATGAAATATAGGGTAAAAACTACACTACAATGACCTCATCAGCCAAGGTTCCTGCCCTGTAATACTGCAGCAACCAACCTCAACCAGGAAACATTGCTCCTTGTTGTAAAGCTCAGCCCATGTATCAATTAATCTGGCCATTTCCTCCCATAATCGTTGCTTCTCGGAAATAGTATCTGGCTTCAGTCTGTGGGGAATGACGGCACAAATAGTAAAATCCAGATACACAGATACACACATGCAACACTGAAATCCCTCTTCTTCAGAGTTCCTTTTCAAGATCAGCATTGTGATCAAATGTAAAACGATGCCCATGTACAGACCACCACACATGTGCATTTTCTGTGTTGTTTTGGGAGTGAACCGTGTCACAATGCACTAAGCACGTGTTTTTTAAAAAGTATACGCACAGCAAAACACCATTATAAGATGCCTTCATTTTGGCTCCCATAATGGCAGTCTGCACACATATGCGGCCGTCTGCACACATATGCGGCCGTCTGCACACATATGCGGCAGTCTGCACACATATGCGGCAGTCTGCACACATATGCGGCCGTCTGCACACATATGCGGCAGTCTGCACACATATGCGGCCGTCTGCACACATATGCGGCAGTCTGCACACATATGCGGCCGTCTGCACACATATGCGGCAGTCTGCACACATATGCGGCCGTCTGCACACATATGCGGCAGTCTGCACACATATGCGGCAGTCTGCACACATATGCGGCCGTCTGCACACATATGCGGCCGTCTGCACACATATGCGGCCGTCTGCACACATATGCGGCCGTCTGCACACATATGCGGCCGTCTGCACACATATACGGCCGTCCGCACACATATGCGGCCGTCCGCACACATATGCGGCAGTCTGCACACATATGCGGCCGTCTGCACACATATGCGGCAGTCTGCACACATATGCGGCAGTCTGCACACATATGCGGCAGTCTGCACACATATGCGGCAGTCTGCACACATATGCGGCCGTCTGCACACATATGCGGCCGTCTGCACACATATGCGGCAGTCTGCACACATATGCGGCAGTCTGCACACATATGCGGCCGTCTGCACACATATGCGGCCGTCTGCACACATATGCGGCCGTCTGCACACATATGCGGCCGTCTGCACACATATGCGGCCGTCTGCACACATATACGGCCGTCTGCACACATATACGGCCGTCTGCACACATATGCGGCAGTCTGCACACATATGCGGCCGTCTGCACACATATGCGGCCGTCTGCACACATATGCGGCAGTCTGCACACATATGCGGCAGTCTGCACACATATGCGGCAGTCTGCACACATATGCGGCAGTCTGCACACATATGCGGCCGTCTGCACACATATGCGGCAGTCTGCACACATATGCGGCGGTTCGCACAAGCTCAATAGTGTGGTTCGAAGGTGCATCAGAAATTTGTTGAAAACAAAATCAACCTTTTTGGGGTTTTTGAGAGGGAATAACCTAAATGTGTGGGGATGAAATGGAAACTTACTGATCAGTTATTGGCCCATAATAGAATTTAACAAGTTGATGAAGAACTTGTAGTTTGTGGTTAAGAAACAGTTCCGACTCTGTTCTATCGCCATTCACTGCAATATACAGATGATCCCCGCACTGGAGGGAAACAAAAACACAATCGTACGAATACTCAGTAGTTTCCGACAAGTAGTCAGTCCATGTCTAAATCATAATAGCATCTTGGGACTTTTCCAGACTGAGCACATTCCAAGCTGTGCATACCTATGATGCAATGCTAATTAGCATAATTTAAGCCAATCACTGTGCAGTCTGGTATCACATGTCACACGAGCTTGTGCACGCACACGAGCTTGTGCAAAGGCTGGCCTGCTCATTATGGGAGATACCATTGTCTTGCTATTAAAGTAATGCCTAATTATCAGATGACCTGTACAATGCATATGCAAAACTTTAGGTAGAGGTCACTCCAACAGTCTGAAAGTCCCACTACTGTGCACATGCTAGCCATTTATTGAGGTATGACGCCCTCTCTCTACGATTGGTTGGAACAATCCACACATTGGCATCTTGCACCAAGACTAAGCCTGTTGCCAGTGAACACTGTGTACATGTATATTTTACTTGTTTTCGCACAATATTCTACAGAATTACATACCTGTTTTAAGACAAACAAGAAGTCATTCTCTGTCCTTATGGATGAATAAGGCAAATGTATTTCATTGGACAATGATGCATAAGATGCAGCTATTGGTGAAAAGAACTGAGTTGCCATGGAAATGTCCACATGATCTTGATCAACATCCTCTTTCTGTAACAAACATACATGTATAAATAGTCAGTTTAATGTGGTTAAATGGTTAACTACATGTAATAAGGTTGTCAAAACAAACTCCCAACAACATAAGATACTAATTCAGCATTCGATTCACATACTTTTACTGCTACTATGTACCTGCCATTTGCTGGGACTTCCAATTCGGTGTCCTCAGAAACTGTTAGGAGGGGTTAGGGAGCTAGGCAGGTGGCACAACACTTTTGAGGGGGCACAATTACAGCTTAGACGAACAGTTTTTCAAGGAGGCACAAGGTGGAGCACAACATTTTTTGGGTGGCCAGTTCTTGTCGTCATATTAAATAATCAGATCATCAACTAGGGTGTGACTTTGTTGCAACAAAAATGACATGTTTGAATCGCTTGACTGATTTTGATGCCATAAACACTATTTTTCATGTAAGAAGATTCCCTATCAGGATCCAGGAAAACCTAAAATGTAACACAGGTGTCCGTCCCGGTTACGAGCGTATATTGGAAATTTGTACACAGGGTTTTTAGTACGGCATGTTGTCACACTATTTGTAACCCTTTTTGGGCCCAAGTTATCTCTTCAGAACAACTTAAACTATTTCCTCGAAAATATGGTCTGTGTTGCCAAAATGCCCCCTTCACGTGGAATGACCCACATACCGGTAGAAGTTTCAGTTAATGGCAGAATGTACAAAAAGAAAGGAAGTTGGGTCATTGGCTTAAGTTATAACAACCACGGAGTCAGCAATAAAAACTGTAAGGTTTTACCTGAATAAGTTTCTTTTTGACAGCTAGTAGATTCATGTGACTGGTGAATGCTTTGTCTGCTGTGAGGAATACAATATCTGGCATGCAAGGTCGCTGCATAACCACTATTCCCTTCATGTTGGTGTTGATGTGTCTAGAAATAAACCATTTAGACATATAGAAACACTCCAACGGCAATTATTGTTAAACACAAAAACAACTTTTGTCAATGAAACTTCTGGCAATTTTTGGGCTGCAAAAAATTACTCTCACTTTCTATTTTTTTTACAGAATGTTCATTTGCAACTTGTCAACATGAACACGATATCTCAAAACATTGAAATCAGTCTGTGCATTAGTAGTCTGGTAATCGAACGCGCACTGCCATTCCTTTGTACACGGATAGACACATCGTACACAAGATTTGAATTTGTACACATTGGCTGTCATTCCAGACCTCCTTTTTTTACTGCAATTGTAGGCTGAATCTTCATCATGGCTTGTTATTTCCTAGACCCATGAACAGGGCTTCGGAAAATCCTCAGACCAGGAGCCATATCTAAGCCCAAATCTGTGGCAAACTCCACAAATGAAATTTGTCCCTTGGCTCTGATATTTGCTCAATAGGTGCACTCAAATATGTTCGAAGAGTACGCATTGATCCGATGTCTAGTTTCGGTGAAATCGTGGGGCAAAATTTTGACCCTCCGTGAGATAAAATACAGATCGTTTGCCTAAAATCAAATATGCGCATGCGCGAGAGCGGAGAGGTCAACACTAGACTGGTTCTCTGTCCTCATATTTACTTCCCTTTGCGTATGCAACAAAGGGAAGTAGGGTCATTCCGTGTCAATAAACCTTATCGACGTTCTCAATGCGTTATGGGATTGGATGACAGATGAAGCAGGGAATTTTCACACAAACCTATGGGGCTCTTGGGACATGACATCGTTTATCGATTTCATTCTCATTTTTGTGAAGCGATTAACATGTGATCTTCTCACACGCTTTTGATCAAGGAAAGATGCAATTTTTGACAAATATAATTTTTATTTTAATTGAGCTTAGATGAAATAAACTAAGAAATCTTAACTTTTTGAACGGCGCCAGTTTGTACCATTATTTCCCTGAAGTGTTTCTTGGGGAGAAAATGACACATTTTGATTTCAATGTTTTGAGATATCGTGTTCATGTTGTCAAGTTTCCTCGGTCCTACATCCGAATAACCACATGATAAAGCTAGGGCTGAGTAGGCTTACCTAAATAATCAGATACATCATGAAGAAAGAAACACCATGGATACATGTACGTAGCCATGGCATGGTAGCCACCTTCGCCGTTTCGAGTTAAAACTCGGACTTATTCTAGGCCTAAATTTGGGTTTTTAACTGCATTTTAGGCCCTACCGATGCTTGATGAGTAAATAAAAATATTTCTTATCAACTTCTCAACTCATACCTACCCAGAAACCGGAGTCAGCAGGTCAAGGAATGGGCAACCGGAGCTCCTCGAAATACGAAAATTGTCGCTTTTTTGCGCAAGCTACATGTACGTCCTGTCGATGTTAAATCTCAAACGCTGCAGTAATGTTTGCAAAATTCAAGAAATATCCGAAGAAAAAACTAATTGGGCCGCACGAGGGCGCTGCAAAAGACACAATTTAGACTTGACCAAGTCTTTCAAAGGCAGATTTGTGTATGTGAGGCTGTGATTACAACGACCTCCGCGCCTTATAGTCCAGTCAAATTAGGGTTTCACCCACCACTAATTGCAACAGAATTTCTGTAAGTGCTATGCATTTTAGTAAAGTCTCCTAAACATCATACTAAAAGTCTACCTAAATATATTTGGTGGAAAGGTGTCAAATTTGCATAATATGCAAATTACCTGCCGCCATTAGGAAAATTATACTTTTCAATGTAACTTTATATCTAGGTGCCCAATAAAAGCACATAAAGTGTCTAAACCACTGTTTGCATGGTCACTGTACACGATAAACATGTTTCTGAATTAATAGTGTGAACACAAATATGCAAATTATGCAAATTAGCGGCCACCATTAGGAAAACCGTTTTACAATACAACTTTGTACATAGGTATCTGTTCAAAGCGATGTACATGTGTAAATTACGTTTTTATGGCCATGGCCAGAGAACATGATAAACAACTTTTTCAATTAAGTGTAACATCTTTTTCAATTATGCGAATTAGCTGACAAATATTCAAACTATGAAAATTAGCTGTCGTCACTGTAACAAAAAAAAAGGAAAAGAAAAATTGAGTTATTAAACCCAATGTTCATGGAGTGACTCGTATACGTCGGATTCCAAATTTATGAAATTCATTTTGTGGTTTTAGGGTCAAATTATATTTTTAAAAATATAAATACAGTATAACATTTACCTGAATAACAAATATTTAAATATGAATATAAAAGACATACAAATTGCTAATAGAAAAATAAGAAATTAAACAAGGTCATTTTATAAGTCTATTAAATAGAAATTTACTCCAGTCAACCCCTTGAAGTCAGCCGACAGCTCTAGCCTCGGCCTTGCACTGAAGCTTGCCTAAATACCATGTGTTGGTTGTTGGATTAATTTTCGGCAACAGAAAACATGTCCGCAAAGTGTTAAACGGGCACGCATGCCTGCAGTGTCGTTGGCACACTTGCCACAGAAGGAGAGGGCACACTTGCCACAAAATACTTGGCGCGCACTAATTTTCGGCAACAGAAAACATGTCCGCAAAGTGTTCAACGGGCACGCATGCCTGCAGTGTCGTTGGCACACTTGCCACAGAAGGAGAGGGCACACTTGCCACAAAATACTTGGCGCGCACTTGCCAAAAGTACTTGGCACACTTGCCACAAAGTAACTGACACACTTGCCGCAAAGTACCTGGCACACTTGCCGCAAAGTACCTGGCACGCTTGCTTCAAAAGTACTTGGCACGCTTGCCACACTGAAGGCACGCTTGCCCCAAGAGTAAATGGTACTCTTTCCACAAACAAAGCCCTTGGCTTATTTACCACAGAAGCATCTTGTCAAAAATTGTTCGGTATTCCTGCCACAAAGGTCCTTGCATATTTGTCACAAAAGAGGGCACGCTTGCCCCAAAAGGTACTTGGACGCTTGCCACAAACAAAGCCCTTCGATCCTTGCCACAGAAAAAATAACTTTACACCCAGCACGATATGTGACAAAGGGATAAAGTACCTGGCACACTTGCTGCAAAGTCCTTTGCACATTTGGCACAAAGTAATTGGGACACTTGCCACAAAGTCCTTGACATATTCGCCACAAAAGAAGGCATGCACGCTTGCTTCAAAAGTACTTGGCACGCTTGCCACACTGAGGGCACGCTTGCCCCAAGAGTAAATGAGACTCTTTCCACAAACAAAGCCCTTGGCTTATTTACCACAGAAGCATCTTGTCAAAAAATGTTCGGTAATCCTGCCACAAAAGTCCTTGCATATTTGTCACAAAAGAGGGCACGCTTGCCCCAAAAGGTACTTGAACGCTTGCCACAAACAAAGCCCTTGGCATCCTTGCCACAGAAAAAAATTACTTTACACCCAGTAAGTACGATATGTGACAAAGGGACCACTCCCCCCTTCCGCCCCTATACCTCAACACACTCTTCCATTTGGTTAGCGTACCAACACCCACCACCACCCCGCGCCACCCCCTTTAAAACCTGAAATTTATTTAAACTCCCTTGGATGTTTGAGACCTAATGGGGAAAATGGAAGGGGGAGTTGTCCTCTGTCACATATCGTACTGTAGCTTACCTCAAGTGCTTGGCACGCTTGGTACAAGCGTGCATATTTTTTACAAAAAGGACATGCTGGCCTCAAGAAAACGCCCCAGAAGTTGTGTTTCAGCACGCCTGCCTACAGTGCTGGGGATGTTTTCCACCCTATTCAGGTCCACCGCTGTATATGCAGCACAATATGTGGCATTGGGTGCCCTCACTCCCTCTTCCATTGTTCCCCCATTGTGTCTCAAACATCCAAGGAATTTCAACAGAATTCCTTTCAGCCTTTAGGGGGGTGGGGGTGGGTTTGGGGATGGTGCGTTAACAAAAGGAAAGAGTGTTTAGGTATAGGGGCGTTGGGGGAGGTTCCTTTGCCACATATCGTGCTGGGTGTAGACCGTATCGAATAGCTACCATCTTGTGGGGCACCTTTTGTTATTTAAACTGTTCAACAATTTAAGCATAGTACGTGCAACCACGCATGTCCTCAATGAACAAAGAAACTGCCCTACAAGATGGCGGCTATTCGATACAGTCTATACACCGCTGGCACATATGGTTGGAATGCTAGCCCTTATCAGATTGTGTTTGCAAAACATTAAATTTAACATTGAATAATGCCTCAGTTACTTAAATCAGGCATTTATAGTAAACTCTCGTTCATCAACAGTATGCCTTTCCACTGCTTGAACGTTTTACAAAGACTATTTATAATTTAGGCACTGTCCGTCTCTTCTATGCAAATTTCTGCCATACATTACCAATCAAATTGAATTAAAAACCACACGAGAATATTTACATAAATTATTATCAAAGGCGGAGAAGGGGTGATGGTGGGCGGTGGGTTGACACAACTGTTGCGCCAGACAGATACATTTGTCCCCTCTTGGCTTTTCATTGGTTGAAAGTTACCTTTTCATGCGCTGTGGGAATGGTTCAGGTCGCTACCAAAGCGTACGACTGTGAATTATGTATTTTACCAAACAGTCATAAAATGGATTATTGTAGAAGTGTGCTTATCTTAATTTTCCTGACCAGGAAAAGCAGGGTTTAGATATTTTTTGGTGAAAAACACTTTTTTAACAATTTCGGTACCTAATTTGCATAATTTGCATATTTATCTTAACCATATGAATTGAGAAACGTGTTTATGTTCTCTGGCCATAGAATCATGGGTACATTACACAAATACATGTAAATCGTTTTGAGTAGATACTTGCGTACGAAAATACAGTGTAAATTTGTTTTCCCTAATGGTGGCCGCTAATTTGCATAATTTGCATATTTGTGTTCACACTATCAATTCAGAAACATGTTTATCGTGTACTGTGACCATGCGAACATAGGTTTAGACGCTTGCTTTGATTGGGTACCTACATATAAAGTTACAGTGAAAAATGTAATTTTTCCTAATGGCGGCAGGTAATTTGCATATTATGCAAATTTGACACCTTTCCACCAAATATATTTAGGTAGACTTTTAGTATGATGTTTAGGAGACTTTACTAAAATGCATACCAGTTGAAAAAATTCTGTTGCAATTAGTGGTGGGTTGAGCCAAAAAAATGCTTAGATTGACTGGACTATTATAGTGCCAGGGCATTATGAATGATTCCAGGAGCCCTCTTGGTTGTGGCAGTCCAATGAATGAATTTCAACTGTATCTTAGTGGGTCTCCGTCTTTGTTGCGTTGGGCCAATAAAGTTCCCTGGTCTGCCTGAATTCAACCTCAAACGCTGCAGTAATATTTCTGTATAAAGTACACCGGTCGGCGCGAAATCCACCTCAAACGCTGCAGTGTTTAGGTCATTCGCAATCATAGGTGAAAACTTGGGGTTGCAGGTTCGAACCTCCCCACGGCTATGGTACCTGTGCCCTTGGGCAAGGCACTCAACCACACTTGCTCCATCCTTCGGAAGGGATGTAAAGCCGTTGGTCCAGTGTGTTAGGTAATGGAAACGCACTCTAAAAATCCCAGAGCATTCTTTCGTAAAGAGCAAGGGGGATCATCCCCGGTGTCTCTGGCCATTTATATAATTCTAATTATAATTCTTCATGGGTTTCCTCACGCTTGCGAGTGACAGTGCAAATGAGCACTATTGAGGAATCCTTGGTATGAATACCAGAAAATAATAATAATAATAATAATAATATTTCTGTATAAAGTACACCGGTCGGCGCGAAATCCACCTCAAACGCTGCAGTAATATTTCTGTATAAAGTACACTGGTCAGAGTAAAATCCACCTCAAACGTTGCAGTAATTTCTTTATGTATAAAGTATATTGGTCTGCCTAAAAACCACCTCAAACGCTGCAGTAATATTTCTGCGTGAAGCACATTGGTCTGCCTGAAAACCACCTCAAACGCTGCAGTAATATTTCTGTATAAAGTGCACTGGTCAGCGCGAAATCCACCTCAAACGCTGCAGTAATATTTCTGCATAAAGCCTGTTGGTCTCCCTGAAAACCACCTCAAACGGTGCAGTAATTTTTCTGTATAAAGTACACTGGTCAGCGCGAAATCCACCTCAAACGCTGCAGTAATTTTTCTGCGTAAAGCCTATTTTGGTCTCCCTGAAATCCACCTCAAACGCTGCAGTAATGTTTTTTTTATAAAGTATATTGGTCTGCCTGAAAACCACCTCAAACGCTGCAGTAATTAATATTTGTGCGTAAAGCCTATTGGTCTTCCTGAAAACCACCTCAAACGCTGCAGTAATATTTCTGTATAAAGTACACTGGTCAGCGCGAAATGCACCTCAAACGCTGCAGTAATATTTCTGTATAAAGTACACTGGTCTGCCTGAAAACCACCTCAAACGCTGCAGTAATATTTCTGTATAAAGTACACTGGTCAGAGTGAAATCCACCTCAAACGTTGCAGTAATTTCTTTCTGTATAAAGTATATTGGTCTGCCTAAAAACCACCTCAAACGCTGCAGTAATATTTCTGCGTGAAGCACATTGGTCTGCCTGAAAACCACCTCAAACGCTGCAGTAATATTTCTGTATAAAGTACACTGGTCAGCGCGAAATCCACCTCAAACGCTGCAGTAATATTTCTGTATAAAGTACACCGGTCGGCGCGAAATCCACCTCAAACGCTGCAGTAATATTTCTGTATAAAGTACACTGGTCAGAGTGAAATCCACCTCAAACTTTGCAGTAATTTCTTTCTGTATAAAGTACACTGGTCTGCCTGAAAACCACCTCAAACGCTGCAGTAATATTTCTGCGTGAAGCATATATTGGTCTGCCTGAAAACCACCTCAAACGCTGCAGTAATATTTCTGTATAAAGTACACTGGTCAGCGCGAAAACCACCTCAAACGCTGCAGTAATATTTCTGTATAAAGTACACTGGTCAGCGCGAAAACCACCTCAAACGCTGCAGTAATATTTCTGTATAAAGTACACTGGTCAGCGCGAAAACCACCTCAAACGCTGCAGTAATATTTCTGTATAAAGTACACTGGTCTGCCTGAAAACCACCTCAAACGCTGCAGTAATATTTCTGTATAAAGTACACTGGTCAGCGCGAAAACCACCTCAAACGCTGCAGTAATTTTTCTGTATAAAGTACACTGGTCAGCGCGAAATCCACCTCAAACGCTGCAGTAATTTTTCTGCGTAAAGCTTATTGGTCTCCCTGAAATCCACCTCAAACGCTGCAGTAATGTTTTTTTTATAAAGTATATTGGTCTGCCTGAAAACCATGCACCTCAAACGCTGCAGTAATATTTGTGCGTAAAGCCTATTGGTCTCCCTGAAAACCACCTCAAACGCTGCAGTAATATTTCTGTATAAAGTACACTGGTCAGCGTGAAATCCACCTCAAACGTTGCAGTAATTTTTTTCTGTATAAAGTATATTGGTCTGCCTAAAAACCACCTCAAACGCTGCAGTAATATTTCTGCCTGAAGCATATTGGTCTGCCTCAAAACCACCTCAAACGCTGCAGTAATATTTCTGTATAAAGTACACTGGTCAGCGCGAAATCCACCTCAAACGCTGCAGTAATTTTTCTGCGTAAAGCCTATTGGTCTCCCTGAAAACCACCTCAAACGCTGCAGTAATATTTCTGCGTGAAGCATATTGGTCTGCCTGAAAACCACCTCAAACGCTGCAGTAATATTTCTGTATAAAGTACACTGGTCAGCGTGAAATCCACCTCAAACGTTGCAGTAATTTTTTTCTGTATAAAGTATATTGGTCTGCCTAAAAACCACCTCAAACGCTGCAGTAATATTTCTGCCTGAAGCATATTGGTCTGCCTCAAAACCACCTCAAACGCTGCAGTAATATTTCTGTATAAAGTACACTGGTCAGCGCGAAATCCACCTCAAACGCTGCAGTAATTTTTCTGCGTAAAGCCTATTGGTCTCCCTGAAAACCACCTCAAACGCTGCAGTAATATTTCTGCGTGAAGCATATTGGTCTGCCTGAAAACCACCTCCAACGCTGCAGTAATATTTCTGTATAAAGTACACTGGTCAGCGTGAAATCCACCTCAAACGTTGCAGTAATTTTTTTTCTGTATAAAGTACACTGGTCAGCGCGAAAACCACCTCAAACGCTGCAGTAATTTTTCTGTATAAAGTACACTGGTCAGCGCGAAATCCACCTCAAACGCTGCAGTAATTTTTCTGCGTAAAGCTTATTGGTCTCCCTGAAATCCACCTCAAACGCTGCAGTAATGTTTTTTTTATAAAGTATATTGGTCTGCCTGAAAACCATGCACCTCAAACGCTGCAGTAATATTTGTGCGTAAAGCCTATTGGTCTCCCTGAAATCCACCTCAAACGCTGCAGTAATATTTCTGTGTCCACGCTAAAATGAGAAACATGGTTTCAACAGAGGGCGCTGCGCTCTCTGACCGTGTGAGAGTTTCCTTTGGGTGCGTTCGCTTAGCTTCATCGTGTCTTTCCGAGAAAACGTTCAAATAAAGCCCGCCGCACACCTTTGCGATTTACCCGATCATCGGATCACTTACCGGAAAGGTGTGCGCTCAAACAATTCAGGCCGGTCTGACCGTACACCATGGACCGTTGCAAATCAAACTTGTTTGATTTCTCCGGATCTGATGGTCCGGTGTCCGATGGGCCGGTAAATCGCAAAGGTGTGCGGCGGGCTTAAGCCACGAGAAGACCCGAACGCAAACACGCCCTCTATAGACGCCCTGTACACGATTACAATCTATATCAGATACACCTAAATTGATTATTTTCCCATTATTGATGCCGATGCCTCTGGAATATCTTAGATAGCAGTAGAAAGTTACATGTATGACAAAAACTTCATAGTGTGCTTGCATGGGACTCGAACCAATGACTTCCTGCATACTAACCACTCAACTACCGAGCTTGTCAGTGTTGAGTAGTCGTTTGAGTTCCATCCAAGCATGCTATGAAGTTTTTCCTCATAGTGTCTCAGGGAAGCACTCAATATACAAGGCTACCCAAGTTACATTGAATAACTTTAGGCAAAATAAACCCCAATTAAAGGCAGAGGCTCGTCAGCAATGCACACGTGCCACGAAATACACAGCTCCATGCCTTTGCTATGGAGCTGCGTATTTCATGGCATGAATTTGGCACACGCGCATTGCTGACGAGCCTCTGCCTTTAATATTCATTCTTCCCCACAGCTAAATCACATTTCCTCATCAGGAACAACAAAATTATTATACAAAACCAAGTAACCACTCCGAACCTGCATTGTCTTTGTTCATATATAAGCATAATGTTGTATTATGACTAGAGAATACTATATCATGGCTACACTGTTAAAAAGTACAAGTTGTAACCCAAGGGAGCCATTGCACATTGACAAGTTGTTGCCATGCGCGACCAGAGGTTTTTAAAAAACTACACTAAACACATAATTTCTACACTCCAAAAATGCACCCCTTAAAGGCAGTATACATCATTGGTAATCTCGAAATTCAGAAATATTCACAGATTTACGCCCAACTTACACAATATAAACACGATGACCGTAGAAAACTTCCCCTGAAATTGTTTTGTCTGAAGTGCTATAGTCTTTGAGAAATGAGTAAAACAATTAATTTTCGTCTCATGAGACGAAAATTCAATTCGCCCCAAAACCATTTCGCCCCAAACTACTTCGCCCCGAATTACTTCGTCCAAACACTACATGTACATCGCCCCAATTCCACTTCGCCCCAAAACCACTTCGTGCACAGGCCGTGGTTAAGGGCTAAGTGGTTTTCTTTGAGAAATGAGTAAAACAATTAGTTTTCGTCTCATGAGACGAAAATTTAATTCGCCCCAAAACCGTTTCGCTTATGTGCCATTTCGTGGTTTTGGGGCGAAATGACTGCAAACCCTTTTTTGACTGTTTTCTCAAATGTTAGACGAAGTACGGAGCTGGTTTTTGCTCAGGTTGGTTTTAAACATGCATATCTTCAATCACACAGGGGAATAAATCTATTTGTAACAGTTTACCAATCATGTATACTATCTTTAACAAGTACAAAAATGCACTGGTGTATTCCACACATCAGAACAGTGTAATTTTCTGCCCATTTTGAAGCCATGCAGGCGAAACCAATTGATCCAAAATAAAACATTTTATCATCCCAAGTCCTCTCAAAGACACTACATGTATTTACGTATTTGGGGGATTTTATTTTAAAGTACCTTTTTTTAGTTTTTCTGAGCTTTTGATACCTTAAGTACAGTGCCCAATCGTAAAGAAAATACCCCGTTTTACTTGGAATTCTAGTCACGGATGGCATCCAATTGTCAATGGCGCCCCTGGAGCTGTAAACACTGTCAGGTTATGGTTTCTACACATGTGATAACACAAGATCATTTGTGCACTTAAGACAATTTTAAAAGACAAAAATTAATAAAAATAAATTTCACAAGTTTCCAAAGAAGGCTCCAGTTTCTGGTCAGGAGTGTAGTAGATTCTATAACACAGCTTTGCACCTTATTTCCCATGCCTCAAGTTGACATGTACAGGGGTGTTATCTATTCTGGTATTTCATGGAAGTCTTCTTTTTTGGGGAGCATGTGTGGTCTAGTGGGTATACGTGCTCGTGCTCGTGATCAAAGGTTTATGGGTTCGAGCCCCACTTGTGCCAACGTGTTTGTGTCCGTGGGCAAGACACTTAATCTCAATTGCCTCGTCAACCCAAGCGATATATGGGGAGCCGTTAGGGGAAATGCCACAGTCTAACTGCTGATAGGGCTGTGCGCCTTGGCCAGGTTGCCACCTAGTTGAACCAAAATGGTTCTGGTGATTTCCTGATGGCAGCAGTAATAATGGCAACAGCGCCAGGAGCATCTCCGTGGGGCGGACATGTGCGCTATATAAGTATTTACCATTATTATTATTATTATTTATCGCAAGCCAATAAGACAGAAGAAAGTTCCAGGAAAACCCAGAACAATCACATCCCTGCATGTACCAGAAAATGAAGCCTTTTTATTTTGGCCAGAATATCAAATGGTTCAATGTGAAATATTGGACAGAAGACATCATTACCGGAAAATTAATGAAAAGGAAAAACTTGCACTTACATGTACAATTTTCCTAGTATGGGGCCGTCCATATGAACGAAATAACAACCATGGCTAAGCAGTATAGATCACCGACTCGCAAACTGCAGGTGAAAACACCCTGACATAGGTTCGAATCCACTCGAGGTACTTTCACCATTGAGCAAGGCACTTGACCCCAATTGCTCCATCTTTTGGATGGGATGTGTGCTGTGTAATGCACTTAAAAGATCCCAGAGCATCCATTCGCAAAGAGAAGGGGATTCTCTCTGGTGTCTCTGGCTTGGCTGCTGAGAGCACCACATGCCTATCCAAAGTCGAGGTGGTCCCTGATAGCTGAAAAGCACAAAGAATATATGCAGACTTCGAACATGCTACTGGTATATATTAAAGTATTCCACTAGCCTGTTCAATTCTTACTGGTATGACCACTGTCTACCATTCTTCGATTTCACATTTTATGTGTATGAAACCATTGTTACATAAACAATTAGTTTACTTGTCTGTTCTACTGATCATCAGTTGCACATGCCAGTGTCAGCCTGTACACGACCAAATCCAAACAACTGTGTGATGATCAGGGCAATTTTGAAAAGTAAAAAAAATCTTTTTTTTTCAGAAATTGAACTCTAATGAAGTAAAGAATACAATTGATGTTCATTTAACAAGATTCCGCTTGACAAGACATCACTTGCACTAAAATGCAAGATACATGTACATGTATTGATCTCTTTGTTCACTACATGTATATGATTGAAAATCACTACAGTAAGTGTATAATAAAAAAAAAAAACTTTGTAGATTCCACATTGTTGATTCTACACATGTACAACATGTACACAGGCTTTTCCTTAACACTCAAAACAGGAAGTAAAAAAGCCAGAAAATCTGGAACAATTTGAAAGTGCCTAACTGCAGGGGCATAGGCTGGGGGGGGGGGGGGGGGAGGTGTTGGGGGGGGGGGGGGGGGGTGTGTTGGGGGCGATGTTGGGGGAGAGGGAGGGGGAGTTCCGTTTTGCATTTTTTTTTTTCCATGATACCTACAAGTGACGGATCTCTGCTGTTGTCGGATACGAAGGCCTGAAACATCGACCACCCAACTTGACGACTTCGGCTTGTCAGGAGTTAGAGTTCCGCTTTCATGAAAATCACCCAACCCTCCCCCACGTACAGGACCAAACCAGCCTACACCCCTGAACTACATCTCAGGACTGCATGTACATTGTACACAATGCCCAATAGCAAAGTGGGAAACAAAGAAATGCACAATTATACTGCTACAGGTACTGTTAATGTCCAAATTGTGATCACTGTCCTGACACATTTCACATCTACGGTTGTAGCGTCGATGTTTCAAACATTGTGTTGAGTGCACGCACTTCTGCCGATATTGTACTTGCTGCTTCTGTGGCTTGTCTAACTGCATCCCTGTAAACTCCCTTCTTTTTTCGATTGTATCGTTCAGCAAAAAAAGGAAGAAATGGATACAATTCTGCCAAAGGCATGTGTGAAATTGTCGGGGATCTAAACCATGTAATTTGCGCCAACTGACTTAGCAAAACACCATTCTCTTGTTTGCTGACAACTATCTCAACAATTCGGCCCGGCCACCAAGGAAACCCTGTGATCTTGCCCCAAACGACATCACCAATACACATTTCCCGACCATCTTGCAAACGACCCTTAGTCACCTGTTTTTTGTACACCTGTGGTTTTGATGAAGCGCGTTCCATGACCACGGCAGGTTTGGTTTCTCCACAAGATGCAGCTGTGTTTTTCACTTCGATGGAACTGGCCTCTGACTGGGAGCAATTTTCTTCATCTGTCACCGTTGACCGTTTCTGTTCTCTCGGTAGTGTCTTCATGATGCAGTGAGCATTGTCTGTGGGCAGATTTCCTCTTTGGACGTCATCATTATCTTCCTCACTGGGAGGACTTGGTGAGGCACTGTGGTATGTCCCTTCACATTTAACGATGCGTATCCGTCTATGCTGCTCATGGTACGATGTGGCATCATCGTCATGGAGACAACCATTCAGCATTTGATTCGTCACCTTTGGCGCAGTCTTTGTCTTCTTTATTTTCTTCACAGATTTCTGGCTTTTAGCAAGTTGGTTGAACTCGGCACTGTGTTTGTAGGCAGCAGAGTGCGTTTTTGCTGGTATTCGTACCACATGTCCTTTACCGTGAGGACTTGCATATGAAATCTTTATAACTGGACTTGTAGCATGCACTGTGGCTGCACCTGTAGCAGTTAGTGACTTCTTGGGTCTAGGGCATTTAGATGAGTTGTCTTTTTTGTCTTCTTTTGCAATGAATGTTACTTTATTTCCCTTTCTTCCCGAGGTATGTGAACTTGAAGCAGTCAAACTGCTTCCACATTGTGATCGGCATTTACTGCAAAGCGGGCGTCTTGGTCTGAGGCGGATTGGCCTAGTTCGTGCATTGGAAGCAGACATCTTTTCCTTGAAGTTAACCGGTTTGTGTACCAGTATTAGTCTAGGTGTGGGCAAAGGCATATCTTGGAAGTACGACTGTCTGTAGCTAAGCGCTGAATGTTCCACCTTGTCCGCTCCTTGGGATTCATTTTCATTTGGTATGACAACTACAGCTGCATCACTTTCAGATTGAGTCACATCAAAGTTGTCTTTAAGTCGTTTACAGAGTGGAACGGGACCATCGATACCTGGAGGACATCTTCTATGAACAGAAATTCACAAAAGGAGGAAAAATCTTTTTAACTGATGACATGTATATTTACTACATTTGCGAATGGTCATTGGCATTTAAATTTTTCAATGAAATTCCAATGAACAATCATACAGATCATACTCATCCGAGAATGGGCAAGGGTCACAAACTTGATCTGCTAACCTAAACCAGCCTGCTGCAAACCCTCCATAGATAAGTGGTGGTGCTGTAGGCTACGCCAGAGTGAATTTGAGTACACATTATTTAGGCCAAAATATCAGAAAGAATTGAGTACATGTAGTTGATAATGGCTTCAGACCATGTGTAAAAAGCACACGACAGGTCGTTTCCTAAATAAATCTTCAAATTTCATTTCTCCCAAAATTTGGGTTTTTCCATTAAAAAAAAAAACATTTCTTATCAACTTCTAAAGTTTTTTCCCCAAGACTTTTTTTTGTTTTTGGTTTTTCTAACTTTGGGTTTTTCTATCAAATCTGCTCTTAGTCTTGGGTAAATTGCCCATTGCATGGACACCCACTGAGGACCCCATGCAGTACACTAAACCTATATATTTTAAAGTTTTTCCTTAATAAAATCATGACACTTTTCCCTCCCAATTTTGCATTTTTATCATCAAACTAACAATTTCACATGGTTTATACATGCAGGTCATAACTAGGCAAATCGGCAATCAAATTTGATTGAGCGACTAAAATGTCGGCATAATCGCCAGGTCCGTGACCTCGCCACTCTATTCAGAATCAGCCATTGTTCATCATAGGATGACGAGGTCACAAACCTGGCTACTTTGCTGACATTTACATTAGAGTCTCTCGAACGACAGATAATATTTGTTGTTAGGACTCCAGTTGAACTATAACGTAAAGTCGGCATAGTCGCCAGGTCCGCGAGGTCACCACCCTATTCATCAGCCATTGTTCATCAATAGACTGGCGAGGTCACGGATCTGGCAACTACATGTATGCCGACATTTTTACTTCCCCACGCGTCATATATGAGCGAGAGCAGTGTAGCGCACATAGACAGGAGACCAGTCTAGGCTTAAGAGAGTGTAAACAAAATCCATCCACGTTGGTGGGACTACTTTCCTTTTTACGCGATACTAGCAAAGTCAAGTCACCCTTGATCTGTTTGAGATTTGTCGATTTTACTCCAAATTTTGCTCCCTTTATTATCCTTTTCTGATGTTTGAGTCATCATGGGAAAAGAACGACAAGGGTACAAAAGTCTTGAGATTACAAGGACATCCATGCCCGTGTTTTTAAATGTCTGATTTGGAATGTAAGGTAAGATTTTTCACACGGGTATTTGGACGACCTTAGTCATGTTAGTCGTGTAGCATGCTTCACCACGGCGAATGGGGTTAAATTGTTAAGGGGTTAAAGTGTAGGACTGTAGCATAAAAAATGATGACGTCCCACTATAATTATAAACGTCACATAAACAAGTTTTAGCCTTCTAAAACTGTACTCAGGATTACAATGGTGTATGTGAAAGTGCTCTGGTCTGATGTGCTTCGGACGATATTTGTAGCAAAACTTTCTCGGATTTCGGCATTTTTACAGCCTCGTCGTAGGGCTGTGAATTGCGACAGTAATAAGTCAGATTTGAAAAGCGAGCCATTTACAGCCCTATTTGTAGGGCTATAGGCCTAGGCCTACATGTATGCTGATGACGCCCGTCGACTACCGGTGTGAAGTTGGTTACTTATTCGACGTTCAATATTCAATAAGTTGAATAAGGAGCTGTTACTTTTTCAACATTCAATAAGGAGCTGTATTACTTATTCGACATTCAATAAGGAGCCGTTACTTATGCACCTATCAATTGTTTTCCCCCTCCCCCACCCGTGCTGCCCCACCCCCTAGGTGGGGGTTTGGTCACGTTTTTCATGCCCCAGGGTGGGGCGTTTGACCCTTTGAAATAAAATAAACCTTATCGACGTTCTCAATGCATTATGGGATTGGATGACAAAATTGCCCGGCCAAATGTGCATAAACCTATGAGGCGGACACCAACTCGGCAACTTTTTTACTCATTTTCACGAAAACCAAAAAGAGTTCAAGAATCAACCTCCCACCACTTTATCTTTGACACATATCAAACATTCTGACAAACATGTCCCGAAACAGAAATGTTGCAAATGCGAGAAATCATCGGGGATTCCCTTCGTATCGGTAGAGTCCGAGTACCACGCTCGCAGCTCGGTATGCGCTATGCAACACACGCCGTACTCGGCACGGCGTTGGACGGATTGAGTGTGCTGCACTGCATGCACTGCACTGCGAGTCTGGCCGTGTACACGGACTCGTACTCCCCCACCAATATAAATTTTTGAAAATCGTTTTAAAAAATGCATATCGTCAGAAATTATGCTTTATTTTCAGTTCCTATTTAAAAGGTTTGAATTGCACAATGTTGTGATATTTTAGAGGATGTTTTTCAAGATGCGCTATTTCAGAAACGGCAGGAATGTGTTGTGAAACTCAACAGTTTTACCAGGGGAGTCCGCACTCACGGACTTGCAGTGCAGCACACTCAATCCGCCAAGCGCGCCGTGCCGATATACGGCGTGTGTTGCATAGCGCATACCGAGCTGCGAGCGTGGTACTTGGACTCTACCGATACGAAGGGAATCCCCAAAGATTTCTCGCATTTGCAACATTTCTGTTTCGGGACATGTTTGTCAGAATGTTTGCTATGTGTCAAAGATAAAGTGGTGGGAGGTTGATTCTTGAACTCTTTTTGGTTTTCGTGAAAATGAGTAAAAAAGTTGCCGAGTTGGTGTCCGCCTCATATAGGTTTATGCACATTTGGCGGGGCAATTTTGTCATCCAATCCCATAATGCATTGAGAATGTCGATAAGGTTTATTGTCTGTGCATTTGTATGTCGAATAAGTAACAACTCCTTATTGAATGTTGAATAAGTAACGGCTCCTTATAAGCCAGTTCGGAGTCTCGACTGCGCATGCGTCTCCCGACTTTGGTTTGAGATAAACAAAGCGGTATGCATTGTGTTTATCTCAAATGACCTGTGTTTATCTCAAATGACCTTGACACAATCCCATAGACGTTCATTGTGCGAGCGAGATTCCGAACTGGCTTATTGAATATTGAACGTCGAACGTCAAATAAATAACCAACTTCACACCGGTCCTTCGGCTTCGATCATCACAACACATGCCTTGACCGCCATGACCGCGATTTGTGAGACGACGACATCCAGTTTGACATCCAACCTAACCGGCCATGAAGAAAACGCGAGTCAGTTTACTTACCCAATTTGTGTATCAATCAAAGCTCCGCGGTAAATTTTTCCTCCACTTCTAAGGCATACCATCAGAACATTGTTGACTGCTTGCTCAACTTCCACAGCAATCATAGTGCCTGGTTTCATGTTTGGCAACTCTTTTCCAGCCGCCATATCGCTGTCAGTGCCAAATTTAAATCATGCAGTTCAACTGTCATGCACACATACACGTACAGTATACTCCTCATCAATGTGTGTACGGTACATATAATGCTGCGTAAAGATGGCCGGCTACCAACGTTCTCTTTCGTCAGTAGACTGGTACGTGGTCCCTGTTTCTATGCCTGGTTTTCAAACACGGCGCGGCTTTGCTTCACAAGCTCAGTCTTGGTGCAGCATCCTGAGATCTCAGGGAATTTCCACTTTGCTAAGCGACGTTACGAATGGGGAGTGCGTTAAAGGGCACTGTTTTAAGAGGATGTGGTGCAGTCACAAAAACTGGCAAAGAAATATCTTGCTTCAACATTGACTTGAATTTTCACCTCTATTTAACATATTTAAGACCAAGGGAGGAACTTCAACAATTTATGTTCTCCCAGTATTTATAGGCCATACAGAATTTGTTCTTGCCAGTCACCTTAAAGATCCACAAATTGAAACCTTTGACTCCCAACATTCTGCTCAAAATTGTGATATCATTATCTTATTAACAACACAACAATGAACCAACTTTTTTCCTTAAAAATGTGAATACTACAAAAAGAGTCTCGACTTGTTCAAATAGCACTATAAAGGCAACTAAACACTGCTTTGTCTATACACATTTGTTATACCCAGCACGATATGTGGCAGAGGGACTCCCCCCTAACGCCCCTATACCTCAACACGCACTCTTCCCTTTTGTTAACGCACCAATCCCCCCTAAAAACTGAAAGGAATTCCTTGGAAATTCCTTGGATGTTTGACACACAATGGGGGAACAATGGTAGGGGGGATACCCTCTGCCACATATCACGCTGCATATGACATTTATAGGAGTATTTTACATTTGTAAAGGTGAACATAGGGATTAAAATTTGCAAATTTGGCAAATTAGGCCCGGGGAAAATTAGGCAAATTTAAAGAGAGGCAAATTAAACGATTGGTCATTACTTTAATGACAATGTGCAGTAGATTTCTCACATCAACATGGTCAATATATTTACTGAGTCAGCCGATACGTGAAAGTAAAAAGTAACATTTTGTGTGATGTAGATATTAATTGCCCCATCCCTTGAAATTGGAAAAAGACAATCTTACAACTCACTTGTAAGGAGATGTGATTGTAAAGATGACAATTCAAAAAGAGCCGTTCAGATACTGCCTTCCGGCAGTGGAGATGTACAGTACTTGGCCAAAAAATGTAAGACGGCAGCCATTTCCATGATGGCTGAATTGCCCATATTTGGGGGGTGGGGTGGGGGCGGGGGGGTTGTGGTGGTAGGGGAGGCATAGACAAGATAACTCCACCGCCCACCCCCCCTCACCCCTAAAAAACCAAAACAAAACATACTTTCTCTATAACCTTATTTACATGAAGGCGATTGTCGGTCGATCATGTCCCCAGGGTTAGGTTTCTATAAAAAGCAAAATATGCTTGAGAATGTGCCCCATAGGGGTCAACAGGAAGTGTGTGACCTTCGTTGTGGGCTAAAATTGTTGTGCATTAATAGCTACATGTACATTGTACTAAGGATTTTAGCAAAGTATCCAGGAAAGCGCAGTTAATTTATACAGCATTAATACACTTGTAATAGAGCTTTTGCACAGGCGGCCATGACCAGTCTCATTGTCGATCACTGTACGTGTGTCATGCATGAGTAGACACTTTGTGGGACAAGGTCTATTGTCACATCATTTAAATATGAAAACCTGCCCCCTGTCATTGGCCGCCAGTGCAAAGTTTCTATAAAAAGGGCTAAACAATCTTTAAACAACGTCTTTAAATTTGTTATTCATGGATGAATTTACATGTACTTTACATAGTAATGAGTAATAGTTAAAGCCTCTTCTAAAAAGGAATTTTGGTTACAAATCTGCTGAACCAATAGTCTAATACTGTACCTTAAATACCTTATTAAATGGACGTTTTACTAGACCAGAGGCATAACAAACATTAAATAGAAAATGTATTTTGAAGAACTGGTTTTGTTTTGTTACCTTAATGTAAAAAGAATGTGACTTACCCCTATCAGTCTATAGTGGGCTGCATAATGCAAAGGTTTAAATGCAAAGGAGTAAATGGACATACATGTACATGTACTTACATAACTATTTACAATCCATTATTTAAACAAATGACCACACGTATGGTCTATAGTACAGTAAATGAAATTATTCGACCCAGACATAAATTTATTAGTATTAAAATCAGTTTAGTGGTCCTAACACTATGTGACAAATAAAAGGTAGGAATAATTATAAATAGGCCTAAGGGGTCAACATTTTGTGCTTGACACAGTTGACAACACTTTTGTTTGAGTTTATTTAAAGTGTGTCAGACACACTGATATAGACATGTGCAGTTTAAACTGTAATTAGACTTTTTGCAACGGATGTCAAATGAATGACACCTGATTACACCAAGCTACTCAGCTCATGCATCCGTGCTGTCCTCGTTCGTATACGCTTATCACAAGGTCTTGATAGAAAGTCCCCATTTTCCTGCATTGAAAAAAAATGCACAATTAATCCAAGTATGAAATATTCAATCCATTTTTTAAAGAATATACTACCAAAATGTTGACAATAAATAAAATTAAAATCATTCCTACCAATTTATTTAAAGGGAATGAAGTAAAGTTGTGAATTATACACTATACTCACAATAAGTTAGGAATATTGGTATATGTTGTCAATTTTGGATTGGTTTTTCTTCAAATGACTGTTTTCAGTTATTCCTGTGACAAAGTGCGTCTGTCATGCAGATACAATTGTCTAATCGTATACAAAATCATTAAAGCGGAAAACATACCCTTAATAAAATATCTGCGTATACCCTACAATATCCCTAACTTATTGTGAGTAACACAACTTGGGATAAGAGAAAAAAAATTTTCTCTCATCCCAAGTTGTCTTGTTTCATTTCAATGGTGATCAGGCACCATACCAAATGTTGTGTTCGTTATTTTTTGCAAAGAGAAAAAGCTCCACTGTAAGAAACCCCTTTCTGGTCCAAATATTTTGGTACAATGCTGGTATGTTAAACGTTTGAGGCTTAAGTTTGAAACCGATTGCGACCAAATTGTTTTGGCTGCAGTGGGATTTTGATATGAATAGGCATACCTTGAGCTTTCTTGGTTTGGGTACTGGCTTCTCCAACGCTGAGAGAGTGACAAGCTTTCTTGCATGTTGCTCATTAGATTGGGGTTTGTGTGCTAGTGATGAGGCACGTTTCCTGGTTAAATCAGGTGTGTTTGTACACTGCTGCTGCCGCTGTTGGGGTGTCAATGGAGCTGGTCGCCTGGGACGATGTGACAATAATGGAGACATCTCACAGCTATCACTTCCTTGTGTTGTGCTGCTGTTGGAAATCTATATGGTCCAACAAAAATGTCTGCACACTATTAACACGATTGCAGTGACAGATCCGTAATTCGTTCATGGCATTTACACTAGGTTTTTAGTTTTGTTGGCCGTTTGTGGTTTATCACAGTACTTATCAAGCATTGCTGGAAGTGTGGGAACCATTTGAGCTTTAAATGGAAAGTGTAAAATGGAACCTACATTGACTAGGAAGGCACCAGGGGCCAATTTCATAAAGCTGATAAGCAAAAATAAATGCTTAACCCCAAATTGTTTTGCTTTATAAAAACAGGATTTCATTCAAAATCCATATATTACAATTAACTGGCGTTTTGCTATTCTTGCTAAAAACACAAGTTATCATACGATTTTGACCATTAAGTTAAACCCATTTTCATAAAGGCGACAAATTTTGGATTAAGCAAATTTTTCTGCTTAAAAGCTTTATGAAATTGGCCCCAGATCATTTATTCCAACTTCTGTTTTTACAAAGAGTATATATTTCATAGAATTGTTTCTGGGGACTACTTCATGAAACTTAACAATATTTCTTCAACATACCTTAGTTGCTGGGGGATTGGGTGCCAGTCTTTTCTTAAGATGCACTGAAGATGTTGCATGTAGGTGTTTCTTGTGAAGAAATAAAATGCAAGTAAACACATACATTAAGAATGAAGACAAAGCACAATACTATGAGTGGACATTCTACAGCTTCTCTTTAATAACACAGACTAGTCGCCAACTAATAGAATTTCTCGCTCCAAAACTACATATCATGTTTGCACTATAGTCATTTGCATACAAGATGATGGCTTATAACCCACTTTTTGAAAGTCATTCTCGTCACTGGCTATTACACTATAACTATCCACTTTTAATAATAACATTAACCGTCGTTTTGCAATTGTTTTTGGGGCTTTTTGTGTTTCATCTTCTGTGTTTCATGAGCCTAAATATTCAACACATCCACAACTGCCTGATCAAGGTCCAATTTATCTCCTGTGTTTTCTATTATGAACAACAAAAGACAAAACAAAACAAAAACAATCGCCCCCAGTTATTAAAGTAGTGAGAAGTACTTTTGAACAAGGATAGTACTTACAACAACAGCATCACCTGCAGACTTGCTCCTGACATGTTTTGGCCGTTTACTGTGTCGCAGTTGACTTCTTAGCATTAAATCCTCCTTGACTCGGGTCGGTGTCCCTGGCATGTTGCAGTTCCTTGCAAACTAATTATATAAATGCGCAAACTAAGAATTAGGGATCGGTTTTCACTGGGCCTCCTGGACTCTTTATAACTCACGGAACTATTAAAATGCACTATTTAGAAGTACAATTTGGAATCAAACAAAACAGATTGTTCTGTGATCAAATAAACATTGTATTTCCTGGCACCTACCAACACAAATCATTAAACCCAAAAAATCCATCCATTTACCAAATAAAAGACTTCATTTACTTGGTAATTAATACAAGTATTAAAGTGTATGGTAAAATCTCACTAACGTAACTTTAATTAATGAAGAGTTCATTAACACAGATTAGCATCCTTTTAACAGGTGCGTCACCCGAGTGAGAGACAATTCAAATACCAACCTGTTTCATGAGTTTCCTCTTTTTGGAGCTTGAAGGCATTTCTTGGACACTTTCATAGAGCAGGCCGAGGGCAACCCCCGTCTTCGTCTGTTCCTTCTTCACATCAACAGTGCATTTTTGGGGAGCACCAATAACAAGACTTCGTTTGGACGTCACATTTGCATCCTAGACCAAAATTAGAATTTCAGAGGCTGTATTTGACACGTTACTACTTATTGTCAACGGTGCCCCCTGGTCATTATTGGGCTCAGTAGTATCCAAGTGAGCATGCATAATGTGCTTTACCACAAAAACAAAAACGCTTTCTCTTATCAAGCAAACATTTTAGTACTGTACCTGTCCATTTGGTTTAGCGTCACTTGACTTCCATTTTTCATCATCAAGCAGCCTTCCATGTTTGATGTACTGCTCACAACGTTTTAGCATCTTTGTGGGAATCTGTTTCGAAATATAGTGCAACATAAAAATACAAGTGAATGAGCAAATCTAGAGATTTTAAAATTACTTGCAGTAGTTTCACTGCATTGCTTAATAACTTAAGGGAACATTTTTAACAGCACATTTATCAGCATACCCCTTATAGGCCCAAGACAACACAGGGGAAAAAATCTTTGCAAGAATCCAGCTATTGATATTGATCAAATCTTTGGAAAGAATGAACTACATTATGAAATTACATATATGCCATAAGATCATGGGAAAACAATGTGGTTAATAATTTTACTAAGGCCATATTAATAATAAGGTGATTTACCTGAAAAATCTTGTGAAAATGAATAATCATGAACTCGACGCCACAGTTGAGTTTATTTATGAAGGTCTTATCTCCCAGGTCATCAACTGTCAGCTGGAATGTAAAGGTACAATCAAAGCAGTTTCTATACAAAAACTTAAAAGTTGGTTTGCAACCATCTATCAAATTTAACTGGAGAAAAATCATAGACCATATCGCAAATAGTGTTTCACCAACAGAGGGCGCCCTTCTGCAAAGCACTATGAGATATAGCTGGGTCAAACACACACAACTCTATGGCATGGACATACCGTGTTTGACCCAGCTAAATCCCATAGTGCTTTGCAGAAGGGCGCCCTCTGTTGGTGAAACACTATTTGTTTTGGGCAATCAACTTGTTTGTAAACAAACTGGTAACAAATGCAACATTTGATTTGTTTGATGCTTAATCACAACAGGACCAAATAAATATGGGTTTTTAGCAGGGTTGTGGTCGAGTCCATCATGCACAAGCCATCACAAGTCCATCACTCACAAGTCCTCACAAGTCTACCACAAGTCCCTGGGTCTTAATTCAAGTCACAAGCTATTAATTCAAATGAACTCCAACAAAGGCATTCTTTTGTGCGTGTTCATCCTTTGCTTCTTGTTACTGGAATTGTGCTGGACTTGTCACGGACTTGTGATGGACTCGACTACAACCCTGATGTGTAGACTATACTTACACATCGAGGCCACAGTATGTGCGGTGCAAACATGACCCCTAGGTTAAATGCAGTCATCTTATTAAGTTTGTGCTGGTGAGATATGCAGAAGAGAAGATCCAGAATTTCTTTGAGTATTTTGAGGCTGACTGGAGGAAGCATAAGGAAGAGGTATCGCAATGCATTGATGTGGTCAAACATCTTGCGGCTTCGATATTTCCTTCCCAGTTCTTCAGTGGCACATGTTACTTCATCCATTGCATAGGTCAGACCTTTGTGGTTTAAAATGGAGGAATATTTGGCATAGTGTGTACCTGTGGATGTTATTAAACTTAAGTTTTCTTAATTTTTTAATTTAATGTGGGGGGCAAGGGTTAGTACAGCATTTTTCTCATCTTGTTTTTTTAATATCTCGATCAACAGTCCAAATAATTTGTAGTTGGCAGAAAACCATCCAAACCATTCTCACCAAACCATTCTCGGAGCCGTCCAAAGTTGTCTATTTTTATTATTATTATTACTTCTTCCTCAAAAGTGCCCATTGCACTGTCGATCGCAAGGGTGATGAAACCCATGAGGAGACGATGAATTAGAAACTGCCAGAGACACCCTAATTATAATCCCCTTGCTCTTCACGAAAGAATGCTCTGGGATCTTTAAAGTGCGTTACCCAACACACTGGACCAACGGCTTTACATCTCTTCCGAAGGATGGAGCAATTGTGTTTAAGTACCTTGCTCAAGGGCACAGGTATCCCAGCCGGGTATCGAACCTGCAACCCCAAGTTTTCACCCTAGTATTGCGAGTCAGTGACCCATACCACTCGGCCACCGGGGTGGGGGGGGGAGGGGGGCCTTGGGGGGGGGGGGGGGGGGGGGGGGGGGGGGGGGGGGTGGGGGGGGTGCGGTAAGAAGGGGGAAAGGGGGTCAAGGCCGGGTCACCTAGGATATCACTGTAAAATGTAGACATTTCATGGTACTGAAAACAAATGTCTATAAGTAGTCTTTTGGGGAGAGGGGGAGGGTCTGTAGAACCGTGAAAATGTTGACAACTTTGGCAAGTTTGTAATTGGTATTTAATTTTTTTTAATTTTTATATTTAATTGTAAAACGATTCAAAATAACCTGTAGCTGCAATAATTATTCTTTTAACCCCTCCGCGACGGTGAACTGCGGGTGGTTATACAGAATTAGCCCATGGTCAGTACTACCAGGGCAGAGCTGGTCTCTCAACTTGCTGGCTTGGGCTCAAGTCAGTTTTTTACCCGACTTGACTCTTGAGAAATTGAATTGTGACAGGACTTTGGAAATAAAATTGATTGACGACTTGAAATAAAAAACTGGTTATCAAGTATCCAGCCCAGAAGACGTGTACATCAAATCAAATCACATCAAATCAAATCAAATCAGTAAATGACAAACCTGCAGCCTGGACATGAGCAGCAAAATGTTTGTCTGTGAGCAGAGGTTCGGGCAAATCTCCAAGGAAGGACTTTAAGACACAAGCTACATCGTAAGGAGTAAATTCCTCAGAATGGAGGTCCACTGCAAGACCACTGTTGATTTTATCCTTCAGACGACGTTGACGTTCAGAATTACCAGGTCTGCGAAAAATGCCTTCTTTGGTGATATCTGTAAAGAGCAAAAAGGTTTTATAGTCACACAGCGCCTACCAATCAAATTAAGTGTTGATATTAAATACACTGTGGAGGTTTTGTAGACAGATATAGTTTTGGGCAACCTGTTATTGTTTTAGTCCGTTTCTTATCTGCTTGGCTCTGCAACACTGAAGACTTAGTGGAAAGACGCCAACATTTTAATAGAGCATATAGACATTGCTTTAAATATTGTATCGTAATTACTTCATTTTGTTTCACTAAATATTTTCAAGCGTCTCGGTTTCAACCCTTCATCAACCCAATGTAACCCTCGAAAGCAACATTGAGAATTAATGGGTTAAAAATGTACCGATACATGCATGCATGCATATGGAAGTCATACCTATTGGTGATTGCATGCTTGAACTGAATTTTTTTTTTCTTTCATACTTACAATTTTTTAAGCAATCAACAAGTTGTCGAGCCTGGCAGTAACCTTCTTCTGTAAGAGGTGCACCAAAAACTCCATTGTGGGAATTGGCTAAAAGGGTACAAAAGAAATTGTAATATGTATCACAATTATGATTTTACAAAGTGACAGTTACAAGCTACAGTACACGTTTTAAGGTTTTTTTATTGTTAAATGAACACAAACTGGCTTAAACCTGTGAATATGCATGGATGAAGAACAAGCTTGGTGTATCATAATATTTAGTTTGCAAATCGCAACAGGCTTTAATAGTACTCTGTATACAAACCTCTTAGCCTAGCTCTGGTGAACTTTTTGACAAACGTCTTTCCTTGCTTTACATCAACTAGCCCAGCAAGTATCTGACCAAGTCCCTTCGAACCACTGAAATCTAAGACGTGAGAAAGTTCTGTACAGCACCAGTCATTGAGGATCGCTGGGTGCTTGTGCCTCATGGCATCCACGTAGTGAAGGGGATTGCAAAGATATTCCAAAGACATGATTGCTAAACCTGTGGTGATTGCAACAACAAAACTAGCATGATGTGAATACAAATAGAATATGGCACTCATCTAGCTCTTTGCATCAAAATCTATTTTAAAAGCCACATACAGGTGCATTACACTTTAATACTTCAAAAACTGTTAGTGTTTTACAACCGTTGTAGGCCTATGTGATTATCTCAGACAGTGGAACTAACGTTAGTACCTCGTCTTCATATATAGTTTTCTACATCACGTATGCCTATAAACGAATCCGGTTGCTAAGGACTCCTTCCCTGCAAGTCCGCCATAGCTGGGGGCCATCCACTGCCTTGGACTGAGCGCTTTGTCTTGTTGTTAAATCGAACAGCGCACAACGCGTACGCGTACACAGGCTTCGCAAGCAAATAAACGCGCAAAATTGTTCGAAGTGACAACATAATGTAACAGCATATCAACAACACAAAACCCACAGTTCATGGCACATGGATGGCCCCCAGCTATGGCGGACGTACATGGACCATGACTTTGCAGCTCGGATTGGTGTATAGTATAAAGTATAAAGTATCAATTGTCCCTTGTCCCCCATTACAAATACACCCCAAGCATAAAGCACACGGATCAGGAAATAATATAGTTTATACTAGGGTGTTTACTCTACACGTACGTACATGTATGCAGCTTAAAATAATTCGAAACAGTGCAGGTGGAACAAGTACCGGGATCCGGATGTTTATAAAATAAACACACGCTCTACCACCGTGCACCTCAGACGTACGACGACGCTGCACACAAGAAGCCCGATCAGCTGCTGCTGCGCGTGTAATCGTCAGCTTTTCAAATCTACCACGTGGCGGTGGCTGATAACATGATTGGTCAAATTACACAGTAGACACGTCCCCAGTATTTTTTACATTTGTGTCAAAAGAGGGTTTGCGACCTCGTCCCAATGTCTACTGCGTAGAAGAACAGTTAGGAACGAGGACGCTCCACCTCCCTAGGAACGAGGTTGAGATGTTTGCCTAGCCGGCCGTAGTCTTTGGCAAAGACGGGGTTTTGTTTGTTTCTGTAAAACGGCTTTGTGCCTTTTGCGCCTTTCCTCAGTAGCGCGCCCTCTTGCGCCAACATTACAAATTATTCGAAGTCGGACTTGGTCAAGTCTAGTGGCTGGTGTATTTTTTTTTGGTTTCAGCCATAGAGCTATAACTCACCGGAAAGAGGGCGCTATACAGGCGCATCGATGGCGCGAGCACTGTGAGGGCGCTATACTGGCGCTTGTAAAGCACAGCCAAAAGGCTAAGCCGGCCGCCGGGATCCGGATGGGGAATGAAGTTTCTCGACTACCGCGTTATAGGCCTATATTATAAATTACAAACTAGCAAAGGTCGTATATCCTATCGATTGTATATCCACTATATATCGTCATGGCTCTGGAAAACATTGGCACATTAATTGGTCATAGTGATCGCGTGTGGCACGTTTGTTGGCATCCTTCCGGAAACCTTCTGGCAAGTTGTGGTGGGGACAAAACGATCCGGATTTGGGGTTCATCTTCCGCCTCTCCGGGTTTGGAGCAAGAGCCAGCATCAACAGGAACATGTAGTAGGCTCAGTCAAATCCTTAAACATTTTTTGCAGTTAGCAAACATTTTACTTCACGAGTTGGCAAGAAAAAAATAGCGACTAAATTGTTGATTGCAATATGGGGATGCAACTTTACCGGGGCAGCTAGGCCAGGCTAGGGATCGTGCAGGGGTTGTACAATATTATTAATGCCCCGCATACCGGGGCCGGGGGGTACGGGGTTTAGCCGGGGATGTACAAAATCAAGTGCCCCGCACGGCCGGGCACGTAGCGGGGATGTTGCGGGAGTATCACGCTGGGCCACTGGACTTAGACATCCCGGCCCAGTCCCTGCTAGTCTCGGGTCCCCCAGGGCCCAGGATTACAATAAACCCTTTCACGGTTATCGACGCCATCTTGTTCACGAGGCACTTCGAACACGCATTGCCGTGTGCGTGCGCGGATCGTAACTAATGCACAGTGACCTAACAATGCATTCGTATACGATCTGCACACGCAGACAGCAATGCGTGTTCGAACTGCCCCGTGAACAACATGGCGTCGATAACCGTGAAAGGGTTTATTGACAGGTGCATTATTTCAATACCACGTAGCTTCGGCGCCACTGTCAACGCACCAACTACACGTTAGCAAAAAAAAATCTACCTCTCCGACCATAGAGCTATAAAAAGGCTCCGACCTCCGGGTTTTATAAATTTCCGAAAACAAATGCCCGGTTGCATGTTGCTCTATGCGAGCGAGCGTTTGTTTTCACAGTGCTCAAGGTCACAGAACCATAACTTCCGGTAAAGTTGCGTCCTCCTATATCATACATGACATAGGCTGTACCGCGCTCCCCCCTCAATATATCTCCTCGAATGGAAAATGATGGGGTTATCTGTTTAACTTTGCCTTTGGCATATGCATTGGCTCCGACTAAATCCCCTCCCTCCTTCCCTCCACCCCCTACATGTGAATTCTGTTGGTCGCTGCAACGTCACGTCCGGTAGGGCTGGAGTGAAAACAACTGTGTCCATGGTGACAAAAACAACTGTGTCCATGGTGACAAGCGAAGAAACAAAGCCGTTGTCTATGCAACACGTACATGTATCTAAGCATGAACGAAGTTGTTTTCACTCCAGTCACGGTGCTATGCCCGTAAACAAAATCATATGACACCGGGTCACAAAAGTGCCATGATGTGCGACCGACAGAATATGTACTTTACGGACGGCTCAAAAGTGTAGAGTATTATTACTGGAATACTAGCCATAACTCTTTTTCTTTTGACATATTTTGTGTGTAATTTTTGTTGCTTCCATCTAGTGTCTGATGACTGGATCTGCAAAGCAGTGCTTGAGGATGGTCACTCTCGCACTGTGCGGCGAATCAGCTGGTCGCCTTGTGGCACGTTTCTAGCATCTGCAAGTTTTGATGGCACCACTTGTATATGGAGCCAGAAGAACGGCGAGTTTGAATGCATAACGACATTAGAAGGACACGAAAATGAAGTCAAAAGTGTTTGTTGGTCTCCATCAGGATCGTTGTTAGCAACGTGTAGCAGGGATAAAAGTGTGTGGGTTTGGGAAGGTAATTAATTACATACTCTATGGTCCTCACCAGGATTTGAACCCGAGACATCTTACACACTGTGCTACTGCTTGTTTACATGTAGTATGGTGATGATTGTGTTAGGGTATGGTCAAAGACATAATATATGCCACCATGCATGTCTGTGACGAATTTCCTGCCCTGGATGTCTTTGAGATAACAGTTACAAAGAACACACCATCACTGTACATTGTTACGCCTCATGCTTCATCACTTGGAGAAAAGGTAATTAACCACATAGTAAAATATATTCTTTTTCAGCAGGTTTTGAAGAGATGCACATCGGATACCTGTCTAAATTTTGTTTTGTTTACCACCGTTTCTTTCCTGGCTAGTTGATCTTGATGATGACGATTTCCAGTGTGTTGGAGTCCTCAGTGTCCATTCACAAGACGTCAAGAATGTTTGTTGGCATCCACACAAACAGGTAACTCCTCTGGACAGGATAAATGGTGACCATATGTGACCATCCACCACAGACGGGCTGTGATGGTGGTTGCTTAACAATTTAAGTCCTTTAACTTTAAACCCAGATTTGTTGCATTTGTGTACATGTAGCAGTAAGATAAAACTGACCTGATATACGTGTATGTGGTGTTTAATTTTTCTGCTTGCTGAGATGTAAAGGGCTAATTTACCCCTTTTATCCGACGTTATTGCCAAAGAGAGCCAATTCTGGAGCTGCTCATACAAACGCTCATAACAAGCCCAGTACTGCTTTTTATTAATTTTTGAATGTCTGTCTTGTTCATTTTTTTTGACAATGCACAGATTCTTGCTTCTTGTAGTTACGACAACACGATTAAAATGTTCCAAGAAGATGATGATGAATGGAGCTGCTGTTGCACATTGACTGGTCATGAATCCACTGTTTGGGGAATCTGCTTCAATAAAACAGGCACAAAGTTAGCATCTTGCAGTGATGACAACACGGTCAGGATTTGGCAAGACTTCTCCCCAGATGGCCACACAGCAGAAGGTAAAAAACCATTTAACTAACGTGTCTATACATCCAAAAGCTACCAAACTACATGTACCCTTTTGACTGTAACTGAGATTACAGTGTTGTCTTAAATACATGGCAGTATTCTTGATTAGGACTTTCCAGATGTCCATGATGAGGTATAATGACACACCTAAGCGTTTGTCCTTAATTTTTCATATTCTATGGGTATAATTTTTAATGTCTGCCTTTGACAAAAATCACATTTGGGTCTTTCCACACTAATGGGCCTATTTGAAAGATAAGTCAATAATTCCTTTTAAATGTCTTCAGTTTATCTCAAACTTAAATAAATTTCCTTGTACTATTGTTAGAAGATAACTTTTGCCCAAAAAGGTAAGAAATTGCGGCCACAACATACATTTCTGAAAAGCTTGTGTACAAATTTTCCTATTACGTATGTAACGCGGACAGACCAATTTGTGACATTTTTTTCTGTCTTTGTTACATACGTAATACGAAAATTTGTGCACAGGGTTTTCAGAAATGTATGTTGTAGGACTATTTTTCTTACTCCTTGGGGTAAAAGTTATTTCCTCGGTTTAACTGGATAATGTAAAGATAAAATTAAGACATTTGAAGTGAACTCGGACCTAAGATCTTGTATGTCACAGAAATGTACCCATTACTGTGGAAAGACCCATTTGTGAGTCCAACTGTAAAATCAGGACTGCTAAAAACATTTTTCTGCAAAATCCGAGTCTGTGCCCGTGGAGGATTTCTGGACAAATATGAACTCTTCAAGTATTTCCTGTACATATTGTCAACTTTCCTGGATTACGGGTCAGCCACAAATGTGAGCTTTAGTATTTAGAACATGCTTTATCTTTATTTATCTTCATTCAGATCTTCAATCGTGGAAGTGCATCTGTACATTGTCGGGTTATCACACAAGAACCATCTATGACATTGATTGGTAAGTTTTATGTTTAACAAGATTTAGTCTGTCGGAATATAAAAACTACAAGTATAGAGCCTTTGCACGGCGGCCATGACAGGGGGCTGTCACGCATGAGTAAGTGCTTTGTGGTTCTATTGTTACATCATTTAAATAAGAAAACCTGCCCCCTGTCATGGCTGCCGGTGCAGAAGCCTCTATAGGCCTGGGTGGTTTTGATAGTGACAACGCCACACCCCAACAAAACATACTGATCTAAATTTGCATGTCCTCCAAGCCCAATATGTTTAATTTCGACCATTTTGTTTGTTTCTACTCTTATTATACTTGTCAGGTGCCACCGCAGTGGACTTCTAGCTACTTGCTCTGGGGATGAAACTATACATGTATTCCAAGAGAACAAGACGTTGGCGTCAAACTTTGATCTAATTACAAGCACAAAGCGTGCACACACTGAGGATGTCAACTCAATAAGGTGGAACCCAACCAAAAGTAACATTTTGGCATCATGTGGAGATGATGGAATTGTAAAGCTCTGGAAATACTCCTCGTAAACTCAGTGGCGTATCTGGAGGGAGGGGGTTGCAACCCCACTCTTGTAGATGGAATAAATAAAATATTGTATTAAAAATATCTGTCCTGAAACCTTAAAAAAGTTCCTAAAATTACAGGAGAAAGCACCTATATATTTCAATATTTTCTGGATCCCCTAGCAGGGCGAGTTTTCTGCACACAGTAGGAGCCACAATCCCACCCTTAAGCAAAAGCCAGATCTGTCCCTGAAACAACACAAGAAATTGTGTTGGGGTGTACACATTTTTTACATAAATTAACGACGCGTTAGTGTCTTTTTAATAAGAAAGCTGAAATGTGAGCAAGCGCCCTCATCGATACTCCTTGCAAACCGCACAAAAGTACCATCACAAATGCATGTAGAGCCTTTGCATGGGCGACCATGACAGAGGGTAGTCAAATTGTCACACACGAGTAAGCACTTTGTGAGTCTATTTTCATAGGGTATATATACCTCATAAAAGTATGGTAGACACAACAGAAGGGCGCAACAATTCTGTCAATTTTTTTGGAGGCAGTAGTGCGACATGTTAACTTTACACACGCAAAGGCATGGAGTTGCGTATTTCGTGGCGCGCGTGCATTGCTGAAGAGCCTGTGCCTTTAATGGCTGTGTGAATCCAGTGTACAATGAAACTTCAGATACTATTGCTGAAACATCAACAATAGCCGCATACTTCAGTCAAACGTCCAAAACTTTGAGTATGTATCCCTTCCTCCAAATAGTCCCTTCGGTGGTTCAAATTCAACAGGAGCTGTCCTCATCTTTTTATTTGCCACCCAGCCAATCATCTGCAAGAAAAAAAGAAATACATTCATTTAGACACTACAGTTTGGACGTATACATTTTGGATAAAACCAACAACCGTTTTCCATTATTCAAGGGACAGTGGTTAAACTATATATGGTTCTACATGTTCTGACTCCAACTTGGTCAGTAGCAAAAAATCCAGCTGAATAATTTTTGAACAATTTCCATATTAAAAACATTATTGGGAAATAAACATACATACGTTTGTTTGCATTTCTGTATAAAATGGGTTTGCCATTATTTTTCATTTTACCGAGATTTTCGACACGGTTATTATATGTATACACGTGCTACTTCCCCTGGATGGGTGAATTGGGGTTTTCCCCAACCAATATAATATTCCATTTATGAACCTGGGTGGAGAGAGCCGATGTGGAGTAGTCTAAAAAGGTGTCTTGTCTAAGGACACAACGTGATAGCTGTGACCTGGGGCCAATTTTATAAAGCTTTCCAGCATAAAAATGTGCTTAATCAAAAAATTGTGTGCTTTATATAAAAATGTGTTAATAGTCGAAATTGCATGTCCTACTAAGAACACAAGTTGACATACAATTTTTACTATTAACCCAATTTTATAAAGCACACAAATGTTTGATTAAGCACATTTTTCTGATAGAAAGCTTTATGAAATTCATCCCAGGCCTATCACCCAAAAGTCAGACGCGCTAATCACTAGACCACCACACATCCTAGAATGCCAAGTGGCTAAAATGGCCAGAATTAAAAACCCAGTATTTTGAAATGCATTCCTGTGACCAACCACCCCTGGGATGCAGTGAAATAGCCCACCTCAGCAGTAGTCAACTCCAAGTAGTCTGAGATATTCCATTCTTCTTTAGGGAAGGTCTTGTCAATAAATACTGCTGCCGTGGCAATTTCTGGGTGGAAGTGCGACTTGAGAGTCTGTAGCTCCCACAGTGAGCTTTCTATCGCGTGGCACTTTGCTGGGTCGAGCTCATCCATTACATATGGATCACTTGCCAGTTCTGGGAAAAAACGTGGAAAAAATACGCTTTTAAGGTCAGATATGCTGAGCAGTCTGAGGTCAAATGCTGTAACCGAACATACGACCTGAATTTTACAGAACTTGGCACTTCCGAACCGAACATGTTCGGCTGTTCGGGAGTGTTTCACATCTTACGTATTTTAACTGTAAATGTGAAAGGCAGCTGGCTTCCAAAATGTCAAAAACCCACTCAAAATGACTTCTTATGCTTGCAAAAGCGCTTCGTGTTTAAAGTCAATGTACATCATTGGTAATCTCGAAAATCAGAAATGTTCACCAATTTACGCCTAACTTACACAATATAAACATGACCGAAGTGCTATTAGTGAATTAGTTTTCGTCTCATGAGACGAAAATTAAATTCGCCCCAAAACCATTTCGCCCATGTGTCATTTCGTGGCGAAATGACTGCAAACTCTTTTTTGACTTTTTTCTCAAAAGTTAGACGGAGCTGGTTTTTGCTCAGGTTTGTTTTAATCATGCATATCACACAGGGGGATAAAACTATTTGTAACAGTTTACCAATCATGTATACTATCTTTAACTGTCGAACGCCATACATGTATTCACTGTACAAAGCAATTTTTGTGCCAAATCAGATCTGACATTTTGAGGCTGGCGCCAACCGTACCGACATGACTTCACAATCGATTTCTACACGGACGTCGCTCGATCGGTGCCGATGAAATATTGTATTGGCTCCGTCGCCGCAACGTACCAAAGCCATAGAGTTACCTCGCAGTATGCATCTGCACGATGTGCTGATAATAACTCTCTATTGATCGGAACGGTTTGATTGATAATGCGTGGCATGCATTTTGCATTGTGAAAATGGTGTATCGGGGCAACATTTTCTTGCACATAATTTTTCGCACAACATTGTGAAAAGCATTTTGAGACAAACCAATTACCCCTCTTACAGAAACACAGCGATACTTGCGGGTACAACAAACAATCGTCTGAAAATAAACACCAAAGGCTAGGAAAAAAATACGATGGTTTGCACATGGTACAAATCACAAAATGCATGCAGCCGCGGGCTCCGTTCAGTTTCCTGGGTCAAATTCATCCCACCAAAGCCGTTATCTTGTTCATTACGACAAATAAATCGTGTAAAAGAGCGGGTTTGAATAAGAAAACAAAATACATAGGCCTTAATTTATAAAGAAAGCTAGCTGCACGTGCATGATCACTTTCAACCGGAACCCACACCGCCAAACCCGAACCGAATAAATGTTCAGGAAGAAATTACCGAACTTTACCTGAACTTCGTTACAGCATTAAGGCTCCCCCCCCCTCCCCCCAAAAAAAAGAACTGTTTATCGTAAGTTGAAGTCTCACAAAATGATGCGGTGACGCGTTTTTTTTTTTCTTTTTTCTTTTGTAGTAGTAGATTCTAAGCAATAAAGTCAAGTTGATATGAAGGCACTTACGGAGCCACTGCACGCTACTGCTGAAAATCCAGGGGCATTGTGGTCAAAAGTACTGTCAACAGCAGCTTGACAAGACGGTGTGTCTAAGTGCAGTGTTTTTGGAGAAAAAAACCTGTAACGGGCATGGTTGAAAGTGACGCGAGCGCTAAGGCTAAACATAGTTCTTTTTTTGGCCTGAAAAGTCAAAGATGATAAATTCCTCACCAGATGGCCCATCAGGCCGATGAACCATGACCTGACAACTGGGATGTCTTAGCAAGAGGTTGCCGACAAATGGAATAACCACCATCAGGGCAGTAGGGGGTGCTGTTAGAGACAGACGTGACAAACGCTTGGCAAAAGCTGCCACCAGATACGCTGGTAGGTACCTGCAATGGTAGTAGTAAACACATTTATACTGGTGTCGTAATTCCTGTTCTTGTTAACATCTTGATGCTGAGGTTATCGGCAATAAGCTAATCTAGGGAATGGGATTACCTTTGAAAAAAAAATTATAATTCATCCCCCAGAATAGTGACACTAATCCCGGACTTGAATCCAGAGGCACAATGTTGTGGCACTTGATATTTGGCCTATTATAATTAACAATTGATATTGGACTCTGGACCTGAAATGAAACATGAACATTCAACGTACTGATTCAATGAAACTTCAATCCTACGAGTCATTAAAACTTTGGATATCAAAAGATCGGATTTGTAGGCAACTCTGTATCAGCCAAACTACATCAGTCACAAAAAGGACTGTGCATTAAAGGAGCGTGACCAGAGTTTCTGGAAAATAGTTTTCGATGTAACTTACCAATATTATCAAGTAACTCCCATACACACCTCCCATGTCCCAAAAACCTGAAAATATTCGCAATTTCCAGTAAAAAATTGAACAAAACTATCGAGTATGCTTTCAGCGGATAAACGTTGATACTGGAAAATTAGTTTACAAATAATCGGTGGATTTTCAACGATATCCTCGGAAATATGCGGCCTAGAAGCGCGGAGTTTCCGTTTCGTAATCAGAAAAATATAACGAATGTTATGATATAAAAATCTCATGACCCATAAGGTAAGTCCCGGGGAATTATGGGTAAAAAAAAAAGTGATCTGGTCACACTCCTTTAACATCAATTGATGTTGGGACTACATAGAGCAAAAAGAACTGTGCAAATATTTGAAATTTGTCATGTTTATAAAAACTGAACCTTGCTGATACTTACGTTGAACTGAGGAAAACATCAGCTAGGTGGAAGAACCTAGCTCTGTATTTGACATGGAAGATGCCTGGCTCAAAGAGGGCATAGAGTTTCTTGTAAAATTCAGGATATTCCCTGAGAAATTATGAAAAAAGGAAAATATCCAAAAAATGGCAACTAACATAATATTTCATCTAGGCTGCTACACAATATGACATACATGTACATGTATTGGGGGAATGTCACAGTCTAAGCATCACATGTGATTTTTAGATTGTGACATTCCCCCAACAGCTCTCTAATTATCACTTAGATTGACAATGTTTAAACATAGCAGAAACCACCATGCTAAATTCCAGCTTTAGTTACAATTGAACTTTATTTGGGATGTGATATGTAAAACCCACGACAAATACCAAACTGATCTCTTCATTTCAAGAAATAGTACAATAATAATGGAGTTTACAATTCCATATTGGATAACATTAGTAAACATTTTAACAAACACATTAAGTACAAATTTTTTAAATTATTAAATAAAGCTTTGAGCTTTAATCTTAATAAAGAAATGGTGGGTAATCAAACTTACAAGTTGTGCTGTGTGATGAGAACAAAAAGCCCATTGAGAGCTAGCAGACTTATGGCACCTCCTGCAATGAAACAAGATAAAGAAGTTGTGATAAACCATGAACTACCAACTGGTGTTTAGAATGGGAATAAAGCAAAATTATGTTTTGCGGGTGTTCACTTGTTTTCCCGGATCATTTATCCTATAAACACCGTAGTAAAACATGGCGAAAATGTTTCTTAACTGCACATCGTGTACCCAGGGCGTGTTACTGACATGACCGATGTAAACATACACACAGAGGCTTCCCCACTCCCGAGACAGTGTCTTAGTTCTAGTCTCAAGTCAAGTCGTTTGAGTGTCAAGTCAATGAAAATCAATGAAAATCGGGACTCAAATCGACTCAAGTCCCGAGTCTCGAGACATTACAACACTGCCATGAAGTGATGCGTAGTGACAGCCTTAATTAACAGCTACTGCAACTTACCTAGATTGTAGGAAACCATCAGGAAATCAGAGAGCAGAAGAGGGTTGGTCATGTGTGGCATAATGGCTTCATGGAGTATAACTAGCATTTTCTTGTACAGATTTTGAGGTAGGTTCATGCTAAGAAGAGTCAGCCAGGCATCACCAAACTGCCTTCTGTGTTCCTGTTAAATTACATAAATCAGTTTTAACTACAGGAATATCTTGTCCAAAATATCTTGTGAAACATTTCACTAAATAATTTGCTTAAATTCTCATTGTTTTTATGTATTGGGGTTCTAACAGTGTAAGATTTTTCCTTTGGATTCAACTACATAAGATTGTCCCATGTCTTCTTAAACCACACTTTCAGCGATGCCACCCTGGCATCTTGATACAACTACATAAGATTGTCCCACGTCTTCTGAAACCACACCTTCAGCGATGCCACCCTGGCATCTTGCTACAACTACATAAGATTGTCCCACGTCTTCTGAAACCACACCTTCAGCGATGCCACCCTGGCATCTTGCTACAACTACATAAGATTGTCCCACGTCTTCTGAAACCACACCTTCAGCGATGCCACCCTGGCATCTTGCTACAACTACATAAGATTGTCCCACGTCTTCTGAAACCACACCTTCAGCGATGCCACCCTGGCATCTTGCTACAACTACATAAGATTGTCCCACGTCTTCTGAAACCACACCTTCAGCGATGCCACCCTGGCATCTTGCTACAACTACATAAGATTGTCCCACGTCTTCTTAAACCACACCTTCAGCGATGCCACCTTTGCATCTTCATCCCCTGGTGGAGGTTTACAGAGAAATTTGTTGATCTCCTCCTGGGCCACTGGCATGGTAACTTGCTCCAGTAATGCGAACACGTTGTTGCAGAAAATTGTCAAATCCTGAGAGTAAGTAAAGAAATCAAGCATATAATGTTAAGAAAATACCACACACTTAAAGCCAGGCAGTCTGCCAAATTAAAAACTAATGTTTGAAAGCAATTCCGAGGTGGTGGCAACACACCCAAAAGGGCAATTGTTATTTGCTGCTTATTATGACTGTTACGTTGCTGGTAAAACATGTAAACAAAAAAATGATAGACTGCACAGAATAAGCAGAATAGTTAACACTCAAAACACAAGTACACCAGGGCTGTGCACCAAATACACGAACATTGCAAACATTTGCAACGATCACCAAAAAAGGTACTTGGCTTTACATAGACGAGTGCACAAAAGCATTGTAACCAGTGGCGAATGTTAGCAACGTTCTCGTCAGTGGAACATAGCCCATGTGTGTGGCACTATTTGTGACTTTGGCAAACATTTCACCTGCATGTAGATTCTTGTGTGTGGTTGACAAACACCATCAGGACATAATACATGTACCTGACATTGACCCCGTTCCACTATGAACATCTACTCGGTTAAAATTACCGTTTCTCGGTTAAAATTTTATAGGCAACATTTTAACCGTGCCGGAACTCGGTTAAATTTTGAGTCACGTTTTCACTCGGTTAAATTGAGGTGAATTTTTGAACTCCTGTTCTGGCCAGCTCATTAACTCTGCGCCGAACAAAATCTGCATATTTTCTCGGTTAAAACGTGGTCTTCCAGTCTGTGGCGTTCCTGCGGTCAGCTAGTCCGTTGCTAATCCGAGTGTCAGTCACCCTGCGCTGAAGATTACGGGCGATTGAATTATCTGCTCAGACGACGCTGCACAACGTACAGTACAATGAACTTGGTTCGTGATTGAAAATCGTTGCTGTTGTGCGACTTCTCAGTAAATATTTTGGCGACAAGATCCGACGCCGAATATTTCTGCGGCAGCAGGTTGCGTTGTCCTGCCGATATCGTACGGAAATTTGCCATTTTTTTCCTTTTCTATAGGCCTATCATAAATTTTGCCCAACGGTCGTGGACGACCACGCTATAACGATGTTTGTGGCTTCAAGTATGGGCCTACATGTACATGGTATAATGTTGTACACAAAGGCAAACTGATTATTTAATTCAAAACATTTTTGTTTTGTTTTTTCTTCTGCAGTTGCATGAGGTGGAAACGTCGGGCGTATAAGATCTAGCTCATTTAGCTCATTTAGCTCAGTCGAATTAAGCAATCCCAGCATCGAATAAAGCTATTTTGCTTCGTCGAACGAAGAGATTTTAATCTTCGTCGAATGAAGAGGCGTGCATTCACATCAGGAAATACCTTTGTCGAATCATCGTCGAACGAAGCCATTTCTCTAGTGAGAATGGAGTCATTGTCATAAACAAGGTAATTTATGTACTTACTTGTTTGTCATCTGCCTGGGCTATCCTGCGTACGTGCTGTCTGGCCTGCATCAGGACATAATACCTGACGTCATCGTAGCGGAGGTGTTCACTAAATCGTTCAATCAGATCCCTCATATCCAAATCCCTACACAGTAGCTTCGGAACTAGATGCTTTAGAGGAGAAAATTAACAAAACTATCAGTATTCCAAAACCTTTGTGCTTTGTTCCTTTTTATATTATTTCTTTATAAAAACAATACTGTGACTTGTATGGTATGTTTTCAGGGAACAAAATGTTCGGTTTCGCATTGCAAAATGCAATGTAATCTGCCACAATTGCGACACAAAACTAAACCGGTATAGCAATCATTGCAATTCAATTATTAACAACGACGGTCGACAAATGTAATGCATTCTGATGCGCTGCTGTACAAACACATAGGGAATGGATAATCCAGCGTAATACGCTGTGGTTAAAATACGCACGTAGAATAGTCTGATGCCATGATGCTATTCAAAGTTTAAAATGCATAAACTGCGTTCAAAAACATGACCGAAAACGGCTTCTCCGCGCACGCGGTTATGGAATATCTTTTCCACGCATGTATAAGGCCGTGTCCAAATATTGGGTTGTGGGGGGGGGGGGGGGGGGGGGGGGGGGGATCCGAACAATTTGCAAAAGCAGAACAATAATTATGCTTAATATGACTGAGTGCAACAATGCTGATGTGCATTGAAGCCACCGACTTACATTGAATACATTGATAGGGAACACATATTTATCCAAGTCACACTTGGCCAAGGGATGGTTAGACTCCGCTTCCAGCAGTCTCATCAGAGATTCCAAAGACAGCTCCTGCAGGTACATGTACAAAACAAGAAAACAAAACAATGAATTAAGCTCCCTTAATCATTTGATGCTTGAAGATGTGCAGGTATGCAATAATAATAATAATAATAGACAGTTCTTATATAGCGCATTACAGATCCGACGGATCTCTCAATGCGCTTTCTGCATTATTACCCTGGTCATTGGGCTCAGTAGTATCATTCCTTAATCCTTCTCAACTCCCTGGGGAGTATGCAGTCCCGTGCAGCTTATGCGCACAGGGACTAATCAAACACATTAGCTTTCTCTACCCTCACAGGTACCCATTTCCTCCTGGGTGGAAAGAAGCAATTCATGGCAAAGTGCCTTGCTCAAGAGCACACGCACCATGGCCAAGCCGGGAGGGGATGGTTTACCCATGTTTTATGGATGTTGGAACATTGTTTTGTACTGAATGTGTGATGTCATCCACAGACGGATGCAGGAGTCATCAGTTGCTTCCATTTCATCTTGCTTTTCTCAACACAATTTTTTGACAAAAACGATCTGTTATGGTTCAAATTAGTGCTGGAATTAAAGTGGTTAAAATTCATGCTATTTTTATGCTGTGTCTACATAAATGGTTTAGACTCAGAGTGGTTCTCCATAAATAGAGGAGTTTGCCAAAGCTGCGTCGCTGCTCCAGACCTCTTTCACTGTATCATCGATTATCTGATGACTAGTTTGTTTTGGCGACTACACCCTCGTGGACGTAGATTACGCAGACGACACCACTCTTCTGTGAGACTCGGTCAACAGCCTCAGAGCCTCAATACCTGAACTGCAGGTGCATCCATGAATACATCGATCACCCTGGCAAGGCAGCGTAAATAGTCATGATACCGCTCCTGTAGCCAGGCTTTATACTGCTCCTCAGCAGAGTCCTTGTTGGTTTGGTTTGTTGTCATGGCATCGGTACTGAACAGGTGGCAGAAAATCTTGAGTAGACTCTTGATGGCTGCTGAAGTTACCGACTTGTCAACAGACTGCAGGTAGAAAATGAAATGACGCCCCATAAAAACCTGTTTGCAGCAAGCAACACCCCATTCTACAAATGTTTGCACCCATAATCGCCCACACCCTCTTCCCCATCATGTTCACAGTACAAGCATATTGCTGTACTGGTGGCAATAAGGCGGTTTCACAGCTGTCCAGATCAAGAAGAGAACAATAGAGCCACATGGGGGAAACGCACGTGGCTACTAGCAGAAAAGCACAAGACTCTATTGTTCTCTTTCCGATTTGGAGGACATACACGAGAGATGTTTAGTGGGAAAGATTACCAGGCACGGACACCCACTGCCTGCCACTGATGGGACCCCATACAACGGGTAGCGCATACAACTTATGGACACTACTGTGACAAGCATGACAAGTGACATTAATCTGATGGACAACTCTAACAAACAACAATTTGTAAAAGTAAATTCATGACACTTTTTCCATCTTATTTTGCATTTTTGTCATCAAACTAAACAAAATTTACAATTTACATGGTCATGGTGCTTAATTGCAATCATACTTTTTCCGACGGCCATGTTAGTTTAGAGCCAATTGCCATGGCAACCCACGTCACACTTCAGCTGTCTATAGTGACCTGTGACTTTTTTACTCCTTGTGAAAGCGCTCTATTGCTCCCCCATGATCGCCAAACAAGCCTTGAAACTTCCAAATAGACATGTTCGGGGTTTTTCGCACAATGGAATTAGCATACTCGTTTATTTTTGGTACAGCAGGCCTTTGACATTTTATTTATTTACCACATCCAACAGTGGAGAACCGCCAATTACAGGAATGGGAGCAAGTGTGGTTGAGTGCCTTGCTCAAGGGCACATGTGCCACAACCCGTCGCGGCCCGGAATCGAACCCACATTCTAGTACTAGCACAGAAACTTAAGTTCGACGCACTAGACCGCTCGGCCATAACATCCCACATTACTATGGACCGGTTCCTAATCCTATCGCTTATTGCGGAATGCCATCTACTCATCAGTAACCAAACTACGGTATACATGTCAAAGGTCCGCTGTATTTTTAAAAGGCTAAAAGTGATTTTCTGAGTTTATGTGGCCCTTTATAGGACGTGATGAATCACTTTTAGCTGATCAAATTTTATTGTCCATGGCGAAATATTTGACATGGCTGCACGACCAATAATATGGCGGCTGTTTACCAATCTTATATTTCGCCTTACAGTCAAAATTAAACATTGAAAAACATACCTGATGATTCTTCTAAACAGGAAAAAACTAGTCCAACGTAATGTTTCTTTACATTTTTCCAGCAAACTGAAGCGATGTATGACGTCACTGCAGTACAATGAGATGACCACAAGAGGACGGGCTATTTTGGCAGTGAATCGTTCATCATAAATCTTGCTGTTCAATTCCAACATCGCTCTAGTTTGCTGGAAAAATGTAAAGAAAAATTACGTTTGACTAGTTTTTTCCTGTTTAGAAGAATCATCGGGGAAAACGGACCAGGGCACAACATTCTTGAGAGTGGACGAGGGACCTCCATGGTATGTTTTTCAATGTTTAATTTTGACTGTGTATCGTCAGAACCCCTAAATCCACGCGGTCCTATTTCTACGCACTCACCTTAACATGCTTAACGTTTGCCTGCATGCGCGCGCGTGCATAAGCGTAAGTTGCGCAGATTATGGAGGATCGAGGATATACTAAGGTGAAATTTCAGATTGGTTAACGGCCGCCATATGTCATTGCAAATATTTCGCCATGGCATGGACAATAAAACCTGATCAGCTAAAAAGAGATTCATCACGTCCCAATGTAAACTCCAAAAAATCACTTTTACTGTTTTAGCGTTCTAAAAGTAGGTCCGCTGTACCAGAATATATACATTCTATGCTAATTCCATTGTGTGCGAAAAATCCCTACTGTAAAATTTTGGGCTGGTCACCACGTACGTACCTGGTCCTGGATGACCTCCAGGAATTCCACCAAGGCATTTGAATGCTCTCTACTTTTCAGGAATAATGACTCTTTCTTGTTTATATCAGCCATGGCCGCCAACATGCAGAAACCACTTTGCTTCCTTTTGTTTTTCTTGGGTGGCATGACGCTGAATAGCTGAATTTTATAAAATTGTAGGATAATGGTTTAATTATACTGCATATATAGTACTGACTGTGGATGTTAGTCAAGTCGACCGAATACCAACTCGTCTCGGACCAACTCGACCGGGAAAAAAATCTATCGTCAACCAACTCGACCGCAAACCAACTCGACCACCCCTGTCGACCATACAAAGAAATGCAAAACAGGAAAAGCCTTGTCGCGTCGCTGGATTCGGCCGGTGAATGTCGGCTCGCTCGCACACTGAACATGACACGCGGCTAGGCTGGCCGCGGGTTTGTGGGCATGTCTTTGCCGGCGAGCGGCGGGTTGCTTTCGGCGGTGACTGTCGAGTTGGTTTGGTACGCGGTCGAGTTGGTACGCGGTCGAGTTGGTACGAGTCTAGTCTAGGCCCTAGACTGGTTCCCTTGTCCACATATTTACTTCCCCTCCGTCGTATAATTATGAGGACAGGTACACGCCGCCATGTTTGGCATAAATACAGTGTGTTGCGCGCCTTCGTTCGATTTGGCATCGCGCGCGCTACGCAATCAATGTCTGGGAAAATAACAGCGGCGGCAGCAGCGGTATTTTTGCATCGACAGCAGAAGATATTGAGCTCGTGCGAATGACGTCATTTTGGGAGTAAAACAATGCCGCGTCGTTGTGGAAGCAATGTGCGCGTGCGCGTTGTGTGTGTCCATAGCGCGCGTAACGCGCTATGATGAGGCTCCCATTGGTGGACTAAACCGCGTTGCGCCCACCAGAGAGAGACACAACGCGCACGCACATCGCTTCCACAATGACTCAGCATTATTTGACTCCCAAAATGGCATATTCGCACGTGTTCGAAAGGGGTCAATACCTGTAAAATTGCTGTCAGAACCAAATAAACATACTGGTTTCGGTGGGAATCAAGGTTGAACAAATAGCTCTATATCCAACCATGTCATTCATATCATTCGATGGGGTTTCTGTCATGTTTTGTCGATTTTTGTTTATGCGATGGAAAACTTTTTTTGAACAACGGCCGCACTGTGATATTGATGTTTGTTTTTATGGCGGCTTAAAAATACGGCAAACAGCGCCATTTCAAGTAAAAAGTAATGTATCAGTACAAACCTGTGCGTTGACGAGTACACCACTGCCAAAATTACTAAATAATTATAAGGGATGGCAAAGATTGAATAGGATATGCAAAACCCAGCGACAAAATTAACGATTGCGAAATTCACTCGTTGTTGAGCAAACTCTAAAAATAGATCATGCATATATTTAATACAACGACCAATCACGCGTGGTAATACAACGGCCAATCACACGTGGCTATTGCTCGGCGTGTGCCTGTCCTTGTATAGCGAGAGCAGCGTAGTGCACATGGACAGGGGACCAGTCTAGTCTAGGCAACGGTCATTATGTGTTAGATTGGTTCCCGATCCCTATAGATTGGTTCGCTTATTGCGAAAATATAGGGATCGGTAAAGGGCAGCCATATGACGGGCAGAATTCTGCCCGTCACATAGTCTTGGCCCAAGACTACTCTAGTCGATATTGGTTTGTGTACGCGTTGGCCATTCCCAGTAGTGGGCCCTCTTGCAGCACTAACTGGCCAGCCCTTTGCTCACTAGCAAAGACTGGTCCGTTAGTGCTGCAAGAGGGCGCACTATATGGCCAACGCGTACACAAACCAATATCGACTAGAGTAGTCTTGGGCCAAGACTACCCGTCACGTGGTTATTATTATTATTATTTTTTTTGGAAGTGCGCAGATTTTGCATTGACATTTGTAACTTGGCCGTGCGTGTCGAACATATCCAATTATGTAAATAAAGTACATTGTCTAAAGCAAAGAGCTTGGCCAATTTTTAAATATAAAAAACACAATGCGCACGCGCAAAGACGACCAATTACAGATCAAGATGAAGCGCCCTTTACCTGTCCTTATATTCTCCTGTGTGGAATATGTGGACGGGAACCAGTCTAGGGAAATCCGTAAATTTTCTCCCCGAAAAGGGGGTTGGGGGAAATTAGTGCGCATGCGTTAGTTTTGTATGCAGATACGGGGCTGCGTTCCAAACACGCGAACATTGCAAACGTTTTCATCGTTCGCCAACAACCGGTACCCGGCTTTCCATAGACGAGTGCACAAAAGCATTGTAACCAGTGGCGAACGTTGCCAACGTTCGCGTGTTTGGAACCGCGCAGCCCGGGTATATTTTTCTTAACGCACGCGCACTTAAAGGCCCTGTAGATGATCTGTTTTTGAGCGATTCTGCGAATAAAACCATTATAAATTAAAAGAAAGACATCAACAAACTCATCCGAAGAAATTTCAGCTTTGTCAAATGTACCACGTTTAAAAAACCCATAAAAATCCATATGCATTTTCCTGGTCTTGGCGGGGTGTTTCAAATATTCGTTCTCAGTTGATCGGGTACTATATGTGGCTTGCGTCATGCACTCTGTGGCGCACATAGGCCTACTGCGTGTGCGCGCGATCCATACATTTAAAATGCATCGCGTTGGAACACCTACACGGAGTACACAGCGCCCATGCATTTTGAACCGCGTAGATGCGAACCAAGTGATATCCAACCTTCGCTTCGCCGATGACATTGTCCTCATAGCTGAAAATGCCAACGATCTCCAAACCATTGTTAACCAAGTGTCCCAAAGCAGCTCAAACTTGGGGCTCAAGATTAACATCTCTAAAACCGAAGTACAAACCATCAGCAGAAATGACATCCAATTGAACATCACGATAAATGGACACCAAATAAACCAAGTGACGGAGTTTGTGTACCTGGGGAGCACCATATCAAGCAAGGGAACATGCAAAGATGATGTAAAACATAGAATTGGAAAAGCCCTGGGAGCAGTCCAGAGACTCCAGCCAATCTGGACAGCCAAGGACATCCAACGTACCACCAAGATAGAACTGTACAGGGTCCTTGTGCTATCAATCCTATTATATGGGGCTGAAACTTGGACCCTTAAGAAAGAAGATGAATCTCGGCTCTTAGTCTTTGAGATGATGTGCCTTAGAAAAATCATGGGAGTGACACGACTGGACAAAATCAGGAACGACAGAATACGCCAAACACTGGGTCTCAACCATACCATCATTGAGCTCATAAACCAAAAAAGAATGAAGTTCTTTGGCCACATACAAAGGATGGCTAATCATAGATACCCTAAGACACTCCTGGGTGCATACACACATGGAGCGCGGCCAAAAGGAAGACCACCCAAAAGATGGACTGACTGCATCAAAACCAACTGCACAGCCAGAAACTTGGGCACCCTAACAGAAGCAGGAAGAATGGCAAAGGATAGGAGGACCTGGAGAAACATCATGACTCGGATGGCAAGGCAGAGTGACCCACCCGTGCCGACGCCATAGAATAGAATAGAATAGATGCGAACCAAAAATAAGTAAATCGTTTGCAAACGATCTAAATAATTTCATCTTTACGGATTATTTTCTGGTAAAATTATATCATTTTGAGTGAAAACCTTTCAATGGATAGTTGCTATTAATTCAATCTTTACTTTCAGAACTTTTCCCCTGTAAACTCGTCGATTACTTTTTGGGGTCGTTGCAAATGATCCACTGGGCCTTTAAGAGCAAATAGCCTGGTACATGCGCCATACATGTACGTTCGGCGCTTATATCGTGTTGATTGGAAAGTTTGTTGTTGTTTTGTGTAGTAGTACGCGCCGTGGTTGATTTGACCGGTGAAAGGATTTATTCACGGCGTATGCCTATACTCTCGAACTTATGCACCTATCGATTTTCCCCCCCACCCCCACTGCACCTATCAATTGTTTCCCCCAACCGCCACCCCACATTCACAACCGTCTCCGGGTCGCCGCGTCTCCGCTCCTCCAGATATCCTCTCAGGCCTCAAATTTCGCAGTTTTTAGGGCAAGGCCACTTTGGCCTTGCATGAAGGCAAATTAGAAAGGGCACCGAGGCCACAAGGCGGGGCACTAAGGCCAACTTTAGTTTTGAAAAAGGTCAACAAGGCCACAAGGAAAAAATCAATGAAAACAAATGTTTGTTTGGAGTCGAGTAGGTCTGGTGGCAAAGTTTATACACAAATGAATTGGGGCCGAGTCGGTCTGGGGCCGAGTTTATACACAAAGGAATTGGGGTCGAGTCGGTCTGGGGCCGAGTTTATACACAAAGGAATTGGGGTCGAGTTGGTCTGGGGCCGAGTTTGTGCAAACTGTGCAAACTGTGACTTGGAACCTTGGTTCCAACCTTGGTTCCAACCTTGGTTCCAACCTTGGTTCCAACCTTGGTTCCAACCTTGGTTCCAACCTTGGTTCCAACCTTGGTTCCAACCTTGGTTCCAACCTTGGTTCCAACCTTGGTTCCAACCTTGGTTCCAACCTTGGTTCCAACCTTGGTTCCAACCTTGGTTCCAACCTTGGTTCCAACCTTGGTTCCAACCTTGGTTCCAACCTTGGTTCCAACCTTGGTTCCAACCTTGGTTCCAACCTTGGTTCCAACCTTGGTTCCAACCTTGGTTCCAACCTTGGTTCCAACCTTGGTTCCAACCTTGGTTCCAACCTTGGTTCCAACCTTGGTTCCAACCTTGGTTCCAACCTTGGTTCCAACCTTGGTTCCAACCTTGGTTCCAACCTTGGTTCCAACCTTGGTTCCAACCTTGGTTCCAACCTTGGTTCCAACCTTGGTTCCAACCTTGGTTCCAACCTTGGTTCCAACCTTGGTTCCAACCTTGGTTCCAACCTTGGTTCCAACCTTGGTTCCAACCTAATGGTAAAATAAACCAAAGCAAAAATTAACTCTTAAGCAGCAAAAATCAAATCAGTTCAAAGTAAATGGGCCCAAGTTAGCAGATAAGACCATAAACATATATATCTGGCACATACCTTTGACCTCTGTTACGTTAGTTCAATTTCGTGATATCCTGGACAAGAAAACAAAATAAAAGCAAAAATACAACAGGAAAAAGTATCAGAGTTTACACAAACCCTTAATCAATTACACAGGCACTATATGATTAAATATGCAAAACCAACTAGCCACACGGGGCAATCATCACAATTTATCAAAACCTTATATTGGACACAATATCCACAACTGTGTGTGTTTAGGCACTATTTTGCCGATACACGGTCAGTGTCTCTCAATTAAACAGTTCCTCAGCCGCCAATAGTAGAAACTGACGCAAACTGTGCAAACTGTGCAAACTGTGCAAACTGTGCAAACTGTGCAAACTGTGCAAACTGTGCAAACTGTGCAAACTGTGCAAACTGTGCATACTGTGCATACTGTGCATACTGTGCATACTGTGCATACTGTGCATACTGTGCATACTGTGCATACTGTGCATACTGTGCAAACTGTGCAAACTGTGCAAACTGTGCAAACTGTGCCAACTGTGCCAACTGTGCGAATTGTGCAAACTGTGCAAACTGTGCAGCAAACTGTGCAAACTGTGCAGCAAACTGTTCAGCAAACTGTGCAGCAAACTCCTCCCCGCCCCCGCACCCTCCTCCCCGCCCCCTCCTCCCCGCCCCCGCCCCCTCCTCCCCCTCCTCCCCGCCCCCGCCCCCTCCTCCCCGCCCCCGCCCCCTCCTCCCCGCAAAACTGTGCAAACTGTGCAAACTGTGCAAACTGTGCAAACTGTGCAAACTGTGCAAACTGTGCAAACTGTGCAAACTGTGCCAAATGTGCAAACTGTGCCAACTGTGCCAACTGTGCAAACTGTGCAAACTGTGCAAACTGTGCGAACTGTGCAAACTCCCCTCCTCCCCGCACCCGCCCCCTCCTCCCCGCCCCCCGCCCCCTCCTCCCCGCCCCCGTCCCCTCCTCCCCGCCCCCGCCCCTCCTCCCCGCAAACTGTGCAAACTGTGCAAACTGTGCGAACTGTGCAAACTGTGCAAACTCCCCTCCTCCCCGCCCCCGCCCCCTCCTCCCCGCCCTCGCCCCCTCCTCCCCGCCCCCGCCCCTCCTCCCCCGCCCCCTCCTCCCCGCCCCTCCTCCCCGCGAGTTCGAAAATACCACTTTGGACCAAAGTGTCAAAGTCGACACTTTTCCAAAATGGCCGAAACTGACCATGCGTGGTATTTTCGGAGTCAGCGTCGGAAGGCGAGTTCAAAAATACAAATTTCGATCAAAGTGTCAATGTCGACACTTTTTCCAAAATGGCCGAAACTGACCATGCGTGGTATTTTCGGAGTCAGCGTCGAAATGCGAGTTCAAAAATACCAGTTTCGACCAAAGTGTCAAAGTCGACACTTTTTCCAAAATGGCCGAAATGAACCATGCGTGGTATTTTCGGAGTCAGCGTCGGAAGGCGAGTTCAAAAATACCAATTTCGACCAAAGTGTCAAAGTCGACACTTTTTCCAAAATGGCCGAAACTGACCATGTGTGGTATTTTCGGAGTCAGCGTCGGAAGGCGAGTTCGAAAATACCACTTTGGACCAAAGTGTCAAAGTCGACACTTTTCCAAAATGGCCGAAACTGACCATGCGTGGTATTTTCGGAATCAGCGTCGGAAGGCGAGTTCAAAAATACCAATTTCGACCAAAGTGTCAAAGTCGACACTTTTTCCAAAATGGCCGAAACTGACCATGTGTGGTATTTTCGGAATCAGCGTCGACAGGCGAGTTCGAAAATACCACTTTGGACGCCGTCCGACCAAAACTGAAGGGTGGTCAGTTTTTTTCCAAAATGGCCGAAACTGACCATGCGTGGTATTTTCGGAGTCAGCGTCGAAATGCGAGTTCAAAAATACCAGTTTCGACCAAAGTGTCAAAGTCGACACTTTTTCCAAAATGGCCAAAACTGACCATGCGTGGTATTTTCGGAGTCAGCGTCGGAAGGCAAGTTCAAAAATACCAATTTCGACCAAAGTGTCAAAGTCGACACTTTTTCCAAAATGGCCGAAACTGACCATGTGTGGTATTTTCGGAGTCAGCGTCGGAAGGCGAGTTCGAAAATACCACTTTGGACGCCGTCCGACCAAAACTGAAGAGTGGTCAGTTTTTGTCCAAAATGGCCGAAAATGACCGTGTGTGGTATTTTCGGAATCAGCGTCGACAGGCGAGTTCAAAAATACCACTTTGGACACCGTCCGACCAAAACTGAAGAGTGGTCAGTTTTTGTCCAAAATGGCCGAAACTGACCGTGTGTGGTATTTTCGGAATCAGCGTCGACAGGCGAGTTCAAAAATACCACTTTGGACGCCGTCCGACCAAAACTGAAGAGTGGTCAGTTTTTGTCCAAAATGGCCGAAACTGACCGTGTGTGGTATTTTCGGAATCAGCGTCGACAGGTGAGTTCAAAAATACCACTTTGGACACCGTCCGACCAAAACTGAAGAGTGGTCAGTTTTTGTCCAAAATGGCCGAAACTGACCGTGTGTGGTATTTTCGGAATCAGCGTCGACAGGCGAGTTCGAAAATACCACTTTGGACACCGTCCGACCAAAACTGAAGAGTGGTCAGTTTTTGTCCAAAATGGCCGAAACTGACCGTGTGTGGTATTTTCGGAATCAGCGTCGACAGGCGAGTTCCAAAATACCACTTTGGACACCGTCCGACCAAAACTGAAGGGTGGTCAGTTTTTTTTCAAAATGGCCGAAACTGACCGTGTGTTCTATTTTCGGAATCAGCGTCGAAAGGCGAGTTCAAAAATACCACTTTGGACACCGTCCGACCAAAACTGAAGGGTGGTCAGTTTTTTTCCAAAATGGCCGAAACTGACCGTGTGTGGTATTTTCGGAATCAGCGTCGACAGGCGAGTTCAAAAATACCACTTTGGACACCGTCCGACCAAAACTGAAGAGTGGTCAGTTTTTGTCCAAAATGGCCGAAACTGACCGTGTGTGGTATTTTCGAAATCAGCGTCGACAGGCGAGTTCGAAAATACCACTTTGGACGCCGTCCGACCAAAACTAAAGAGTGGTCAGTTTTTGTCCAAAATGGCCGAAAATGACCGTGTGTGGTATTTTCGGAATCAGCGTCGACAGGCGAGTTCAAAAATACCAATTACGACCAAAGTGTCAAAAAACAGACCAAAGTGTCAAAAATGACACTTTTTCTAAAATGGCCGAAACTGACCATGTGTGCTATTTTCGAAATCAGCATCGAAAGGCGAGTTCAAAAATACCAATTACGACCAAAGTGTCAAAAAACAGACCAAAGTGTCAAAGTCGACACTTTTTCCAAAATGGCCGAAACTGACCATGTGTGGTATTTTCGAAATCAGCGTCGACAGGCGAGTTCGAAAATACCACTTTGGACGCCGTCCGACCAAAACTAAAGAGTGGTCAGTTTTTGTCCAAAATGGCCGAAAATGACCGTGTGTGGTATTTGCGGAATCAGCATCGACAGGCGAGTTCAAAAATACCACTTTGGACACCGTCCGACCAAAACTAAAGAGTGGTCAGTTTTTTTTCCAAAATGGCCGAAACTGACCATGTGTGGTATTTTCGGAATCAGCGTCGACGGGCGAGTTCAAAAATACCACGTTGGACACCGTCCGACCAAAACTGAAGAGTGGTCAGTTTTTGTCCAAAATGGCCGAAACTGACTGTGTGTTGTATTTTCGGAATCAGCGTCGAAAGGCGAGTTCAAAAATACCACTTTGGATACCGTCCGACCAAAACTGAAGAGTGGTCAGTTTTTGTCCAAAATGGCCGAAACTGACCGTGTGTTCTATTTTCGGAATCAGCGTCGACAGGCGAGTTCAAAAATACCACTTTGGACACCGTCCGACCAAAACTGAAGAGTGGTCAGTTTTTGTCCAAAATGGCCGAAACTGACCGTGTGTTCTATTTTCGGAATCAGCGTCGAAAGGCGAGTTCAAAAATACCACTTTGGACACCGTCCGACTAAAACTGAAGGGTGGTCTTTTTTTTTTCAAAATGGCCGAAACTGACCATGTGTGGTATTTTCGGAATCAGCGTCGACAGGCGAGTTCGAAAATACCACTTTGGACACCGTCCGACCAAAACTGAAGAGTGGTCAGTTTTTGTCTAAAATGGCCGAAACTGACCGTGTGTGGTATTTTCGGAATCAGCGTCGACAGGCGAGTTCAAAAATACCACTTTGGACACCGTCCGACCAAAACTGAAGGGTGGTCAGTTTTTTTTCAAAATGGCCGAAACTGACCGTGTGTTCTATTTTCGGAATCAGCGTCGAAAGGCGAGTTCAAAAATACCACTTTGGACACCGTCCGACCAAAACTGAAGGGTGGTCAGTTTTTTTCCAAAATGGCCGAAACTGACCGTGTGTGGTATTTTCGGAATCAGCGTCGACAGGCGAGTTCAAAAATACCACTTTGGACACCGTCCGACCAAAACTGAAGAGTGGTCAGTTTTTGTCCAAAATGGCCGAAACTGACCGTGTGTGGTATTTTCGAAATCAGCGTCGACAGGCGAGTTCGAAAATACCACTTTGGACGCCGTCCGACCAAAACTAAAGAGTGGTCAGTTTTTGTCCAAAATGGCCGAAAATGACCGTGTGTGGTATTTTCGGAATCAGCGTCGACAGGCGAGTTCAAAAATACCAATTACGACCAAAGTGTCAAAAAACAGACCAAAGTGTCAAAAATGACACTTTTTCTAAAATGGCCGAAACTGACCATGTGTGCTATTTTCGAAATCAGCATCGAAAGGCGAGTTCAAAAATACCAATTACGACCAAAGTGTCAAAAAACAGACCAAAGTGTCAAAGTCGACACTTTTTCCAAAATGGCCGAAACTGACCATGTGTGGTATTTTCGAAATCAGCGTCGACAGGCGAGTTCGAAAATACCACTTTGGACGCCGTCCGACCAAAACTAAAGAGTGGTCAGTTTTTGTCCAAAATGGCCGAAAATGACCGTGTGTGGTATTTGCGGAATCAGCATCGACAGGCGAGTTCAAAAATACCACTTTGGACACCGTCCGACCAAAACTAAAGAGTGGTCAGTTTTTTTTCCAAAATGGCCGAAACTGACTATGTGTGGTATTTTCGGAATCAGCGTCGACGGGCGAGTTCAAAAATACCACGTTGGACACCGTCCGACCAAAACTGAAGAGTGGTCAGTTTTTGTCCAAAATGGCCGAAACTGACTGTGTGTTGTATTTTCGGAATCAGCGTCGAAAGGCGAGTTCAAAAATACCACTTTGGATACCGTCCGACCAAAACTGAAGAGTGGTCAGTTTTTGTCCAAAATGGCCGAAACTGACCATGTGTGGTATTTTCGGAATCAGCGTCGACAGGCGAGTTCAAAAATACCACTTTGGACACCGTCCGACCAAAACTGAAGAGTGGTCAGTTTTTGTCCAAAATGGCCGAAACTGACCGTGTGTTCTATTTTCGGAATCAGCGTCGAAAGGCGAGTTCAAAAATACCACTTTGGACACCGTCCGACCAAAACTGAAGAGTGGTCAGTTTTTGTCCAAAATGGCCGAAACTGACCGTGTGTGGTATTTTCGAAATCAGCGTCGACAGGCGAGTTCGAAAATACCACTTTGGACGCCGTCCGACCAAAACTAAAGAGTGGTCAGTTTTTGTCCAAAATGGCCGAAAATGACCGTGTGTGGTATTTTCGGAATCAGCGTCGACAGGCGAGTTCAAAAATACCAATTACGACCAAAGTGTCAAAAAACAGACCAAAGTGTCAAAAATGACACTTTTTCTAAAATGGCCGAAACTGACCATGTGTGCTATTTTCGAAATCAGCATCGAAAGGCGAGTTCAAAAATACCAATTACGACCAAAGTGTCAAAAAACAGACCAAAGTGTCAAAGTCGACACTTTTTCCAAAATGGCCGAAACTGACCATGTGTGGTATTTTCGAAATCAGCGTCGACAGGCGAGTTCGAAAATACCACTTTGGACGCCGTCCGACCAAAACTAAAGAGTGGTCAGTTTTTGTCCAAAATGGCCGAAAATGACCGTGTGTGGTATTTGCGGAATCAGCATCGACAGGCGAGTTCAAAAATACCACTTTGGACACCGTCCGACCAAAACTAAAGAGTGGTCAGTTTTTTTTCCAAAATGGCCGAAACTGACCATGTGTGGTATTTTCGGAATCAGCGTCGACGGGCGAGTTCAAAAATACCACGTTGGACACCGTCCGACCAAAACTGAAGAGTGGTCAGTTTTTGTCCAAAATGGCCGAAACTGACCGTGTGTGGTATTTTCGGAATCAGCGTCGACAGGCGAGTTCCAAAATACCACTTTGGACACCGTCCGACCAAAACTGAAGGGTGGTCAGTTTTTTTTCAAAATGGCCGAAACTGACCGTGTGTTCTATTTTCGGAATCAGCGTCGAAAGGCGAGTTCAAAAATACCACTTTGGACACCGTCCGACCAAAACTAAAGAGTGGTCAGTTTTTGTCCAAAATGGCCGAAAATGACCGTGTGTGGTATTTGCGGAATCAGCATCGACAGGCGAGTTCAAAAATACCACTTTGGACACCGTCCGACCAAAACTAAAGAGTGGTCAGTTTTTTTTCCAAAATGGCCGAAACTGACCATGTGTGGTATTTTCGGAATCAGCGTCGACGGGCGAGTTCAAAAATACCACGTTGGACACCGTCCGACCAAAACTGAAGAGTGGTCAGTTTTTGTCCAAAATGGCCGAAACTGACTGTGTGTTGTATTTTCGGAATCAGCGTCGAAAGGCGAGTTCAAAAATACCACTTTGGATACCGTCCGACCAAAACTGAAGAGTGGTCAGTTTTTGTCCAAAATGGCCGAAACTGACCGTGTGTTCTATTTTCGGAATCAGCGTCGACAGGCGAGTTCAAAAATACCACTTTGGACACCGTCCGACCAAAACTGAAGAGTGGTCAGTTTTTGTCCAAAATGGCCGAAACTGACCGTGTGTTCTATTTTCGGAATCAGCGTCGAAAGGCGAGTTCAAAAATACCACTTTGGACACCGTCCGACTAAAACTGAAGGGTGGTCTTTTTTTTTTCAAAATGGCCGAAACTGACCATGTGTGGTATTTTCGGAATCAGCGTCGACAGGCGAGTTCGAAAATACCACTTTGGACACCGTCCGACCAAAACTGAAGAGTGGTCAGTTTTTGTCTAAAATGGCCGAAACTGACCGTGTGTGGTATTTTCGGAATCAGCGTCGACAGGCGAGTTCAAAAATACCACTTTGGATACCGTCCGACCAAAACTGAAGGGTGGTCATTTTTTTTCAAAATGGCCGAAACTGACCGTGTGTGGTATTTTCGGAATCAGCGTCGACAGGCGAGTTCAAAAATACCACTTTGGACACCGTCCGACCAAAACTGAAGAGTGGTCAGTTTTTGTCCAAAATGGCCGAAACTGACCGTGTGTGGTATTTTCGGAATCAGCGTCGACAGGTGAGTTCAAAAATACCACTTTGGACACCGTCCGACCAAAACTGAAGGGTGGTCATTTTTTTTTCAAAATGGCCGAAACTGACCGTGTGTGGTATTTTCGAAATCAGCGTCGACAGGCGAGTTCGAAAATACCACTTTGGACGCCGTCCGACCAAAACTGAAGAGTGGTCAGTTTTTGTCCAAAATGGCCGAAACTGACCGTGTGTGGTATTTTCGGAATCAGCGTCGACAGGCGAGTTCAAAAATACCACTTTGGACACCGTCCGACCAAAACTGAAGAGTGGTCAGTTTTTGTCCAAAATGGCCGAAACTGACCGTGTGTTCTATTTTCGGAATCAGCGTCGAAAGGCGAGTTCAAAAATACCACTTTGGATACCGTCCGACCAAAACTGAAGAGTGGTCAGTTTTTGTCCAAAATGGCCGAAACTGACCATGTGTGGTATTTTCGGAATCAGCGTCGAAAGGCGAGTTCAAAAATACCACTTTGGATACCGTCCGACCAAAACTGAAGAGTGGTCAGTTTTTGTCCAAAATGGCCGAAACTGACCATGTGTGGTATTTTCGGAATCAGCGTCGACAGGCGAGTTCAAAAATACCACGTTGGACACCGTCCGACCAAAACTGAAGAGTGGTCAGTTTTTGTCCAAAATGGCCGAAACTGACTGTGTGTTGTATTTTCGGAATCAGCGTCGAAAGGCGAGTTCAAAAATACCACTTTGGATACCGTCCGACAAAAACTGAAGAGTGGTCAGTTTTTGTCCAAAATGGCCGAAACTGACCATGTGTGGTATTTTCGGAATCAGCGTCGACAGGTGAGTTCAAAAATACCACTTTGGACACCGTCCGACCAAAACTGAAGAGTGGTCAGTTTTTGTCCAAAATGGCCGAAACTGACCATGTGTGGTATTTTCGGAATCAGCGTCGACAGGCGAGTTCAAAAATACCACTTTGGACACCGTCCGACCAAAACTGAAGAGTGGTCATTTTTTGTCCAAAATGGCCGAAACTGACCGTGTGTTCTATTTTCGGAATCAGCGTCGAAAGGCGAGTTCAAAAATACCACTTTGGACACCGTCCGACCAAAACTGAAGGGTGGTTAGTTTTTTTCCAAAATGGCCGAAACTGACCGTGTGTGGTATTTTCGGAATCAGCGTCGACAGGCGAGTTCAAAAATACCACTTTGGACACCGTCCGACCAAAACTGAAGAGTGGTCAGTTTTTGTCCAAAATGGCCGAAACTGACCGTGTGTTCTATTTTCGGAATCAGCGTCGACAGGCGAGTTCAAAAATACCACTTTGGACACCGTCCGACCAAAACTGAAGAGTGGTCAGTTTTTGTCCAAAATGGCCGAAACTGACCGTGTGTTCTATTTTCGGAATCAGCGTCGAAAGGCGAGTTCAAAAATACCACTTTGGACACCGTCCGACCAAAACTGAAGGGTGGTCTTTTTTTTTCAAAATGGCCGAAACTGACCATGTGTGGTATTTTCGGAATCAGCGTCGACAGGCGAGTTCGAAAATACCACTTTGGACACCGTCCGACCAAAACTGAAGAGTGGTCAGTTTTTGTCCAAAATGGCCGAAACTGACCGTGTGTGGTATTTTCGGAATCAGCGTCGACAGGCGAGTTCAAAAATACCAATTACGACCAAAGTGTCAAAAAACAGACCAAAGTGTCAAAAATGACACTTTTTCTAAAATGGCCGAAACTGACCATGTGTGCTATTTTCGGAATCAGCATCGAAAGGCGAGTTCAAAAATACCAATTACGACCAAAGTGTCAAAACACAGACCAAAGTGTCAAAGTCGACACTTTTTCCAAAATGGCCGAAACTGACCATGTGTGGTATTTTCGAAATCAGCGTCGACAGGCGAGTTCGAAAATACCACTTTGGACGCCGTCCGACCAAAACTAAAGAGTGGTCAGTTTTTGTCCAAAATGGCCGAAAATGACCGTGTGTGGTATTTGCGGAATCAGCATCGAAAGGCGAGTTCAAAAATACCAATTACAACCAAAGTGTCAAAAAACAGACCAAAGTGTCAAAAATGACACTTTTTCTAAAATGGCCGAAACTGACCATGTGTGCTATTTGCGGAATCAGCATCGACAGGCGAGTTCAAAAATACCACTTTGGACACCGTCCGACCAAAACTAAAGAGTGGTCAGTTTTTTTCCAAAATGGCCGAAACTGACCATGTGTGGTATTTTCGGAATCAGCGTCGACAGGCGAGTTCAAAAATACCACGTTGGACACCGTCCGACCAAAACTGAAGAGTGGTCAGTTTTTGTCCAAAATGGCCGAAACTGACTGTGTGTTGTATTTTCGGAATCAGCGTCGAAAGGCGAGTTCAAAAATACCACTTTGGATACCGTCCGACCAAAACTGAAGAGTGGTCAGTTTTTGTCCAAAATGGCCGAAACTGACCATGTGTGGTATTTTCGGAATCAGCGTCGACAGGTGAGTTCAAAAATACCACTTTGGACACCGTCCGACCAAAACTGAAGAGTGGTCAGTTTTTGTCCAAAATGGCCGAAACTGACCGTGTGTTCTATTTTCGGAATCAGCGTCGAAAGGCGAGTTCAAAAATACCACTTTGGACACCGTCCGACCAAAACTGAAGGGTGGTCAGTTTTTTTTCAAAATGGCCGAAAATGACCGTGTGTGGTATTTTCGGAATCAGCGTCGACAGGCGAGTTCAAAAATACCACTTTGGACACCGTCCGACCAAAACTGAAGAGTGGTCAGTTTTTGTCCAAAATGGCCGAAACTGACCGTGTGTTCTATTTTCGGAATCAGCGTCGAAAGGCGAGTTCAAAAATACCACTTTGGACACCGTCCGACCAAAACTGAAGGGTGGTCAGTTTTTTTTCAAAATGGCCGAAACTGACCGTGTGTGGTATTTTCGGAATCAGCGTCGACAGGCGAGTTCAAAAATACCACTTTGGACACCGTCCGACCAAAACTGAAGAGTGGTCAGTTTTTTTCCAAAATGGCCGAAACTGACCGTGTGTGGTATTTTCGGAATCAGCGTCGACAGGCGAGTTCAAAAATACCACTTTGGACACCGTCCGACCAAAACTGAAGAGTGGTCAGTTTTTGTCCAAAATGGCCGAAACTGACCGTGTGTTCTATTTTCGGAATCAGCGTCGACAGGCGAGTTCAAAAATACCACTTTGGACACCGTCCGACCAAAACTGAAGGGTGGTCATTTTTTTTTCAAAATGGCCGAAACTGACCGTGTGTGGTATTTTCGGAATCAGCGTCGACAGGCGAGTTCAAAAATACCACTTTGGACACCGTCCGACCAAAACTGAAGAGTGGTCAGTTTTTGTCCAAAATGGCCGAAACTGACCGTGTGTTCTATTTTCGGAATCAGCGTCGAAAGGCGAGTTCAAAAATACCACTTTGGACACCGTCCGACCAAAACTGAAGGGTGGTCTTTTTTTTTTCAAAATGGCCGAAACTGACCATGTGTGGTATTTTCGGAATCAGCGTCGACAGGCGAGTTCGAAAATACCACTTTGGACACCGTCCGACCAAAACTGAAGAGTGGTCAGTTTTTGTCCAAAATGGCCGAAACTGACCGTGTGTGGTATTTTCGGAATCAGCGTCGACAGGCGAGTTCAAAAATACCACTTTGGATACCGTCCGACCAAAACTGAAGGGTGGTCATTTTTTTTTCAAAATGGCCGAAACTGACCGTGTGTGGTATTTTCGGAATCAGCGTCGACAGGCGAGTTCAAAAATACCACTTTGGACACCGTCCGACCAAAACTGAAGAGTGGTCAGTTTTTGTCCAAAATGGCCGAAACTGACCGTGTGTGGTATTTTCGGAATCAGCGTCGACAGGCGAGTTCAAAAATACCACTTTGGACACCGTCCGACCAAAACTGAAGGGTGGTCAGTTTTTTTTCAAAATGGCCGAAACTGACCGTGTGTGGTATTTTCGGAATCAGCGTCGACAGGCGAGTTCAAAAATACCACTTTGGACACCGTCCGACCAAAACTGAAGAGTGGTCAGTTTTTGTCCAAAATGGCCGAAACTGACCGTGTGTGGTATTTTCGGAATCAGCGTCGACAGGCGAGTTCAAAAATACCACTTTGGACGCCGTCCGACCAAAACTGAAGAGTGGTCAGTTTTTGTCCAAAATGGCCGAAACTGACCATGTGTGGTATTTTCGGAATCAGCGTCGACAGGTGAGTTCAAAAATACCACTTTGGACACCGTCCGACCAAAACTGAAGAGTGGTCAGTTTTTGTCCAAAATGGCCGAAACTGACCGTGTGTGGTATTTTCGGAATCAGCGTCGACAGGCGAGTTCAAAAATACCACTTTGGACACCGTCCGACCAAAACTGAAGGGTGGTCATTTTTTTTTCAAAATGGCCGAAACTGACCATGTGTGGTATTTTCGAAATCAGCGTCGACAGGCGAGTTCGAAAATACCACTTTGGACACCGTCCGACCAAAACTGAAGAGTGGTCAGTTTTTGTCCAAAATGGCCGAAACTGACCGTGTGTTCTATTTTCGGAATCAGCGTCGACAGGCGAGTTCAAAAATACCACTTTGGACACCGTCCGACCAAAACTGAAGGGTGGTCATTTTTTTTTCAAAATGGCCGAAACTGACCGTGTGTGGTATTTTCGGAATCAGCGTCGACAGGCGAGTTCAAAAATACCACTTTGGACACCGTCCGACCAAAACTGAAGAGTGGTCAGTTTTTGTCCAAAATGGCCGAAACTGACCGTGTGTTCTATTTTCGGAATCAGCGTCGAAAGGCGAGTTCAAAAATACCACTTTGGACACCGTCCGACCAAAACTGAAGGGTGGTCTTTTTTTTTTCAAAATGGCCGAAACTGACCATGTGTGGTATTTTCGGAATCAGCGTCGACAGGCGAGTTCAAAAATACCACTTTGGACACCGTCCGACCAAAACTGAAGAGTGGTCAGTTTTTGTCCAAAATGGCCGAAACTGACCGTGTGTTCTATTTTCGGAATCAGCGTCGACAGGCGAGTTCAAAAATACCACTTTGGACACCGTCCGACCAAAACTGAAGGGTGGTCATTTTTTTTTCAAAATGGCCGAAACTGACCGTGTGTGGTATTTTCGGAATCAGCGTCGACAGGCGAGTTCAAAAATACCACTTTGGACACCGTCCGACCAAAACTGAAGAGTGGTCAGTTTTTGTCCAAAATGGCCGAAACTGACCGTGTGTTCTATTTTCGGAATCAGCGTCGAAAGGCGAGTTCAAAAATACCACTTTGGACACCGTCCGACCAAAACTGAAGGGTGGTCTTTTTTTTTTCAAAATGGCCGAAACTGACCATGTGTGGTATTTTCGGAATCAGCGTCGACAGGCGAGTTCGAAAATACCACTTTGGACACCGTCCGACCAAAACTGAAGAGTGGTCAGTTTTTGTCCAAAATGGCCGAAACTGACCGTGTGTGGTATTTTCGGAATCAGCGTCGACAGGCGAGTTCAAAAATACCACTTTGGATACCGTCCGACCAAAACTGAAGGGTGGTCATTTTTTTTTCAAAATGGCCGAAACTGACCGTGTGTGGTATTTTCGGAATCAGCGTCGACAGGCGAGTTCAAAAATACCACTTTGGACACCGTCCGACCAAAACTGAAGAGTGGTCAGTTTTTGTCCAAAATGGCCGAAACTGACCGTGTGTGGTATTTTCGGAATCAGCGTCGACAGGCGAGTTCAAAAATACCACTTTGGACACCGTCCGACCAAAACTGAAGGGTGGTCAGTTTTTTTTCAAAATGGCCGAAACTGACCGTGTGTGGTATTTTCGGAATCAGCGTCGACAGGCGAGTTCAAAAATACCACTTTGGACACCGTCCGACCAAAACTGAAGAGTGGTCAGTTTTTGTCCAAAATGGCCGAAACTGACCGTGTGTGGTATTTTCGGAATCAGCGTCGACAGGCGAGTTCAAAAATACCACTTTGGACGCCGTCCGACCAAAACTGAAGAGTGGTCAGTTTTTGTCCAAAATGGCCGAAACTGACCATGTGTGGTATTTTCGGAATCAGCGTCGACAGGTGAGTTCAAAAATACCACTTTGGACACCGTCCGACCAAAACTGAAGAGTGGTCAGTTTTTGTCCAAAATGGCCGAAACTGACCGTGTGTGGTATTTTCGGAATCAGCGTCGACAGGCGAGTTCAAAAATACCACTTTGGACACCGTCCGACCAAAACTGAAGGGTGGTCATTTTTTTTTCAAAATGGCCGAAACTGACCATGTGTGGTATTTTCGAAATCAGCGTCGACAGGCGAGTTCGAAAATACCACTTTGGACACCGTCCGACCAAAACTGAAGAGTGGTCAGTTTTTGTCCAAAATGGCCGAAACTGACCGTGTGTTCTATTTTCGGAATCAGCGTCGACAGGCGAGTTCAAAAATACCACTTTGGACACCGTCCGACCAAAACTGAAGGGTGGTCATTTTTTTTTCAAAATGGCCGAAACTGACCGTGTGTGGTATTTTCGGAATCAGCGTCGACAGGCGAGTTCAAAAATACCACTTTGGACACCGTCCGACCAAAACTGAAGAGTGGTCAGTTTTTGTCCAAAATGGCCGAAACTGACCGTGTGTTCTATTTTCGGAATCAGCGTCGAAAGGCGAGTTCAAAAATACCACTTTGGACACCGTCCGACCAAAACTGAAGGGTGGTCTTTTTTTTTTCAAAATGGCCGAAACTGACCATGTGTGGTATTTTCGGAATCAGCGTCGACAGGCGAGTTCAAAAATACCACTTTGGACACCGTCCGACCAAAACTGAAGAGTGGTCAGTTTTTGTCCAAAATGGCCGAAACTGACCGTGTGTTCTATTTTCGGAATCAGCGTCGACAGGCGAGTTCAAAAATACCACTTTGGACACCGTCCGACCAAAACTGAAGGGTGGTCATTTTTTTTTCAAAATGGCCGAAACTGACCGTGTGTGGTATTTTCGGAATCAGCGTCGACAGGCGAGTTCAAAAATACCACTTTGGACACCGTCCGACCAAAACTGAAGAGTGGTCAGTTTTTGTCCAAAATGGCCGAAACTGACCGTGTGTTCTATTTTCGGAATCAGCGTCGAAAGGCGAGTTCAAAAATACCACTTTGGACACCGTCCGACCAAAACTGAAGGGTGGTCTTTTTTTTTTCAAAATGGCCGAAACTGACCATGTGTGGTATTTTCGGAATCAGCGTCGACAGGCGAGTTCGAAAATACCACTTTGGACACCGTCCGACCAAAACTGAAGAGTGGTCAGTTTTTGTCCAAAATGGCCGAAACTGACCGTGTGTGGTATTTTCGGAATCAGCGTCGACAGGCGAGTTCAAAAATACCACTTTGGATACCGTCCGACCAAAACTGAAGGGTGGTCATTTTTTTTTCAAAATGGCCGAAACTGACCGTGTGTGGTATTTTCGGAATCAGCGTCGACAGGCGAGTTCAAAAATACCACTTTGGACACCGTCCGACCAAAACTGAAGAGTGGTCAGTTTTTGTCCAAAATGGCCGAAACTGACCGTGTGTGGTATTTTCGGAATCAGCGTCGACAGGCGAGTTCAAAAATACCACTTTGGACACCGTCCGACCAAAACTGAAGGGTGGTCAGTTTTTTTTCAAAATGGCCGAAACTGACCGTGTGTGGTATTTTCGGAATCAGCGTCGACAGGCGAGTTCAAAAATACCACTTTGGACACCGTCCGACCAAAACTGAAGAGTGGTCAGTTTTTGTCCAAAATGGCCGAAACTGACCGTGTGTGGTATTTTCGGAATCAGCGTCGACAGGCGAGTTCAAAAATACCACTTTGGACGCCGTCCGACCAAAACTGAAGAGTGGTCAGTTTTTGTCCAAAATGGCCGAAACTGACCATGTGTGGTATTTTCGGAATCAGCGTCGACAGGTGAGTTCAAAAATACCACTTTGGACACCGTCCGACCAAAACTGAAGAGTGGTCAGTTTTTGTCCAAAATGGCCGAAACTGACCGTGTGTGGTATTTTCGGAATCAGCGTCGACAGGCGAGTTCAAAAATACCACTTTGGACACCGTCCGACCAAAACTGAAGGGTGGTCATTTTTTTTTCAAAATGGCCGAAACTGACCATGTGTGGTATTTTCGAAATCAGCGTCGACAGGCGAGTTCGAAAATACCACTTTGGACACCGTCCGACCAAAACTGAAGAGTGGTCAGTTTTTGTCCAAAATGGCCGAAACTGACCGTGTGTTCTATTTTCGGAATCAGCGTCGACAGGCGAGTTCAAAAATACCACTTTGGACACCGTCCGACCAAAACTGAAGAGTGGTCAGTTTTTGTCCAAAATGGCCGAAACTGACCGTGTGTTCTATTTTCGGAATCAGCGTCGAAAGGCGAGTTCAAAAATACCACTTTGGACACCGTCCGACCAAAACTGAAGGGTGGTCTTTTTTTTTTCAAAATGGCCGAAACTGACCATGTGTGGTATTTTCGGAATCAGCGTCGACAGGCGAGTTCGAAAATACCACTTTGGACACCGTCCGACCAAAACTGAAGGGTGGTCAGTTTTTTTTCAAAATGGCCGAAACTGACCGTGTGTGGTATTTTCGGAATCAGCGTCGACAGGCGAGTTCAAAAATACCACTTTGGACACCGTCCGACCAAAACTGAAGAGTGGTCAGTTTTTTTCCAAAATGGCCGAAACTGACCGTGTGTGGTATTTTCGGAATCAGCGTCGACAGGCGAGTTCAAAAATACCACTTTGGACACCGTCCGACCAAAACTGAAGAGTGGTCAGTTTTTGTCCAAAATGGCCGAAACTGACCGTGTGTTCTATTTTCGGAATCAGCGTCGAAAGGCGAGTTCAAAAATACCACTTTGGACACCGTCCGACCAAAACTGAAGGGTGGTCTTTTTTTTCTTCAAAATGGCCGAAACTGACCGTGTGTGGTATTTTCGGAATCAGCGTCGACAGGCGAGTTCGAAAATACCACTTTGGACACCGTCCGACCAAAACTGAAGGGTGGTCAGTTTTTTTTCAAAATGGCCGAAACTGACCGTGTGTGGTATTTTCGGAATCAGCGTCGACAGGCGAGTTCAAAAATACCACTTTGGACACCGTCCGACCAAAACTGAAGAGTGGTCAGTTTTTTTCCAAAATGGCCGAAACTGACCGTGTGTGGTATTTTCGGAATCAGCGTCGACAGGCGAGTTCAAAAATACCACTTTGGACACCGTCCGACCAAAACTGAAGAGTGGTCAGTTTTTGTCCAAAATGGCCGAAACTGACCGTGTGTTCTATTTTCGGAATCAGCGTCGACAGGCGAGTTCAAAAATACCACTTTGGACACCGTCCGACCAAAACTGAAGGGTGGTCATTTTTTTTTCAAAATGGCCGAAACTGACCGTGTGTGGTATTTTCGGAATCAGCGTCGACAGGCGAGTTCAAAAATACCACTTTGGACACCGTCCGACCAAAACTGAAGAGTGGTCAGTTTTTGTCCAAAATGGCCGAAACTGACCGTGTGTTCTATTTTCGGAATCAACGTCGAAAGGCGAGTTCAAAAATACCACTTTGGACACCGTCCGACCAAAACTGAAGGGTGGTCTTTTTTTTTTCAAAATGGCCGAAACTGACCATGTGTGGTATTTTCGGAATCAGCGTCGACAGGCGAGTTCGAAAATACCACTTTGGACACCGTCCGACCAAAACTGAAGAGTGGTCAGTTTTTGTCCAAAATGGCCGAAACTGACCGTGTGTGGTATTTTCGGAATCAGCGTCGACAGGCGAGTTCAAAAATACCACTTTGGATACCGTCCGACCAAAACTGAAGGGTGGTCATTTTTTTTTCAAAATGGCCGAAACTGACCGTGTGTGGTATTTTCGGAATCAGCGTCGACAGGCGAGTTCAAAAATACCACTTTGGACACCGTCCGACCAAAACTGAAGAGTGGTCAGTTTTTGTCCAAAATGGCCGAAACTGACCGTGTGTTCTATTTTCGGAATCAGCGTCGAAAGGCGAGTTCAAAAATACCACTTTGGACACCGTCCGACCAAAACTGAAGGGTGGTCAGTTTTTTTTCAAAATGGCCGAAACTGACCGTGTGTGGTATTTTCGGAATCAGCGTCGACAGGCGAGTTCAAAAATACCACTTTGGACACCGTCCGACCAAAACTGAAGAGTGGTCAGTTTTTTTCCAAAATGGCCGAAACTGACCGTGTGTGGTATTTTCGGAATCAGCGTCGACAGGCGAGTTCAAAAATACCACTTTGGACACCGTCCGACCAAAACTGAAGAGTGGTCAGTTTTTGTCCAAAATGGCCGAAACTGACCGTGTGTTCTATTTTCGGAATCAGCGTCGACAGGCGAGTTCAAAAATACCACTTTGGACACCGTCCGACCAAAACTGAAGGGTGGTCATTTTTTTTTCAAAATGGCCGAAACTGACCGTGTGTGGTATTTTCGGAATCAGCGTCGACAGGCGAGTTCAAAAATACCACTTTGGACACCGTCCGACCAAAACTGAAGAGTGGTCAGTTTTTGTCCAAAATGGCCGAAACTGACCGTGTGTTCTATTTTCGGAATCAGCGTCGAAAGGCGAGTTCAAAAATACCACTTTGGACACCGTCCGACCAAAACTGAAGGGTGGTCTTTTTTTTTTCAAAATGGCCGAAACTGACCATGTGTGGTATTTTCGGAATCAGCGTCGACAGGCGAGTTCGAAAATACCACTTTGGACACCGTCCGACCAAAACTGAAGAGTGGTCAGTTTTTGTCCAAAATGGCCGAAACTGACCGTGTGTGGTATTTTCGGAATCAGCGTCGACAGGCGAGTTCAAAAATACCACTTTGGATACCGTCCGACCAAAACTGAAGGGTGGTCATTTTTTTTTCAAAATGGCCGAAACTGACCGTGTGTGGTATTTTCGGAATCAGCGTCGACAGGCGAGTTCAAAAATACCACTTTGGACACCGTCCGACCAAAACTGAAGAGTGGTCAGTTTTTGTCCAAAATGGCCGAAACTGACCGTGTGTGGTATTTTCGGAATCAGCGTCGACAGGCGAGTTCAAAAATACCACTTTGGACGCCGTCCGACCAAAACTGAAGAGTGGTCAGTTTTTGTCCAAAATGGCCGAAACTGACCATGTGTGGTATTTTCGGAATCAGCGTCGACAGGCGAGTTCAAAAATACCACTTTGGACACCGTCCGACCAAAACTGAAGGGTGGTCATTTTTTTTTCAAAATGGCCGAAACTGACCATGTGTGGTATTTTCGAAATCAGCGTCGACAGGCGAGTTCGAAAATACCACTTTGGACACCGTCCGACCAAAACTGAAGAGTGGTCAGTTTTTGTCCAAAATGGCCGAAACTGACCGTGTGTTCTATTTTCGGAATCAGCGTCGACAGGCGAGTTCAAAAATACCACTTTGGACACCGTCCGACCAAAACTGAAGGGTGGTCATTTTTTTTTCAAAATGGCCGAAACTGACCGTGTGTGGTATTTTCGGAATCAGCGTCGACAGGCGAGTTCAAAAATACCACTTTGGACACCGTCCGACCAAAACTGAAGAGTGGTCAGTTTTTGTCCAAAATGGCCGAAACTGACCGTGTGTTCTATTTTCGGAATCAGCGTCGAAAGGCGAGTTCAAAAATACCACTTTGGACACCGTCCGACCAAAACTGAAGGGTGGTCTTTTTTTTTTCAAAATGGCCGAAACTGACCATGTGTGGTATTTTCGGAATCAGCGTCGACAGGCGAGTTCGAAAATACCACTTTGGACACCGTCCGACCAAAACTGAAGAGTGGTCAGTTTTTGTCCAAAATGGCCGAAACTGACCGTGTGTGGTATTTTCGGAATCAGCGTCGACAGGCGAGTTCAAAAATACCACTTTGGACACCGTCCGACCAAAACTGAAGGGTGGTCATTTTTTTTTCAAAATGGCCGAAACTGACCGTGTGTGGTATTTTCGGAATCAGCGTCGACAGGCGAGTTCAAAAATACCACTTTGGACACCGTCCGACCAAAACTGAAGAGTGGTCAGTTTTTGTCCAAAATGGCCGAAACTGACCGTGTGTGGTATTTTCGGAATCAGCGTCGACAGGCGAGTTCAAAAATACCACTTTGGACACCGTCCGACCAAAACTGAAGGGTGGTCAGTTTTTTTTCAAAATGGCCGAAACTGACCGTGTGTGGTATTTTCGGAATCAGCGTCGACAGGCGAGTTCAAAAATACCACTTTGGACACCGTCCGACCAAAACTGAAGAGTGGTCAGTTTTTGTCCAAAATGGCCGAAACTGACCGTGTGTGGTATTTTCGGAATCAGCGTCGACAGGCGAGTTCAAAAATACCACTTTGGACGCCGTCCGACCAAAACTGAAGAGTGGTCAGTTTTTGTCCAAAATGGCCGAAACTGACCATGTGTGGTATTTTCGGAATCAGCGTCGACAGGTGAGTTCAAAAATACCACTTTGGACACCGTCCGACCAAAACTGAAGAGTGGTCAGTTTTTGTCCAAAATGGCCGAAACTGACCGTGTGTGGTATTTTCGGAATCAGCGTCGACAGGCGAGTTCAAAAATACCACTTTGGACACCGTCCGACCAAAACTGAAGGGTGGTCATTTTTTTTTCAAAATGGCCGAAACTGACCATGTGTGGTATTTTCGAAATCAGCGTCGACAGGCGAGTTCGAAAATACCACTTTGGACACCGTCCGACCAAAACTGAAGAGTGGTCAGTTTTTGTCCAAAATGGCCGAAACTGACCGTGTGTTCTATTTTCGGAATCAGCGTCGACAGGCGAGTTCAAAAATACCACTTTGGACACCGTCCGACCAAAACTGAAGGGTGGTCATTTTTTTTTCAAAATGGCCGAAACTGACCGTGTGTGGTATTTTCGGAATCAGCGTCGACAGGCGAGTTCAAAAATACCACTTTGGACACCGTCCGACCAAAACTGAAGAGTGGTCAGTTTTTGTCCAAAATGGCCGAAACTGACCGTGTGTTCTATTTTCGGAATCAGCGTCGAAAGGCGAGTTCAAAAATACCACTTTGGACACCGTCCGACCAAAACTGAAGGGTGGTCTTTTTTTTTTCAAAATGGCCGAAACTGACCATGTGTGGTATTTTCGGAATCAGCGTCGACAGGCGAGTTCGAAAATACCACTTTGGACACCGTCCGACCAAAACTGAAGAGTGGTCAGTTTTTGTCCAAAATGGCCGAAACTGACCGTGTGTTCTATTTTCGGAATCAGCGTCGAAAGGCGAGTTCAAAAATACCACTTTGGACACCGTCCGACCAAAACTGAAGGGTGGTCAGTTTTTTTTCAAAATGGCCGAAACTGACCGTGTGTGGTATTTTCGGAATCAGCGTCGACAGGCGAGTTCAAAAATACCACTTTGGACACCGTCCGACCAAAACTGAAGGGTGGTCATTTTTTTTTCAAAATGGCCGAAACTGACCGTGTGTGGTATTTTCGGAATCAGCGTCGACAGGCGAGTTCAAAAATACCACTTTGGACACCGTCCGACCAAAACTGAAGAGTGGTCAGTTTTTGTCCAAAATGGCCGAAACTGACCGTGTGTTCTATTTTCGGAATCAGCGTCGAAAGGCGAGTTCAAAAATACCACTTTGGACACCGTCCGACCAAAACTGAAGGGTGGTCTTTTTTTTTTCAAAATGGCCGAAACTGACCATGTGTGGTATTTTCGGAATCAGCGTCGACAGGCGAGTTCGAAAATACCACTTTGGACACCGTCCGACCAAAACTGAAGAGTGGTCAGTTTTTGTCCAAAATGGCCGAAACTGACCGTGTGTGGTATTTTCGGAATCAGCGTCGACAGGCGAGTTCAAAAATACCACTTTGGATACCGTCCGACCAAAACTGAAGGGTGGTCATTTTTTTTTCAAAATGGCCGAAACTGACCGTGTGTGGTATTTTCGGAATCAGCGTCGACAGGCGAGTTCAAAAATACCACTTTGGACACCGTCCGACCAAAACTGAAGAGTGGTCAGTTTTTGTCCAAAATGGCCGAAACTGACCGTGTGTGGTATTTTCGGAATCAGCGTCGACAGGCGAGTTCAAAAATACCACTTTGGACGCCGTCCGACCAAAACTGAAGAGTGGTCAGTTTTTGTCCAAAATGGCCGAAACTGACCATGTGTGGTATTTTCGGAATCAGCGTCGACAGGCGAGTTCAAAAATACCACTTTGGACACCGTCCGACCAAAACTGAAGGGTGGTCATTTTTTTTTCAAAATGGCCGAAACTGACCATGTGTGGTATTTTCGAAATCAGCGTCGACAGGCGAGTTCGAAAATACCACTTTGGACACCGTCCGACCAAAACTGAAGAGTGGTCAGTTTTTGTCCAAAATGGCCGAAACTGACCGTGTGTTCTATTTTCGGAATCAGCGTCGACAGGCGAGTTCAAAAATACCACTTTGGACACCGTCCGACCAAAACTGAAGGGTGGTCATTTTTTTTTCAAAATGGCCGAAACTGACCGTGTGTGGTATTTTCGGAATCAGCGTCGACAGGCGAGTTCAAAAATACCACTTTGGACACCGTCCGACCAAAACTGAAGAGTGGTCAGTTTTTGTCCAAAATGGCCGAAACTGACCGTGTGTTCTATTTTCGGAATCAGCGTCGACAGGCGAGTTCAAAAATACCACTTTGGACACCGTCCGACCAAAACTGAAGAGTGGTCAGTTTTTGTCCAAAATGGCCGAAACTGACCGTGTGTTCTATTTTCGGAATCAGCGTCGAAAGGCGAGTTCAAAAATACCACTTTGGACACCGTCCGACCAAAACTGAAGGGTGGTCTTTTTTTTTTCAAAATGGCCGAAACTGACCATGTGTGGTATTTTCGGAATCAGCGTCGACAGGCGAGTTCGAAAATACCACTTTGGACACCGTCCGACCAAAACTGAAGGGTGGTCAGTTTTTTTTCAAAATGGCCGAAACTGACCGTGTGTGGTATTTTCGGAATCAGCGTCGACAGGCGAGTTCAAAAATACCACTTTGGACACCGTCCGACCAAAACTGAAGAGTGGTCAGTTTTTTTCCAAAATGGCCGAAACTGACCGTGTGTGGTATTTTCGGAATCAGCGTCGACAGGCGAGTTCAAAAATACCACTTTGGACACCGTCCGACCAAAACTGAAGAGTGGTCAGTTTTTGTCCAAAATGGCCGAAACTGACCGTGTGTTCTATTTTCGGAATCAGCGTCGAAAGGCGAGTTCAAAAATACCACTTTGGACACCGTCCGACCAAAACTGAAGGGTGGTCTTTTTTTTCTTCAAAATGGCCGAAACTGACCGTGTGTGGTATTTTCGGAATCAGCGTCGACAGGCGAGTTCGAAAATACCACTTTGGACACCGTCCGACCAAAACTGAAGGGTGGTCAGTTTTTTTTCAAAATGGCCGAAACTGACCGTGTGTGGTATTTTCGGAATCAGCGTCGACAGGCGAGTTCAAAAATACCACTTTGGACACCGTCCGACCAAAACTGAAGAGTGGTCAGTTTTTTTCCAAAATGGCCGAAACTGACCGTGTGTGGTATTTTCGGAATCAGCGTCGACAGGCGAGTTCAAAAATACCACTTTGGACACCGTCCGACCAAAACTGAAGAGTGGTCAGTTTTTGTCCAAAATGGCCGAAACTGACCGTGTGTTCTATTTTCGGAATCAGCGTCGACAGGCGAGTTCAAAAATACCACTTTGGACACCGTCCGACCAAAACTGAAGGGTGGTCATTTTTTTTTCAAAATGGCCGAAACTGACCGTGTGTGGTATTTTCGGAATCAGCGTCGACAGGCGAGTTCAAAAATACCACTTTGGACACCGTCCGACCAAAACTGAAGAGTGGTCAGTTTTTGTCCAAAATGGCCGAAACTGACCGTGTGTTCTATTTTCGGAATCAACGTCGAAAGGCGAGTTCAAAAATACCACTTTGGACACCGTCCGACCAAAACTGAAGGGTGGTCTTTTTTTTTTCAAAATGGCCGAAACTGACCATGTGTGGTATTTTCGGAATCAGCGTCGACAGGCGAGTTCGAAAATACCACTTTGGACACCGTCCGACCAAAACTGAAGAGTGGTCAGTTTTTGTCCAAAATGGCCGAAACTGACCGTGTGTGGTATTTTCGGAATCAGCGTCGACAGGCGAGTTCAAAAATACCACTTTGGATACCGTCCGACCAAAACTGAAGGGTGGTCATTTTTTTTTCAAAATGGCCGAAACTGACCGTGTGTGGTATTTTCGGAATCAGCGTCGACAGGCGAGTTCAAAAATACCACTTTGGACACCGTCCGACCAAAACTGAAGAGTGGTCAGTTTTTGTCCAAAATGGCCGAAACTGACCGTGTGTTCTATTTTCGGAATCAGCGTCGAAAGGCGAGTTCAAAAATACCACTTTGGACACCGTCCGACCAAAACTGAAGGGTGGTCAGTTTTTTTTCAAAATGGCCGAAACTGACCGTGTGTGGTATTTTCGGAATCAGCGTCGACAGGCGAGTTCAAAAATACCACTTTGGACACCGTCCGACCAAAACTGAAGAGTGGTCAGTTTTTTTCCAAAATGGCCGAAACTGACCGTGTGTGGTATTTTCGGAATCAGCGTCGACAGGCGAGTTCAAAAATACCACTTTGGACACCGTCCGACCAAAACTGAAGAGTGGTCAGTTTTTGTCCAAAATGGCCGAAACTGACCGTGTGTTCTATTTTCGGAATCAGCGTCGACAGGCGAGTTCAAAAATACCACTTTGGACACCGTCCGACCAAAACTGAAGGGTGGTCATTTTTTTTTCAAAATGGCCGAAACTGACCGTGTGTGGTATTTTCGGAATCAGCGTCGACAGGCGAGTTCAAAAATACCACTTTGGACACCGTCCGACCAAAACTGAAGAGTGGTCAGTTTTTGTCCAAAATGGCCGAAACTGACCGTGTGTTCTATTTTCGGAATCAGCGTCGAAAGGCGAGTTCAAAAATACCACTTTGGACACCGTCCGACCAAAACTGAAGGGTGGTCTTTTTTTTTTCAAAATGGCCGAAACTGACCATGTGTGGTATTTTCGGAATCAGCGTCGACAGGCGAGTTCGAAAATACCACTTTGGACACCGTCCGACCAAAACTGAAGAGTGGTCAGTTTTTGTCCAAAATGGCCGAAACTGACCGTGTGTGGTATTTTCGGAATCAGCGTCGACAGGCGAGTTCAAAAATACCACTTTGGATACCGTCCGACCAAAACTGAAGGGTGGTCATTTTTTTTTCAAAATGGCCGAAACTGACCGTGTGTGGTATTTTCGGAATCAGCGTCGACAGGCGAGTTCAAAAATACCACTTTGGACACCGTCCGACCAAAACTGAAGAGTGGTCAGTTTTTGTCCAAAATGGCCGAAACTGACCGTGTGTGGTATTTTCGGAATCAGCGTCGACAGGCGAGTTCAAAAATACCACTTTGGACGCCGTCCGACCAAAACTGAAGAGTGGTCAGTTTTTGTCCAAAATGGCCGAAACTGACCATGTGTGGTATTTTCGGAATCAGCGTCGACAGGCGAGTTCAAAAATACCACTTTGGACACCGTCCGACCAAAACTGAAGGGTGGTCATTTTTTTTTCAAAATGGCCGAAACTGACCATGTGTGGTATTTTCGAAATCAGCGTCGACAGGCGAGTTCGAAAATACCACTTTGGACACCGTCCGACCAAAACTGAAGAGTGGTCAGTTTTTGTCCAAAATGGCCGAAACTGACCGTGTGTTCTATTTTCGGAATCAGCGTCGACAGGCGAGTTCAAAAATACCACTTTGGACACCGTCCGACCAAAACTGAAGGGTGGTCATTTTTTTTTCAAAATGGCCGAAACTGACCGTGTGTGGTATTTTCGGAATCAGCGTCGACAGGCGAGTTCAAAAATACCACTTTGGACACCGTCCGACCAAAACTGAAGAGTGGTCAGTTTTTGTCCAAAATGGCCGAAACTGACCGTGTGTTCTATTTTCGGAATCAGCGTCGAAAGGCGAGTTCAAAAATACCACTTTGGACACCGTCCGACCAAAACTGAAGGGTGGTCTTTTTTTTTTCAAAATGGCCGAAACTGACCATGTGTGGTATTTTCGGAATCAGCGTCGACAGGCGAGTTCGAAAATACCACTTTGGACACCGTCCGACCAAAACTGAAGAGTGGTCAGTTTTTGTCCAAAATGGCCGAAACTGACCGTGTGTGGTATTTTCGGAATCAGCGTCGACAGGCGAGTTCAAAAATACCACTTTGGACACCGTCCGACCAAAACTGAAGGGTGGTCATTTTTTTTTCAAAATGGCCGAAACTGACCGTGTGTGGTATTTTCGGAATCAGCGTCGACAGGCGAGTTCAAAAATACCACTTTGGACACCGTCCGACCAAAACTGAAGAGTGGTCAGTTTTTGTCCAAAATGGCCGAAACTGACCGTGTGTGGTATTTTCGGAATCAGCGTCGACAGGCGAGTTCAAAAATACCACTTTGGACACCGTCCGACCAAAACTGAAGGGTGGTCAGTTTTTTTTCAAAATGGCCGAAACTGACCGTGTGTGGTATTTTCGGAATCAGCGTCGACAGGCGAGTTCAAAAATACCACTTTGGACACCGTCCGACCAAAACTGAAGAGTGGTCAGTTTTTGTCCAAAATGGCCGAAACTGACCGTGTGTGGTATTTTCGGAATCAGCGTCGACAGGCGAGTTCAAAAATACCACTTTGGACACCGTCCGACCAAAACTGAAGGGTGGTCTTTTTTTTTTCAAAATGGCCGAAACTGACCATGTGTGGTATTTTCGGAATCAGCGTCGACAGGCGAGTTCGAAAATACCACTTTGGACACCGTCCGACCAAAACTGAAGAGTGGTCAGTTTTTGTCCAAAATGGCCGAAACTGACCGTGTGTTCTATTTTCGGAATCAGCGTCGAAAGGCGAGTTCAAAAATACCACTTTGGACACCGTCCGACCAAAACTGAAGGGTGGTCAGTTTTTTTTCAAAATGGCCGAAACTGACCGTGTGTGGTATTTTCGGAATCAGCGTCGACAGGCGAGTTCAAAAATACCACTTTGGACACCGTCCGACCAAAACTGAAGGGTGGTCATTTTTTTTTCAAAATGGCCGAAACTGACCGTGTGTGGTATTTTCGGAATCAGCGTCGACAGGCGAGTTCAAAAATACCACTTTGGACACCGTCCGACCAAAACTGAAGAGTGGTCAGTTTTTGTCCAAAATGGCCGAAACTGACCGTGTGTTCTATTTTCGGAATCAGCGTCGAAAGGCGAGTTCAAAAATACCACTTTGGACACCGTCCGACCAAAACTGAAGGGTGGTCTTTTTTTTTTCAAAATGGCCGAAACTGACCATGTGTGGTATTTTCGGAATCAGCGTCGACAGGCGAGTTCGAAAATACCACTTTGGACACCGTCCGACCAAAACTGAAGAGTGGTCAGTTTTTGTCCAAAATGGCCGAAACTGACCGTGTGTGGTATTTTCGGAATCAGCGTCGACAGGCGAGTTCAAAAATACCACTTTGGATACCGTCCGACCAAAACTGAAGGGTGGTCATTTTTTTTTCAAAATGGCCGAAACTGACCGTGTGTGGTATTTTCGGAATCAGCGTCGACAGGCGAGTTCAAAAATACCACTTTGGACACCGTCCGACCAAAACTGAAGAGTGGTCAGTTTTTGTCCAAAATGGCCGAAACTGACCGTGTGTGGTATTTTCGGAATCAGCGTCGACAGGCGAGTTCAAAAATACCACTTTGGACGCCGTCCGACCAAAACTGAAGAGTGGTCAGTTTTTGTCCAAAATGGCCGAAACTGACCATGTGTGGTATTTTCGGAATCAGCGTCGACAGGCGAGTTCAAAAATACCACTTTGGACACCGTCCGACCAAAACTGAAGGGTGGTCATTTTTTTTTCAAAATGGCCGAAACTGACCATGTGTGGTATTTTCGAAATCAGCGTCGACAGGCGAGTTCGAAAATACCACTTTGGACACCGTCCGACCAAAACTGAAGAGTGGTCAGTTTTTGTCCAAAATGGCCGAAACTGACCGTGTGTTCTATTTTCGGAATCAGCGTCGACAGGCGAGTTCAAAAATACCACTTTGGACACCGTCCGACCAAAACTGAAGGGTGGTCATTTTTTTTTCAAAATGGCCGAAACTGACCGTGTGTGGTATTTTCGGAATCAGCGTCGACAGGCGAGTTCAAAAATACCACTTTGGACACCGTCCGACCAAAACTGAAGAGTGGTCAGTTTTTGTCCAAAATGGCCGAAACTGACCGTGTGTTCTATTTTCGGAATCAGCGTCGAAAGGCGAGTTCAAAAATACCACTTTGGACACCGTCCGACCAAAACTGAAGGGTGGTCTTTTTTTTTTCAAAATGGCCGAAACTGACCATGTGTGGTATTTTCGGAATCAGCGTCGACAGGCGAGTTCGAAAATACCACTTTGGACACCGTCCGACCAAAACTGAAGAGTGGTCAGTTTTTGTCCAAAATGGCCGAAACTGACCGTGTGTGGTATTTTCGGAATCAGCGTCGACAGGCGAGTTCAAAAATACCACTTTGGACACCGTCCGACCAAAACTGAAGGGTGGTCATTTTTTTTTCAAAATGGCCGAAACTGACCGTGTGTGGTATTTTCGGAATCAGCGTCGACAGGCGAGTTCAAAAATACCACTTTGGACACCGTCCGACCAAAACTGAAGAGTGGTCAGTTTTTGTCCAAAATGGCCGAAACTGACCGTGTGTGGTATTTTCGGAATCAGCGTCGACAGGCGAGTTCAAAAATACCACTTTGGACACCGTCCGACCAAAACTGAAGGGTGGTCAGTTTTTTTTCAAAATGGCCGAAACTGACCGTGTGTGGTATTTTCGGAATCAGCGTCGACAGGCGAGTTCAAAAATACCACTTTGGACACCGTCCGACCAAAACTGAAGAGTGGTCAGTTTTTGTCCAAAATGGCCGAAACTGACCGTGTGTGGTATTTTCGGAATCAGCGTCGACAGGCGAGTTCAAAAATACCACTTTGGACGCCGTCCGACCAAAACTGAAGAGTGGTCAGTTTTTGTCCAAAATGGCCGAAACTGACCATGTGTGGTATTTTCGGAATCAGCGTCGACAGGTGAGTTCAAAAATACCACTTTGGACACCGTCCGACCAAAACTGAAGAGTGGTCAGTTTTTGTCCAAAATGGCCGAAACTGACCGTGTGTGGTATTTTCGGAATCAGCGTCGACAGGCGAGTTCAAAAATACCACTTTGGACACCGTCCGACCAAAACTGAAGGGTGGTCATTTTTTTTTCAAAATGGCCGAAACTGACCATGTGTGGTATTTTCGAAATCAGCGTCGACAGGCGAGTTCGAAAATACCACTTTGGACACCGTCCGACCAAAACTGAAGAGTGGTCAGTTTTTGTCCAAAATGGCCGAAACTGACCGTGTGTTCTATTTTCGGAATCAGCGTCGACAGGCGAGTTCAAAAATACCACTTTGGACACCGTCCGACCAAAACTGAAGGGTGGTCATTTTTTTTTCAAAATGGCCGAAACTGACCGTGTGTGGTATTTTCGGAATCAGCGTCGACAGGCGAGTTCAAAAATACCACTTTGGACACCGTCCGACCAAAACTGAAGAGTGGTCAGTTTTTGTCCAAAATGGCCGAAACTGACCGTGTGTTCTATTTTCGGAATCAGCGTCGAAAGGCGAGTTCAAAAATACCACTTTGGACACCGTCCGACCAAAACTGAAGGGTGGTCTTTTTTTTTCAAAATGGCCGAAACTGACCATGTGTGGTATTTTCGGAATCAGCGTCGACAGGCGAGTTCGAAAATACCACTTTGGACACCGTCCGACCAAAACTGAAGAGTGGTCAGTTTTTGTCCAAAATGGCCGAAACTGACCGTGTGTGGTATTTTCGGAATCAGCGTCGACAGGCGAGTTCAAAAATACCACTTTGGATACCGTCCGACCAAAACTGAAGGGTGGTCATTTTTTTTTCAAAATGGCCGAAACTGACCGTGTGTGGTATTTTCGGAATCAGCGTCGACAGGCGAGTTCAAAAATACCACTTTGGACACCGTCCGACCAAAACTGAAGAGTGGTCAGTTTTTGTCCAAAATGGCCGAAACTGACCGTGTGTTCTATTTTCGGAATCAGCGTCGAAAGGCGAGTTCAAAAATACCACTTTGGACACCGTCCGACCAAAACTGAAGGGTGGTCTTTTTTTTTTCAAAATGGCCGAAACTGACCATGTGTGGTATTTTCGGAATCAGCGTCGACAGGCGAGTTCGAAAATACCACTTTGGACACCGTCCGACCAAAACTGAAGAGTGGTCAGTTTTTGTCCAAAATGGCCGAAACTGACCGTGTGTTCTATTTTCGGAATCAGCGTCGAAAGGCGAGTTCAAAAATACCACTTTGGACACCGTCCGACCAAAACTGAAGGGTGGTCAGTTTTTTTTCAAAATGGCCGAAACTGACCGTGTGTGGTATTTTCGGAATCAGCGTCGACAGGCGAGTTCAAAAATACCACTTTGGACACCGTCCGACCAAAACTGAAGAGTGGTCAGTTTTTTTCCAAAATGGCCGAAACTGACCGTGTGTGGTATTTTCGGAATCAGCGTCGACAGGCGAGTTCAAAAATACCACTTTGGACACCGTCCGACCAAAACTGAAGAGTGGTCAGTTTTTGTCCAAAATGGCCGAAACTGACCGTGTGTGGTATTTTCGGAATCAGCGTCGACAGGCGAGTTCAAAAATACCACTTTGGACACCGTCCGACCAAAACTGAAGAGTGGTCAGTTTTTGTCCAAAATGGCCGAAACTGACCGTGTGTTCTATTTTCGGAATCAACGTCGAAAGGCGAGTTCAAAAATACCACTTTGGACACCGTCCGACCAAAACTGAAGGGTGGTCTTTTTTTTCTTCAAAATGGCCGAAACTGACCATGTGTGGTATTTTCGGAATCAGCGTCGACAGGCGAGTTCGAAAATACCACTTTGGACACCGTCCGACCAAAACTGAAGAGTGGTCAGTTTTTGTCCAAAATGGCCGAAACTGACCGTGTGTGGTATTTTCGGAATCAGCGTCGACAGGCGAGTTCAAAAATACCACTTTGGATACCGTCCGACCAAAACTGAAGGGTGGTCATTTTTTTTTCAAAATGGCCGAAACTGACCGTGTGTGGTATTTTCGGAATCAGCGTCGACAGGCGAGTTCAAAAATACCACTTTGGACACCGTCCGACCAAAACTGAAGAGTGGTCAGTTTTTGTCCAAAATGGCCGAAACTGACCGTGTGTGGTATTTTCGGAATCAGCGTCGACAGGCGAGTTCAAAAATACCGTCCGACCAAAACTGAAGAGTGGTCAGTTTTTGTCCAAAATGGCCGAAACTGACCGTGTGTGGTATTTTCGGAATCAGCGTCGACAGGCGAGTTCAAAAATACCACTTTGGACACCGTCCGACCAAAACTGAAGAGTGGTCAGTTTTTGTCCAAAATGGCCGAAACTGACCGTGTGTTCTATTTTCGGAATCAACGTCGAAAGGCGAGTTCAAAAATACCACTTTGGACACCGTCCGACCAAAACTGAAGGGTGGTCTTTTTTTTCTTCAAAATGGCCGAAACTGACCATGTGTGGTATTTTCGGAATCAGCGTCGACAGGCGAGTTCGAAAATACCACTTTGGACACCGTCCGACCAAAACTGAAGAGTGGTCAGTTTTTGTCCAAAATGGCCGAAACTGACCGTGTGTGGTATTTTCGGAATCAGCGTCGACAGGCGAGTTCAAAAATACCACTTTGGATACCGTCCGACCAAAACTGAAGGGTGGTCATTTTTTTTTCAAAATGGCCGAAACTGACCGTGTGTGGTATTTTCGGAATCAGCGTCGACAGGCGAGTTCAAAAATACCACTTTGGACACCGTCCGACCAAAACTGAAGAGTGGTCAGTTTTTGTCCAAAATGGCCGAAACTGACCGTGTGTGGTATTTTCGGAATCAGCGTCGACAGGCGAGTTCAAAAATACCGTCCGACCAAAACTGAAGGGTGGTCAGTTTTTTTTCAAAATGGCCGAAACTGACCATGTGTGGTATTTTCGAAATCAGCGTCGACAGGCGAGTTCAAAAATACCACTTTGGACACCGTCCGACCAAAACTGAAGAGTGGTCAGTTTTTGTCCAAAATGGCCGAAACTGACCGTGTGTTCTATTTTCGGAATCAGCGTCGAAAGGCGAGTTCAAAAATACCACTTTGGACACCGTCCGACCAAAACTGAAGGGTGGTCAGTTTTTTTCCAAAATGGCCGAAACTGACCGTGTGTGGTATTTTCGGAATCAGCGTCGACAGGCGAGTTCAAAAATACCACTTTGGACACCGTCCGACCAAAACTGAAGAGTGGTCAGTTTTTGTCCAAAATGGCCGAAACTGACCGTGTGTTCTATTTTCGGAATCAGCGTCGAAAGGCGAGTTCAAAAATACCACTTTGGACACCGTCCGACCAAAACTGAAGGGTGGTCAGTTTTTTTCCAAAATGGCCGAAACTGACCGTGTGTGGTATTTTCGGAATCAGCGTCGACAGGCGAGTTCAAAAATACCACTTTGGACACGGTCCGACCAAAACTAAAGAGTGGTCAGTTTTTGTCCAAAATGGCCGAAACTGACCGTGTGTTCTATTTTCGGAATCAGCGTCGACAGGCGAGTTCAAAAATACCACTTTGGACACCGTCCGACCAAAACTGAAGAGTGGTCATTTTTTGTCCAAAATGGCCGAAACTGACCGTGTGTTCTATTTTCGGAATCAGCGTCGAAAGGCGAGTTCAAAAATACCACTTTGGACACCGTCCGACCAAAACTGAAGGGTGGTTAGTTTTTTTCCAAAATGGCCGAAACTGACCGTGTGTGGTATTTTCGGAATCAGCGTCGACAGGCGAGTTCAAAAATACCACTTTGGACACCGTCCGACCAAAACTGAAGAGTGGTCAGTTTTTGTCCAAAATGGCCGAAACTGACCGTGTGTTCTATTTTCGGAATCAGCGTCGACAGGCGAGTTCAAAAATACCACTTTGGACACCGTCCGACCAAAACTGAAGAGTGGTCAGTTTTTGTCCAAAATGGCCGAAACTGACCGTGTGTGGTATTTTCGGAATCAGCGTCGACAGGCGAGTTCAAAAATACCACTTTGGACACCGTCCGACCAAAACTGAAGAGTGGTCAGTTTTTGTCCAAAATGGCCGAAACTGACCGTGTGTTCTATTTTCGGAATCAGCGTCGAAAGGCGAGTTCAAAAATACCACTTTGGACACCGTCCGACCAAAACTGAAGGGTGGTCAGTTTTTTTCCAAAATGGCCGAAACTGACCGTGTGTGGTATTTTCGGAATCAGCGTCGACAGGCGAGTTCAAAAATACCACTTTGGACACGGTCCGACCAAAACTGAAGAGTGGTCAGTTTTTGTCCAAAATGGCCGAAACTGACCGTGTGTTCTATTTTCGGAATCAGCGTCGACAGGCGAGTTCAAAAATACCACTTTGGACACCGTCCGACCAAAACTGAAGAGTGGTCATTTTTTGTCCAAAATGGCCGAAACTGACCGTGTGTTCTATTTTCGGAATCAGCGTCGAAAGGCGAGTTCAAAAATACCACTTTGGACACCGTCCGACCAAAACTGAAGGGTGGTTAGTTTTTTTCCAAAATGGCCGAAACTGACCGTGTGTGGTATTTTCGGAATCAGCGTCGACAGGCGAGTTCAAAAATACCACTTTGGACACCGTCCGACCAAAACTGAAGAGTGGTCAGTTTTTGTCCAAAATGGCCGAAACTGACCGTGTGTTCTATTTTCGGAATCAGCGTCGACAGGCGAGTTCAAAAATACCACTTTGGACACCGTCCGACCAAAACTGAAGAGTGGTCAGTTTTTGTCCAAAATGGCCGAAACTGACCGTGTGTTCTATTTTCGGAATCAGCGTCGAAAGGCGAGTTCAAAAATACCACTTTGGACACCGTCCGACCAAAACTGAAGGGTGGTCTTTTTTTTTCAAAATGGCCGAAACTGACCGTGTGTGGTATTTTCGGAATCAGCGTCGACAGGCGAGTTCAAAAATACCACTTTGGACACCGTCCGACCAAAACTGAAGAGTGGTCAGTTTTTGTCCAAAATGGCCGAAACTGACCATGTGTGCTATTTGCGGTATCGGCATCGAAAGGCGAGTTCAAAAATACCAATTACGACCAAAGTGTCAAAAAACAGACCAAAGTGTCAAAAATGACACTTTTTCTAAAATGGCCGAAACTGACCATGTGTGCTATTTTCGGAATCAGCATCGAAAGGCGAGTTCAAAAATACCAATTACGACCAAAGTGTCAAAAAACAGACCATAGTGTCAAAAATGACACTTTTTCCAAATTGGCCGAAACTGACCATGTGTGCTATTTGCGGAATCAGCATCGAAAGGCGAGTTCAAAAATACCAATTACGACCAAAGTGTCAAAAAACAGACCAAAGTGTCAAAAATGACACTTTTTCCAAAATGGCCGAAACTGACCATGTGTGCTATTTGCGGAATCAGCATCGAAAGGCGAGTTCAAAAATACCAATTACGACCAAAGTGTCAAAAAACAGACCAAAGTGTCAAAAATGACACTTTTTCCAAAATGGCCGAAACTGACCATGTGTGCTATTTGCGGAATCAGCATCGAAAGGCGAGTTCAAAAATACCAATTACGACCAAAGTGTCAAAAAACAGACCAAAGTGTCAAAAATGACACTTTTTCCAAAATGGCCGAAACTGACCATGTGTGCTATTTGCGGAATCAGCATCGAAAGGCGAGTTCAAAAATACCAATTACGACCAAAGTGTCAAAAAACAGACCAAAGTGTCAAAAATGACACTTTTTCCAAAATGGCCGAAACTGACCATGTGTGCTATTTGCGGAATCAGCATCGAAAGGCGAGTTCAAAAATACCAATTACGACCAAAGTGTCAAAAAACAGACCAAAGTGTCCCTGATAACACCACGACGTCGGGCCAACGTTGGCTGTTGGTCGGGAACGTCGGCACACGTCGCAGTTGGCCATTGGTTGAGATTTGATGTTGGGCCAACGTGTGTTTCATGTCGGCACCGTGCTCAACTTTTCGTGTTGGCACATCCATGTTGGCACAACGTCCATGGTCGGCATTTCTGTTTGATTTATAATGTTGGCAGATCATCGGCCCAACGTACGTCATTGTAACGTAGAAAAAAGTAATGTAGAAAAAATAACGGCCCATGGCGGCAATCATATCGCGGTCGATGTACAAACAAATTTACTTTTGCAGTTCATGAAATTTGGCCAAAGAAAAGGTAAATGTTTATTATTTTAACTAAAAATGAAGATTCTAGGAGACTGCAAACAGAAAAAGACAGAACAGTACATGAAAAAAATAATATATGGAAGGGATTGAACCTCCGATTGACCCGATACGATGCATATCATTTTACCCGATCACCCGATTACGCCATAAGAAAACCCGCGGAGTGATACGCACAGACGTTGGCCCTATCCTGGACTGGAGCCAGTATACATTTGCTTTCGTAAGATGTTAAGCACGTCTGGGTACAAGTCCAGGAGACTGGATACCATCACACACTATTTGTTTTATGCACGCGCGCCCCGATCCTATTGCTATTGTCCTATGTGGAATATGTGGACGGGAACCAGTCTAATTCTTTGTTCGGCAACAGGCGGGAAACCGGCCCAGATCGAGCGAGTGTGATGAGTTTTCGACATGACTGCCTGCACGTCTTCCAACATTGCCCAATAATTCTCTGTAAGTTTGTCAAAATTTGATTTCATTATTTCTGCTGATGTATCGACAGTGAACCTGCGTTCATTGATCATAACTTTTGATTTTTAGTGGGAACGAATTGAGTAGGCCGGCCTAGCATGATCATTCATTGTCAACTTAATCCTTGTGACAACTCGACCGTTTGCCAACTCGACCGTTTGCCAAATCGAGTTGGTAGGCCTACAACGGTCGAGTTGGTTTTAGAGAAACTATTACCTCCTGGAATCAATAGATAATCTAATTCCAATACATATACTTCCCACTTACACTTTTGTCGCAAATGTTGCTTTTCTATCACATCTTTCTCCTTCAAAAATTGCCTTCAGTTAGTGCACAAGATAACCATTCACGCGCGCGCAGCGCCCTCTGTTGTTACACTTACGCACAGACCGCTCGCTGCGTCATTTTGTGCATTACTTTACGCATTAATTTATTATTTATTTATCTCAGAAATGCAACATTTGCGACAGAAATCTTAGAATTTGATGATCTGTTGATTCCAGGAGGTAATTTCATTCAAATCTTTATTCAATGTATACAAAAAAAATACAGCTTATAGAACTGAATGATCTGTTTATTTCAGGAGGTAATTTCATTCAACTCCTTGTTCAATGTATACAAAAACAAACTTTTTTCATGCTATAAATAAAATCTTAATTCTATTTCAGAAGCTGTCAAGTTCAAACCCCACCATACCGTCATCTCGCGACACGATGTAGAGAATGTTGCGAAGATAAATCAAGCGGCCGACCGAGAAATCGCAAGGAGTGGAGCTCAGAAGCTGAGATTGCTGCAGAACGAGATTAAAGGATCTTGACCAGAGAACTTTTTCTGACGTACCACACCCCTCACACTTACCTTTCGGGTGATGAGATTTTTACAACATATTTTGTCATATTTTTCTGTTTATCATTCTTAAATTTCGCATTCTCAATCTGTAAAGTAAATGTTGGCATAGTCGCCATGTCCGTGTGATGTCGCCACCTATTCATAAGCCATTGTTCATCAATACGTGACTTTACGGTTCCCCCACAATTCACTGCGCACGGTAGATGGCGCAGTGCATGATGGTATGCAATTCTAGTACACATCGCCTCGGCCCTCACGGCTTTATTGCTCAAGTGAATGGGAATACAATGACGGTGCAAGACGCGTTGAGTGCGTGGCCAGCGTGGGCATCTTCTCGGTACACTCGGCGCGTTGTGCACTGTCATTGTATCGCGTTATCGGAGTATAAACATTATGACAACCCGCGTCAGTTTTTCACGACGATATAATCCCAAAACAAACATACAGTAGGTTGAATTTGTATCCGAGATCTATATTACCAGTGAAAATTTGTCATAAACACAAATTTGTCACGTTTTACAAGTTTGAAGCGACCGAGTACTGTCAATTCTCATTCACTTGTGCAATAAAGCTGTGTGCGCAGAGACGATGTGTACTAGAATTGCATCCCATCATGCACTGTGCCATGTTCCGCGCGCAGTGAATTATGGGGAACCGTAAAGGCATGTATAGGCTGGCGATGTCACGGACCTTACGACTATGCCGACATTTATGTTACCTTTTCAAAGATGTCATAAGAAAAGATCACCATGCACAGACACCCTCTGGGACCTCATACACTAAACTAGGAATGCACTCTAAAAAGTCCCGGGTCAGAATTTTGACCCGGCTTCCGGGTAAATTTTTGTTGACCCTTTCCGGGTCAGGCTGACCCGGAAAAGGGTAATCGCTCTTGACTCGGTTCCGGGTCAGACTACACTTAACCCCATTCCGGGTCAGCATGACCCACACATGCCGGGTCAGCAAATTTCCGGGTTACTACTGACCCGGAACCCGGCTTCCGGGTCACCAGGGTCAGGCTGACCCGGAAAAGGATAATCGCTCTTGACTCGGTTCCGGGTCAGACTACACTTAACCCCATTCCGGGTCAGCATGACCCACACATGCCGGGTCAGCAAATATCCGGGTTACTACTGACCCGGAACCCGGCTTCCGGGTCACCATCGACCTGGAACCCTGCTTCCGGGTCAATTATGACATGAAAGTTCCGGGTTGATATTCAGATATTGCAAAGTCAGACTTCGCTTAACCCGTCTCCGGGTCAACATGCTAGGTCAGCAACTCCTATCATTATGTTTGACCGGAACATGCACTTCCAGGTCAAAATTAACATCAAAGGGAAATATTACCATGCACTGAACCCATATATGGGACAACTCCCAACAATTATAATAGGCCTATTTAGTTTTTCCTTTAAATTCATGACACTTTTCCCTCTTAATTGTGCGTTTTTATCACCAAACTAACATTTTTACATGGTTTTATAACCTGAAAGTGAAACTTCTTATTAAACATAACAAAAGCCGAAAAAGCTAAAAGACCACATCCCAATGAAAAATGATAAAACAAGAGCTGAGATTATCTTAGCTGCCTAAATACACAATGAAATAGGCCTAATTAAAAATGAAATTCAAATTAGGAGTAAATTAACAGTTTAACAATATATTTTTAAAAATGGAATGTTCTCACTCCAACTTTAATGGCCTTACCAGAACAACACAGGGACGGTGAAGAAAAATTACAAGGCCTACAAAATGTAAAATCTTTGATGTCTTTGAAAGTTCTGTGCAGAAATGAATCACTTTCAGTACACAATAAAAAAGCCTGCATGCCACCATGATGCATGCAACGTATACTTATACATACTCGACTCTAGACTGGTTCCCGTCCACATATTGCACAAGCGAACTAATCTACAGGGATCGGAAACCAGTCTAACTCGACTCTCACCAATTGCATAGATTGGTTCCCGATCCCTATAGATTGGTTCGCTTATTGATCACGTTCAAATGACGTCACTTCCTACAACACGTGTACAAATTGCCACGTGCATCATGATTTTTAGCGTATTTTTTGGTGACGCGCATCGATTGCGTCGTATTTGGAACAACACACGCGCGTGTTTGGAACATGTTCCAGCGTGTGCGTGCGCGTACTTTATGGCGTTTAATACGCAGTAGCCTTTAGTTTTTCCTACGAAGATGGCGTCTGCGAACGTGATCAATAGGCCGTATTCCTGAACGTGGAGGGCGCTGTCAAGTGGTCCGCGCCTGGTCCGCGCCCATCGTGCGTTATGTTCGAACACAAAACGCGCTACGCGCACACGCCTTCCAAACGTTTATTTTGAATGGAAATCTGTGCGCGCGACACAGGTCTGCGCGCTCCGCGTACGCGACTTTTCCCCCCCGTACGTATGCACGTACCCCCACTTTTTTACTGTCGTCTATGGACATTTTCCCCCAAATCACCTTGTTCGAGCGCCCTCCCGCGTTCAGGAATACGGTCTATTGCGAAAATATATATTATATTCTACTGTGTGGAATATGTGGACGGGAACCAGTCTAACCAATTGCAAGGCCTGTCATGTGTCATTTTCTACATTGTGTCATCCCTACATTTCTTTTTTTCACTTTTTCCCCCACGTTTAAAACAAATATATTTATTGTATATAACAAAGGCAAATGTTATAAAAATATGGTCACCACAAAATTGAACGGAAACCAGTCTTTTGTCGTTAAAGGGTACCAGCACGGACGTATATATAAATTATATATACGTCTGTGGGTACCAGTGACTTTCTAAATGTTGATTGGACGAAATGTATCATGTGACCAAGCTTCTAAGCGTCCTTTTTCGCTGCACGCCCGCGCCATTTAGATCTATATCTGTCACCGTCACACACATCATATCACACGTGTTGCAGAATCATCAAAACGTTCAAGTTGCATGCTCGATTCCTCGCACAAGATGACTGATTTTGTTAGCGAAAAGTTAAAACTATGGGGATTGGAGAACTTCTTGGACAAGTTTGAAGGTAAGTTATTGCATGTTAGAGAAAATCGTTGCGTAGGTTTTATCTATTTGTCAGTTTTTGTCCCTGCATATCACGTCTAGTATAGTGTACGACTCGGTGTCAGACGGGTTTTGATACATGATGATTATAGGCCTAAAAACGTAGCTCAAAATTACCAGCAGAAAGTATAAAACTTTAAAAAATGTATCCAAAATAAAGCCAGCAGAACTCTAAATTGTTAAAGATGGACAGTATGGACTTCATTTTGTTCGGATGGTTGTTCTGTGAGCCGATGGTAATAGATTAAAATTGATAAAACCGGTCATTAAACGAGTGCAGGTCAAGGCGAACGGTTGCGTTGGTCAACGGTCGAGTTGACTCGACTGTGAAGTCGAGTTGGTACGACGGTCGAGTTGGTAGGCCTTCGACGTTTAAGTTGGTAGAAGTCGAGTTGGCAAACGGTAGAGTTGACTGTAGTCTGTAAACCCATTAAACCACCCATTCTTCTGACTGAGCAAAAAACGATATGGCGGCCATGATTGTAATCACTTGGGTTTTTTGGGGGCATATCATTATGGAACAACTCGTTCGAGATCTCCCGTTTGTGAGTAAGGTATTTTTTTCATATACATTGAACACGGATTTGGGTAAATTTATATGTTGGAATCGATAGCTTATTCAATTCTAAGATATACTTCCCACTGACACTTCCGTCGCAAATGTTGCATTTCTGAGATAAATAAATGATAAAATTACTGCATAAAGTAATGCACAAAATGACGTGGCGAGCGGTCTGTGCGTAAGCGCGACAACAGAGGGCGCTGCGCGCGCGCGTGAATGGTTATCTTGTGCACTAACTGAAGGCAATTTTTGAGGAAGAAAACGTGATTTTTCTACAGAAAAGCAACATTTGCGACAAAAGTGCAAGTGGGAAGTATATCTTAAAATTACATTATGTGTTGATTCCAGGAGGTAATTTCCTTAAAATCTTTGTTCAATGTATACGAAAAAAATACCGTGAGTAATACAAGTTGTCTCGGGCACGAATTGTCCCGGGGTCGAGTTGTCTCAGGTACGAGTTGTCCAGCATTCCTGGGCATGCTGGGTGCATGTCAACTCGACGTGTTTGCCAACTCGACTCGGACCAACTTGACTGTCATGACTGTAGAGTGTAGTTGTACCAACTCGACCCCGTAGTACCAACTCGTACGTGTTGGGCGCATTCTTTATGCTCGCCGCAGATTCTGAATTTGCGTGCGCAGATTTTGAACTTCACATAGTTCAAAGATTGCGCAGCGCAAATTGATTCCGATTTCCGAACGCAATTTCAGAATCTGCACAAGATACATGTAGGTTGGGCGCAAATTTTAAACATGCGCAAATTTTGAACCTTTCGCAAATTTTGAACAAAGTGACATTAGACAGGTCCCCTGTCCATGTGCTTCTCTCTCTATATGACGAAGGGAAAATATAGACTGGTTGGCGCTCCACATATTCCAGATACGACTGAATATGAGGACCGGCTACTGTAGTGTTTACTGTAGCGCTTGACTGTTAATTTTCAAAGGTTATTCCATATTTGGCCAGTAAATCACATGCCCATTATAGTACTTTTAGAAGGCTAAAAGTGTTGTTTTTGACGTTTATATTGAGGCGTTATCATTTTCTATATAACACTTTTAGCCCTTCGTCGTGTGGAACATTCGAGCACACCCTCAAGAGTCCAAATACCTGTGTGAAAATTCTTACCGTAAATTCCAAATCAGACATTTAAAAGCACACCATGGGGGTCCTTGTAATCTCAAGACTTCTGTACCCTTGTCGTTCATTGTCTATGATGACTCAAACATCAAAAAAGGATAAAAGGGAGCAAAATTGAGTAAAATCGACAAATCTGGACAGACGGGAGACTTGACCATGTTGACTTCGCTACTATATCGCGTCAAAAGGAAAGTAACCAACGCAGATAGATATTGTTTAGCCTAGACTGGCCCCCCTGTCTATGTGCGATACGCTGCTCTTGCTCATACAACGCGTGGGGAAATAAATATGTGGACAGGGGGCCAGTCTAGGCTAAGCAAAATCCATCCGCCTTGGTGGGACTACTTTCCTTTTGACGCGGCCTACAGGCCTAGCATGAAGTCTGTGGTACCACGCTGGCTGAAAATTTTAGATTTTACTCCAAATTTTGCTGCCTTTTATCCTTTTTTGATGTTTGAGTCATCATGGACAATGAACGACAAGGGTACAGAAGTCTTGAGTCTTAAGGACCCCCATGGTGTGCTTTTAAATGTCTTTTGGAATTTACGGTAGGAATTATCACACAGGTATTTGGACTCTTGAGGGCGTGCTCGAATGTTCCACACGACGAAGGGGGTTAAAATGTTAAGGGGCTAAAAGTGTTATAGAAAATGATAACGTCCCAATCTAAACGTCAAAAACAACACTTTTAGCCTTCTAAAAGTACCCATTATAGCATCAAAAACTCAATTCAAACCTTGTCCGTATCATCATAAAACAAATGCGTCGAAACACCGACGAATCGTACCAGACGATTAACGATAACGTCCGTTTGGGTAACTTCTGAAACCTTCTGAAAAATTCCTCCGCTTCTGTTTAAATATGGCAGACAGTTTATAAAAATAACAAACTTAAAGTTATCTCACCTTAGGAAAAAAGTCACGCTCATGCAATTAATCTTAGGAAGATTTGCGTCTGTCCAGAAGAAAGAGTAATTTTCATGCAGTTTTTGGTGACGAGTGCGGCAGGATGAAATGCGCTCAAGCAAGCCGCCATATTCTGATTTAGACTGGTCCCCTGTCCATGGAGGGGAAGTAAATATGAGGACAGGGAACCAGTCGTCACCAGACGCGAATCTTCCTAAGCTTAATTGCTTGAGAGTGATCTCTTTCCTAAGGTAAGATAATTTCTAAGTTTGTTATTTTTTAAACTGTTGACGTCCGACTTGTAAATTCTTTCCAATCAGTCTAGTGATTGAATTCGTTGGTCCGGAACCAGACTAGGGAAAATAAATGGACAGGGGACCAGTCTAACACGGCATGCACTAGGTAATGCACTACACTAGACGGTTTACAGTCAACTCGACCGTCGGACCAACTCGACCGTCGTACCAACTCGACTGTTGGCCAACTGCACAAAGGGTTTTATTTTACACATCCTCAATCACACGTGAAATGACATAATTGTAACAGTTTCTTATTCTTTAAGAATCATAATCGATGGTATTTTGTACGTATGCCTATACATTGAACAAAGATTTGCGACAAAAGTGCAAGTGGGAAGTACATCTTAAAATTACATTATCTTTTGATTCTAGGAGGTAATTTCCTCAATCTTTGTTAAATGTATACGAACAAAATACCTAATCGATCTTTAAAGGTGGGAAATTGAATTTGAATTATTAGTACACATGTAGCCTATATACAGGCCTAAACGTTTTCTTAAACCAAAATCATCTGAGGTAGAAATTTGAGATGTTTTGCAAATCCTGAATCGATCACGGGCTGGCAAACCACAGGCTGTGCTACGCTCACCGCCCTGAAAGACCGGCCGATCACATTGACCACCGGCCCGCCCACGCCGCGGCGACTAGTGCGTGTGGCTGTCCTTTTTACATGCAATGCAGAACCTTGTTAAACACCACAATATTTCTGTTTCACCTCTACAGAAAACATGGTGGATGAGGATTCCTTTCTACTCTTGGACCTGTGCGCGGACTCACTTAAAGAGGTTATACCACCTGTAGGCCCACGGATGAAATTTCTCTCCAAGCTGAAGTCCTTGAAAGAACAAAAGGAGGTATACCTTGTTTGAGTGTACAGTTTAAAGTATTGAACATTAACAATGGGTTATTTATGCTTTAAGTGTGGACAGCAAGTTGCTGGAAATAGTGACAAATTGATTTGGCATTATGCCAACGTGCATGGCATTGTAAATGGTCGCATGTTCACGGACACTGTAAGATGTGGACAAGATGGCTGCATGAGAACATTTCGTAGCCATGTGCGTACTTTTAGACGACATTTAAGAAGCTGCCATGGAGTTGTCAACATAGAATTAGAGCAGCATTTTGAGGCACCGATACATGACGTACCCCTACGGGATGAAGTACATGTGTATGCAGCTGATGATGATGATGATGTACCGGTACATGTTGATGAGGGTCAAGATGAAGACCTAGATGTGCCAGAAATGTGGGATGACTTCGGTGAAGGGGAACTTGAGAACAGGTGTGCGACACTAGTAGCAGGGTTGTTGTCATCCAGCAGTGTCACACAGTCATGTGTAAACACTGTTGTCAATCACACTGCAGAAGTTGTGAAAGATGTTGTCACCTTTCTGCGTGCCAAAACGAAGCAATTTGCGGTCGCAAGGGGTATTTCTCTGGATAGTGACGACATGCAGGAGTTATTGGGAAGTTTTAATTCATGTTGTTCGCCGTTTGACAAGTTTATGACGGATTTCAAGAGGAAGAATTTCTTTCAGAGGCATCCGCTTTTTGTTAAGCCTCAAGAGGTCCCTCTCGCTGTTGGTTACTACCCAAGGTTGAATCGATCTACTGGCAATGTCACCCAGGCAATGCGAACATTGTCTTTCCAGTATGTACCCATCAAGCCTCTTCTGAAGACCATTCTTGAGAATGGTAGTTCTTGGGATAAGATCATGGAACATACCCCACGAAATGATGGACTAATGGAAGACTTCCATGATGGTTGTTTTGTTAAGAACCACCCTTTTCTTTCCCAGCAAGTCATCCGTCTCATATTGTATATTGATGATTTTGAGGTAGCCAATCCGTTGGGGCCAAAGGCTGGCACCCACAAATTGGGTGCTGTCTATTTCACTGTGGCCAACTTTCACCCTAAGTGGAGATCTACACTGGACAACATTCACCTACTGATGTTGTTTAATTCAGATGATGCAAAGTTGTATGGCTATGCTCCGATTTTCGAACCCTTCATAAATGACCTTAACATGCTAGCTGATGACGGATTGAACATCGTGACTGCATCATTTGAAGGAAACATCAAAATTGCACTTGGCCAAGTTGTTGGCGATAATCTCGGGATTCATTCCTTGTTTGGTTTTGCTGAAGGGTTCACAGCCAATTATCCATGTCGGCGCTGTCAATTGCATCGGACTGACGTCAGACAAGTGACCATCGAAGACAAGACGGCGATTCGTACGAGAGACGGTTATGAACACGATGTGCATCGTAACAACCTACAAGAAACGGGCGTAAAGGCAGCATGCCCTCTAAACCAGGTTGCTCACTTTCATGTGACAGACAATTTTGCACCTGATATTATGCATGATTTGTTAGAGGGAGTCTGCCCCCTTGAGTTAAAGTTGGTCCTGAATGAGCTCATCCAGCAAGGACAGTTCACTTTGAACACATTAAATGGGCGGATCGCAAGTTTTAATTATGGGATACCAGATGACAAGAACAAGCCAACTGTGTTAAGTCAGCATTCATTGACTCATCCTGATGGAGCTTCGGGTCAGCATGCCGGCCAGATGTGGTGCCTGATGAGACACATAACTGTGATGCTGGGTGATCTTGTTCCAGAGGGAAATGAACACTGGGAATTGATCCTCTTGCTTCTAGACTGCATGGACTTTATTTTTGCTCCAGTGACAAGCAAAGAAGAAGCTTTGTTCTTGAAGAATCTGATAAAGGACCACCATCAGTACTATTTACAGCTTTTCACTGACCGTCACTTGAAACCAAAACATCACTTCATGACTCACTACCCATCAGCTATGCTGGCCCTGGGCCCCTTGGTACGATTTTGGGTTATGCGCTTTGAGGCTAACCACAACTTCTCAAAGCGTTTAGCACATATAGTGTGCAACTTCCAGAACATTGCCAAAACGCTGGCCTTTAGAAACCAACTTGCTCTTTGCCACAGCCTCATCACAAGCAGGAATGTGGACCGACAAGATGTACCAGTAGATGTGGGACCTGGGTCGTCAGTACTTCTGACATCCCTTCCAGCTGCTGAGTTATTGTCCCACAGTCTTGGAATTCCACTGTTTGACGATGTGTACGTTGCCAATTGGTGTACTGTGCTTGGTACAAAATATAGGTCAAATGTTATGGTCATCATATCGAAGACGGATGAGGGAGATCCTGTATTTGGAAAGGTCCTCCATGTGGTGGTACATGAGAATGTGGTGACACTAATATTTGAGAAGTGGTGGACGAATACTTACAACAGGCACTTCCACGCTTATGAGGTTGAACCTGAAGACCCACGAGCAGTCGGAATAACATCTGTTGGCAGCCTGGTTGACTTTAACCCCCTCCATGCTGTGAAGTCGTACAATCCTCGTATGAACCAGTTTTTCATCAGCATGCGTTACAGAATTCCATAGCAATTTGCAGGAAAAACTCAAATAAGTACATGCATGGCTGTGTAGACGTGGAACTGAACATACTTTACAGTGACATCTGTTGGCAGCCTGGTTGACTTTAACCTCCTCCATGCTGTGAAGTCGTACCATCCTCATATGAACCAGTTTTTCATCAGCAATGCGTTACAGAATTCCATAGCATTTTGGAGGAAAAACTAAGATAAGTACATGCATGGCTGTGTAGACGTGGAACATACTTTACAGTGACATTATTAATTTAGATCTATAAATTTGTTTTGCCCTACCCGACGTAACCTAATTAGCACTGTATTACTCTTGCTCATTGTTTCCCCGAGACACTTTGAGAAATGTCTTGAGGTTGTCTTGTTCAAAAACCGATGCTTCATTTTTACATTTGGATTATTTGCAAGTTACATACATGTATATATTGCTGTGAGGCATATTTATTAAGTGCGTTGTGTTGCCACTAATACTTTCACTTTTATCTTTAATTTGTTTTTATTTGTATAGTCTAGCCGTCCTGCATCAAAATCTGCAAGTTCAGCGAACACGAGTACCGGTACATCAGACTTGACTTTGGATAATCCTGACGTTGGCCCATCATGCAAGAAGAAAACAAAATACACCTTCGTAAGCACTTTATTTTTGTGCCTTTCCTTTGAGTGTACCTACCGGTACATGTAACTAGGGCAGACTCGGTCCATCAGCCAATTTCAAGTGCATAGATTGTGCAACTTTTGAAAATAGCATCAGCCCGGTAGCTTGCGTGCAATTATCGCAGGAAATATTATGCAACTTACGCAATAAAGAAATTGCACAAGTGGGCTTCCACAATGTGTAAGGTTTTGTGAAGTCGGCTGTAAGTGTGTAGAGCAGATTTTAAAGTTTTTTCCCCTTTATTTTGTCAGGACATTGACACAATACTGCAGAAGCAGTTTGGAGGTGATGACATCGTTAAGGAGATGGGAAATGGTCTGCTGTCCCACAAGAATCGAATATGGGCGGTGCGGATTCTGGTTTCCCATCTTATTGAGAAATTTGGAGACAGGTACATTTAATTTTAATGTATATGTATTTTTTTTAATGAATTCCAAGACGAGCAGCATTAAAGAAAGTTGATAAACATCCTTACATGTACATGTATGGTATTTTAGCCATATGATTGATAAAGTAATTGTTTTAAAGAAACGCCTTCAGTTGGCAATTTCTCCCCACAAATTTGCAATTTTACACAGGAAAAAAATTTGGTGCTTGTTACCTTTGCTATTAGGGTTTGTTAGTGAAGTAGTCCACATTGTGTCAACTTCAATTACATAACATTGGATGTTGTAACCTCTATACTAACTGTAGGCCTTCATCCGAAGTCAAGCTGACAATGGCAAGGGAGATTGTCCAACAGTTCCCACGCTTGAAGGATGACGATGGTGAGGGGCATGTAAGTACAATAATTTGAACATTACCTGATATAACCCTTCCCCATGATGTGGTTAAAGACCAACTGTCATACCGACTAATTTGTTCTTCAACATTTATTTCCCTCGATGCTTGTCATAAAACAGTATATTTGTTAAATACAGGAAGCTTGGTACACATCTGCTAGGGGGCAACACTGTGCCACAGGCTATTTGGAAGAACGCCTACGTAACGTAAGGAAGAGGTTGAAGAAGGCTGGGGGCCCCAGTTCATCTGTTCCATCAACTTCGTTCTTGCCAAACACAACGCTGAAGAGCACCGCTTCACTGGTCCTTACTTCAGGTATTATTTTTAATATTTCAGTGCATTTGACATTGTATGGTATTCAGTCTGTGTGCAACCAGGATTCATTCAATTTTTCCTAACAAATTAATATCTATATAGGTGGCCAAAGTTTGCAAATTTGATTGCTTTTTGCTCATTAAAACACAAGTCAGGAAATGTAAAGTTTTCTAAGACGTGTGTGTCCCAGGCTTTTATCATTGTAAGTCGGACTTTTGGTGTTAAATTTGCACAGATGAATTGAGTGAAGAGGCTGCTTCATCCATGGTGACTTGGCTCAAGCACAACAAGGACCCTATGAGCCAAGTCAAAGATTACATGAAGAAGACTGCTCAGGTCAGAGCAGCCTACATCAGGGATCATCCGGAAGAATCGGTTTCCAAAATCTTGGAATTGTACCCTCGCTTGGTGGATGTGCCAGGAATGGTAAGTTTGCAATGTTTCTTGTAATGTCTGTCCTAACAACATGTAAAACTAAAGCTAATTTTCGTTTTCGATAAATGTATGTATCAGATATAAAAAACTTTATACTGTTACATTACTCTCTCAAACAGATTGAGCAAGATTTTAGGGCAATCCTGCCGGATGTTGCAGACCACTTGTTCTGCAAGTGGGACACACTTTTTGATGGAATTCTGCTGTATGCTAGCAAGCAGAACAACTGGCAGCAGTATTTGAATGTTTCAACATTACCAACAAAAGGTAATGAAACCTATATTGCATGATTCTGTCTTTAGAAAATGTGTAAGCCATGGTTACACAGACCTATTTTGTTGGCCGACTTGCCTGTCAACTGACAAAATTGGTCGTGATCCCTGTGTAAACTAAGCCTTGTGTAAACATTTATTTGGCCGATACACCGACAAAACCAGTGGCTGATAAAATCGGTGTCGGACTGTGTAAACGTGATACAGATTACGTTGGCCAATACACTTATGCAAAGCACGTGCAAACCGCATATTTAACCGAGTCTGTTTCGATGTCAAGTTAACATGGCGAGAGTCTGTGAGTGCTATCCTAATTGTTTAAATACTAAGATAATTTTTCACAAAAGCAGTCGACCAAATTAAAACGTCCAATAACAAAAATCTTAACCATGGCTTTAGTTGAAATAACTACAGTATATCCATTCAACATTACCAAAAGTCAGCTTGCATGGCAAAGCAGTAGTGTAGCCATCTTGGAGTGATTCACATATTTTAAATATAAAGACCTGTCCACCAACAAGGTCACTGATGGAAAGTTCTGAACAAAGATTTTATTTCCACGCAATTTTGTAACAGGCATGCAACTTTTCAGCTGATCAACTCATCAGCCAATTTCCTTTTTCGTTTCTTTTTCCAACCCATTAAAAAAAAGTTGGAGATTTTTTATATTTGATTTTGTTAATGACACGATTGCGTGCCAGTGGTTTGGAGCCACAAACCAAGACAAAAAGTTCTAAGACCAAGGCCTGTTAAAGACATCGAAAACAAAACACTTTGATGCTTTTAAGTATTCTATTTAGTGACATCTCATGACGGCTGTTTTGGTTCAACAGAGGATGATCGCAAGAATTTGGCAGTGTGTGTTCTGCCTTGCGTGCTCCCAACTGGCGTAAAGAGGGTGAAAGGGAAGAACACCAGGAGCAGTGTAGATGATGCCATCAAATCATTCATTGACTGCCAACCAGTAAGAACTTTTATGTACTTGTTTAGGCCTTAAAAAAACTGTTTAGTGTTTGCGGCGCGTCACTTTCAATCCTGCACTTCAAAGCTTTTTTATTTAAAAACACACAGAAAAGAAAACTATAGTTAGCGCATGCGTCACTTTCAACTTTTCGCATTATGTCAACTTGACTTTCTTTCTTAAAATCAACTTCCCAAAAAAAAAAATCGCATCACTTTGTAAAACTTCAACAGGCGCTAAACATTCCTTTTTTTGGCCTTATGTAATCAACGTAAGTCCATACTGGTGAAATATTTTTCCTGAACCAACACCCATCGCTCGCCCCTCCACCTAAACAAATAACAATAAAATACAACAATTTCAAAACAAATGACTTATTTTTTTCGTCTGAAGAATGTTTGTGCTTTTTTAAAAGGGCATGTGTATTATACGGTATATTTGGTCACTGCAGAAGTTCAATATGACCTTATTTTGTGTATAATGCCTTAAAAAATAAAATTGTTAAACGGAGGTGCCTGACATGCAAATGATTATGCACATTGCCAGATTTTGCTTACGTGTGTAAAATAAAATATAAAACCTGTAGTGCATTAAGATTGGACTGTTTTTCTTTTAAACACCTCTTTACATTATAAAGTTTTTGTTTGTCTTGCTTTAGATCGGCACGAATATACCAGAGTATGTGGACTCTCTGACAACAATGAAGCAGCCCTTCGTGCTCATTCTGGGAGAGCGGTTAAATCCCGAGCAAGCCTTCGTCATTGTAGAGAGACGTGCCATCTCGCAGTCTTCCATTCTCAAGGCTATTGACGTATGTTTTAAACTTTTTTATGTTTTAGACATATCTTTCCCATGGCAGGCGTACAGTACTTGGGAATTTTTCCAAAAGGCTGTGTACTGCCTTGGGAAAGGAAAAGGAAAGGAATCGACCTCGGCATGCGTCAGGTCACTGAGAGCGTTTTTGAGTAATCAGAAATCTGACAAGTAAAGGGGGTTAATGAGATTGTGGATGACTGTCAGTCCGTTCTGCTTACATATCCAAATTGAAAATTATCTGTTTTCTTATCATGGATATTTTGGGGAAGTGTTTTGTGTGATTAATACGAAAACCAAGGGTCATTCCATATGAACTCAACCAATGTTCAAAAACCTTCCCAGGTCACCGACTCCAATTTGGTTAAATTTTATTTTGGAGATACCTATATATGACTAATGAACACATGCAAAATTTTAGCCTTCTACTCCAAAGGGTTTTCGAGATATGACCCCCCAAAAATTGGGGGCCACGCCCCCTTTTTACCCTCGCGAATGCCGAATGTTAATTTGTAGGGGTTTTGGAGGTCAATTTCTTCATAACGAATTAGAGACATGAGCTGCAAATTGCTATCCAGGGTAAATAGGGTCCAGACTTTCAGAATCTGCTATCAGAATTGCCCTATTTCTTTTCTTTTTCAAGTTATTGGCTTCTGAAATATGAATTTTTTTATGGGCGGAAATCTTTTTGACAATTTTCGACTGGCAGGTTCACCATGTGGGCAGTTACCCATGGTAATGATTTTTCTTCTGCTTGATTGTACATGTCTTGTCTCTATTTGTGCAAAATTTCAACTTGTTTTCTCATCTCATAGTAATACAATAGACAAATGGGGGCGTTTGTGCAAAACAAAAAAGCCTATATTTGATAAGCTTATTACACAGTGAAGGAGATGAAAAAAGTTGATTTTTTGCACAAATAGAGATGAGACATGTACCATCAAGCAGACAAAAAATCATTACCATGGGTAACTGCCCACATGGTGAAACTGCATGTCGAAAATTGCCAAAAAGATTTCCGCCCATGAAAAATTCATATTTTAGGGGCCAATAACTTGAAAAAGAAAAGAGATAGGGCAATTATGATAGCAGATTCTGAAAGTCTGGCCCCTATTTACCCTGGATAGCAATTTGCAGCTCATGTCTCCAATTCGTTATGAAGAAATTGACCTCCAAAACCCCTACAAATTAAACATTCGGCATTCGTTAGGGTAAAAAGGGGGCGTGGCCCCCAATTTTGGGGGTGTCATATTTCGAAAACCCTTTGGAGTAGAAGGCTAAAAATTTTCATGTGTTCATTATTCATATAGGTGTCTCCAAAATAAAATTTAACCAAATTGGAGTCTGTCACCTGGGCACCTCTGGTTGAGTTCATATGGAATGACCCACAAGCTATTTTAATGCATAAATTGGGTTCAATTTGTTAACATTTTGCTTTCTCCACTTTTCAACTTGTAAAATGTAAATCATGTAAATTTATAAATGCAAACCAAACATCTTTTACGAACTTCACAAAGAATGGCAATTGCAGCGATGCCTCGTAGTAAGGGCACCACTATTTTGTTCAAATACTGGGCAAAGTATGACGTTGCCCAGTATTCGGACAAAATTTAGGCACCCTTAGACCCTTACTGCGAGGCATCTCTGCAATTGTCATTTCTTGTGAACTCTGTATTCGCTTTTCAGTGGGTAATATTTGTTCTTAAAATAATTCACGAGTTGTGCTTGTTGAACACAAGGCCTTTTGTTTCTTGGGTGCCCTTTAAATACAGTAAGAGCATTTAAAGGCACAGGCCAAATTCGTGCCATGAAATACGCAGCTCCATGTGGCAAAGGTACGGAACTGGGTATTTCATGGCACAAAATTGGCACGCATGCATTGCTGATGAGCTTGTGCCTTTAGTTGTTCTGGTACAACTCATTATTAATGTAATAATAAATATCGTAATAAACTTGCCCTAATGACATTTTATTATCATGCATCGTTACGAATTTGTTTTTTAATAACCTTAATGCCTTTATGTAGTTTAGAGATCTGCCAACTTTCTAATATTTGTTAAATTTTTTAAAGATTACACATTTGACACTATGGACTGCTTTACTTCTGTAGTTTGGAGTTATTAAAATTTAACTGGAAAATGTTGTTTCTGCCTTTTTCTCTATTATCCCTTTCTTCTAGTTTTCCATCTACAGGATTTAAAAATTATAATGACTTTGGATGTCCTGGTGATCTTACTGTAATTCACGTGCCAATACTCGATCAGTTTCTATTATTTGGGGTTAAAATGTGACCTGGAATTCTTGGTCTATAGAACACTTCAGTGAAAACGTCACCCTTTGTGTGTTACCATGGTTTTTGGGTCTACACTAAAACTAGTGAACTGTTTTCCTGTGCTTTAGCAATGGACGTTTCAGATTACCAGCGAATGTTTAGACCCAATTACCATGGCAACTGACGTCGCACTTTAGTACTCTATTGACCCAGAATTTTGGGTTAGTACCAACTGGAAATGTTGGTAAGCATTATGGACCCGGAAACTGGGTCAGTGCTAGTGTTAGCAACCGGAATCGGGGTTACTGTCACTGACCCAGGTTCAGGGGGCCTGACCCATTCAGAGTCTGCATTACCCAACATTCCGGGTCGGTGTCCCAGACCCGGAAACTGGGTTGGAGACGCTGACCCGGAAACTGGGTCGGTGTTGCTGACCCGGAAACCGGGTTGGAGACGCTGACCCGGAAACTGGGTCGGTGTTGCTGACCCGGAAACCGGGTTGGAGACGCTGACCCGGAAACTGGGTCGGTGTTGCTGACCCGGAAACCGGGTTGGAGACGCTGACCCGGAAACTGGGTTGGTGTTGCTGACCCGGAAACCGGGTTGGAGACGCTGACCCGGAAACTGGGTTGTTGTCCCTGACCCGGAAACCGGGTCTGCTGCTTTGACCCGGGAACCGGGTTAGAATGCTGACCCGGAAACTGGGTTAAGACACCAACCCGGAAACCGGGTTGAAATATTTTGACCCGGAATATCGGGTTAAGCTGACCCGGAAAGGGTCAGGCCCCATGGGACCCGGAATCTTGGTCAGATTTGACCCTTTCCGGGTCAGATCTGACCCGGGACTTTTTAGAGTGTGGGAATTTACGGTTAATTCAAAAACCAGTTTGTAATTCTTTCAAGTGTTGGTTAATTGGTTAACCGTTCGGTCGACACCAAGGATTGTTGCTGGTGTTTATACCGCATATAAACTTATTTCAATTTCAAGAAGTCATTACAAACAACCATCTGAAAACTATTGTAAATTCTTCAAAATTGGGTTTTGTTTAAACTTTACGGAAAAACCGGTTTTTAATTTTCTTTCGGTTAACCGGTTAAACGCATCACATCCCTACAGTAAACGTAAATTCATGACACTTTACCTCCCATTTTTATTATAGGTTTGAACAACGAAATCCTGGATGTCCGTGTGCAGGTTAAATAACCAAAGGAGAACCTTGTGCATAACAACTATAACAAAAAAACATTACCCACTAAAAATAAAATACCAATTTAACAAAAAATGACAATTGCAGCGATGCCACATGGTATGGGCGCCGCCATTTGTCTAAATACTGCCTGGGCTAGAATGACTTTTTGCGTACAACTTTGTTGACTGTATTGTCATAGGAATGAATTAAAATGCACAAAGATGTCATTCTTTTCCCAGTAATCAGACAAAATGGCAGTGCCCATAGTGCGGCGATTCGCTAAAATTGCCACTCTTTGTGAAGGTCGTATCCGCTTTTCAGTGACAAATGTAACTGTGATGATTTTGTTACTGCAAATGATATACATTTAATTGGCCTTTAATACTCCTGGCCAGGTTGTAAAAAAAACACCAATGTCACACTTTAAGGCTCACAATTTATAGAATTAACCTTTTCATAACTTGCAGTACATTGTACATGTATTTACATTTTTTGGATCCATTTTTTATAAACCTTTTACTCGGTCAATATAACTGAAATGGTGCTGTGAACCTATACTATTATAAGCTTCTTTTTTTATCTGTAGTAATTGCCAACAGTCAACATGTTGGCAGCTACCCTGTATAAAGGTTGGGAAATGGTTGGTACCATGTTGGCCCAACGTTTGACACTAGTATTACAGGTGGTGCCATTGTTTGCCCCACGTTGTTCCTACGTCGGTTGAGTGTGGGCATGTTGTTGGGTGAAGGGTGGCCAGACGTTGGCCCAACGTCAACTCTAAATGATACAAAAAAGGCTAACGTTGGCCCAACATTGTTTCAACGTTGGGCCGATGTCTCTTGCCGACGTTGGCCCGTCGTAACCTTGATGAGCAAAATCACGCTGGCCCAACGTCATTGGCCCACATTGGGCCAACGCGGAAGCACACATGGTCCCAACGTTGGTCCGACGTCGTGGTGTTATCAGGGGTCAAAAATGACACTTTTTTCAAAGTGGCCGAAACTGACCATGTGTGGTATTTTCGGAATCAGCGGCGAAAGGCGAGTTCAAAAATACCAATTACGACCAAAGTGTCAAAAAACAGACCAAAGTGTCAAAAATGACACTTTTTCCAAAATGGCCGAAACTGACCATGTGTGGTATTTTCGGAATCAGCGGCGAAAGGCGAGTTCAAAAATACCAATTACGACCAAAGTGTCAAAAAACGGACCAGTGTCAAAAATGACACTTTTTCCAAAATGGCCGAAACTGACCATGTGTGCTATTTGCGGAATCAGCATCGAAAGGCGAGTTCAAAAATACCAATTACGACCAAAGTGTCAAAAAACAGACCAAAGTGTCAAAAATGACACTTTTTCCAAAATGGCCGAAACTGACCTTGTGTGGTATTTTCGGAATCAGCGTTGAAAGGCAAGTTCAAAAATACCACTTTGGACACCGTCCGACCAAAATTAAATAGTGGTCAGTTGTTTTTCCAAAATGGCCGAAACTGACCATGTGTGCTATTTTCGGAATCAGCATCGAAAGCCGAGTTTAAAAATACCACTTTGGACACCGTCCGACCAAAACTGAATACTGGTCATTTTTTTTACAAAATGGCCGAAACTGACTATGCGTGGTATTTTCGGAATCAGCATCGAAAGGCGAGATCAAAAATAGCACTTTGGACACCGTCCGACCAAAACTGAATACACCTCATCTTCCCTGAAGAAATGTGTTCGGAACTTATATTTAAACTTTAGGTTGCAATGAAACGTCTTGAATTAAACCAAGTAGATCAAAAGAAACCACAATCCTCACAACGACGGGATTCGAACCTCAATCGCCTGATCCGGAGTCAGAGTACAGATCCACTGCACTACCTCATCTTCCCTGAAGAAATGTGTTCGGAACTTATATTTAAACCCTAGGTTGCAATTAAACGTTCGACGCTGATTCCAAAAATACCACACATGTTCAGTTTCGGCCATTTTCGAAAAACCTGACCACTTGTCACTTTGGTCGTATTTGGTATTTTTAAACTCGCCTTTCGACGCTGATTCCAAAAATACCACTCCGCTGCTGCAGCTGCATTCCGCTGCTGCAGCTGCACTCCGCTGCTGAAGAAGAAGTATGAGAAGTATGAGAAGAACCTTGATTCCAACCTTAGTTCCAACTTGGAACCTTGGTTCCAACCAAGGTTCCAAGTTGGAACCAAGGTTCCAAGTTGGAACCAAGGTTCCAAGTTGGAACCAAGGTTCCAAGTTGGAACCAAGGTTCCAAATTGGAACCAAGGTTCCAAGATGTGTTTAGAGATAAACCTTGTAAACCTTTTAACCATCAATTCGTTCCCCAATGCATAAAATTGTACAATTAATAGTTAAAGGCAGTATACATGATTGGTATCTCGAAAAATCAGAAATGTTCACAGATTTACACATAACTTACACAATATAAACACTACGACGGTAGAAAGCTTCCCTGAAATGGTTTTGTCTGAGGTGCTATAGTCTTTGAGAAATATAAACAAAACAATTATATTTAGTCTCGCGAGCATAAAATCAATTCGCCCCAAAACCATTTCACCCGGCTGGACCACTTCGCCCAAGTGCCATTTACCCCCAAAACCACTTCGTCCAAACACTACCTTGCCCAAAGGCCATTTCACCCCAAACATTCCAAAACAACTTCGTGCACATGCCGTGGTTCAGGGCGAAGTGGTTCAGGGCGAATTGACCGTACACCCTTTTTTGACCGTTTTCTTAACAGTTAGACTGTGTCTGAACAAGGCCTAATTTTGACGTGCCAAGATGAACCTTTCAGGAATAGTTGGTACATGATCGGCTTCAGACTTTATGCTCAAAACATACCAAACTGGAAATTCTAATTTTTTTTCCACTCAAAAATGTGTTTTTCTCTATCAAATCTGCACTTCGTTATAATATAGCTTTGCCGGCAGCTAATTATTGTTCGCTTGTGCGTGGTTTATCGCAACGCGGAGCGCGCTATAGCTGCGCCGGCTGAACCGCGACGTGCCTGACCTTTTAATCGCGCAGCCAGAATTAGAAAAGCTCTGATCGAGACACCTGTATAAAGCTTAAGTCACACCGTTTATCGGCCGGTGTCCGGCAGGCACTCGTCCGATGTCCTGCCGATGTCCTGCCTGTGTCCCTGCAAAACCCCGGCCGATGTCTGGCCGATTTCCGGCCGGGAACCGCCAAGTCGGCCGGACGCCGGGCGGGCCCCGGCCGGCGTCTGAGCGGCGTCTGGGCGGCGCCTGGCCGATATATGGATTGTCTGGGTTGTCCAAAATTTGGCCCGGCGCCCGCCCGATGTGTGCGATGCCCTGCCGGACATCGGCCAGGCATCGACCGATTTAGTGGCGATTAGTTTGCGATGGGAAACGCCGCACCAGGTTTACAAACCGAATTAAAAGTAACTCGATGCCCGCCCGATGCCGAAAAATGACCCGGCAGCCGCAAGGAGTCCCGTGGGCGCCGGCCGAAAATGCCGAAAAATCCGTCGCAAACCCACCACAAGCTAATTGTGACTGGGGGGGGCGGTTTCGCTGGTGGGAAAAGTCCATCCACGTGGTCTGTTGTGATACACATACCGTACGTACATGTGCATCATTGCCATATGATCTGCACTCTCCCCTTTTGTTAACGCACCAACCCAACCTAAAAACTGAAAGGAATTCCTTGGAAATTCCTTGGATGATTTAGACTCAACGGGGGAACAATGGTATACCCTCTGCCAAATACCGTGCTGCATATGGTGACAGAAGAACACGTGGATTGACTTTTTCCACTTTTATGAGTGCATGCAACAAAACGTGTTTCCCGTGATAAACGCGCACAATCTTTACATTTTGAAACAAAAATGTGAGGCTGAAATGTGACCGAACACGCACATTCAGATTTGGTCACATTTGGATTTACTGCTGCGCGTCAAATGCACTGATTTAAATCATGCCGTTTTTTGTTTGTAATTGTTCAAGTAGAGAGAAGTTTTACCGATTTTGAAAAAAGAGTAACACAGTTATTTTCTTTATTATTATTTAAATAGTGCTTTCTGGCAAGATGCGGCGCTTTGGCTTGACTCTTTTGTCAACTTGGAAGACCATGCAATCTTTTGGACAGCTGGCTTGGAGTTACATGGCATACTTGATTTTTTTCTTTCATGTATTGTTCAATCACTGAGGTTTGGGGCACCATGGAGCATCATGGCCATTTGCGTACGAGGGGAGAGAACTTTGTGTCAGTTGGGACAGGTACGCAGACGGGAGTAGTTCGTCATGATATTTTCTCCGGTGCTGCCTCACTTGTCCGCGCGATGTGTGCAGGATGGAGTTGTTCTTGACCTCGGCAAAACACCACGCGTAATTGCAACCAGGTAATTAGCCGTTGTTGTGTTACAGCCGTACAATGTATACCGTCTCTAGATCTATACATACCTTGACAAACTTGACCGTTTTTTTTTACAATGTGTCTTAACGTACGAGTTTTAACTTCAAGCTCCTGCAATGTCGCTACTTTGTTACGGTAATTTAGCCGAGTTTCCACCATGTCCACAAGCCGCGGCCGTACCGTGGTTGCGGCCGCGCGACTAGCTTCATGGGTTCATGGAGGTAGAAGAAGTACCTACATGAACGGTAGGTTCATGCAGCGCCGCGGTTTAAATTCTATACTCGTATGCCACTTATTTGTCACAATTTGGACATCACTCTTTTCTTTAAATGACGGAAAAACAAAGGAAGAAGTTTTGTACATGATCATCCAGGTGATATTCACAGATTAATTACAGCTTTTAATTACAACTTGGCACTAAGGCAAGTCATAAAAATAAATGGTGTTCATGTATGTAATTTACAATGTATTCCTTATTACCCAAGGATCTGTGCATAAAGTCTATGGGGCATGAATGTTTTCACTCGACTTTGATTTTAAAATTCAGAACACCAGAGTAAAGCATCTATGCTTTGGTCCCGGCCCTCTTGGATGCATAGGGTAGCTATGGTGGGGAACAAAGTGATATAGGTGCATTACCTCAAAGCTATAAATGCTACAAACATTATTTTCCACATTGATAACTTGTATTTTATGCTCTACCTACAGGGGGTATGCCTACTCTTGTGGTAAACAAGAATGCACGAGCTACTGCTTGGAATACAAGTTGCCGTCTAACACAGGTAAAAACATTTTGTTTTGCTATTGAATCCAACTGTATAAATGTAGAGTACATGATTGGTAAGCTGATTGGTAAGCTGTTACAAATGGCATTATTTCCACTTGCGATTAAAACCCCCCCATGTTAATAAAAAGTCTGCTGTGTAGACATTTCAGCCACACAGAGGCAGCATCTCAAAAAAACTTGAAAAGTTCATTCAAAAGACTTTTTAGAAAACCACCTTTGGTTAATTTTTCAAACAAAATACCATTTTGGACAGAAATGTGGTTTTGGTACTAATGTTATTCAATTCATGAGAAAAAGTAATTGGCGTCACTACAAATGATGCATTCTACCTTTAATTTCACATTATTTTACATGGCATGAATATAATCCAAACGAGCATTTTAGAAATACACGAACAGGCATAATGCATTAATCACTTCATAAATGTTTGCAACAAATTATTAAAATCTCTTATAACTTTAATTTAATAGTGTGTAGTGTAAGTCGGTTTAACTTGAAATGTACCAAACTAAATCCTAATGCACCGAATTTGATGCAAATGGTAATTATTTTGGCCACTTTCTAAATATCAAATGATCCATTCAATCACAAGATCTACTTTTGGTAAGAGTTGAGAAGTTGAGTAGATTTTATTTTCTTTAAAATAACTCGTTTAGCATTGGAATGTGCAGATTTGATTGAAAAACCCAACATTTCCAGTGGGAAAAATTTGAGATTTTGTGAGTCAACACTTTGAAATGTTTGAGCCTGTCTGATATGTTTTGCACACAAGGTTTGAAGCCACGAACAACTTAATACTTGACCTATTGTTTGAGTAATTTTCTGAGAACTTGATATCTTAAAATTGCTCATGATTCCCTCCTTTTTTATAAATCGTTCTTAAACCTTCATTTTAAAGAGATTTTCTCAAGTTATATATTCTTAAATTTGCTAGTTTTCAATTTTCCCCAAATAACTAAGGCAATTTCTTTGAAAGTGGAAAAATGTTTATAAAAATATGGGTGGGTGTAATCCATCCACAATACCGTTATAAAATGTCCGGGTTTTAGGTTTGGTGCACATGCATGTAAACTCTGTTTAAATACGCGAGATCAATTCAGAAAAAGCTGAAATCTGCCTAATTTCAGATCAAGTCTGTTTCTAATAGCTTGCATTGGGTAGAAATGGTACCAGTATCCTTTCCTCTTGGATTTAACCATTTTAGCACGTTTCTATTTTTATTACTTTGGCGTCTTTTGTTAAATAGGTAAGAATGTAGTACTCGGACCTCACTAATTTTGTCTTAAAATGATTTATTATACATCAATAAGTGCAAATCTAATGAAGAAACCAAAATTTTACTAGGAAAAACCGAGAATATTTCCGACTTGTCCCATAGGCTTAGTTCACGAGGGCTTACGTGACGTCCGACTTGAAAATTCTTTCCAATAAATAATTTGATAAAAATAGATGACACTGTACGTCAAATTAGTGGCCTTGTGTGCCGACCTTTGCAGAGTCTTCTTTAAAGTCAAAAATTTTAAAAAATAATGTAATAATTTTATGGTTTGGTTTTTCATTGCTGAAATGGTGTCCAACAGTATCACACGTGCATGTATTTAGACCATACTTTTTCATTAACCTGCGATCAGGATTCCGTGCACGCTGCCTTTTTTCATTAGTCAGGCAGGTCAGTATTTGTCTTTGTAATTTATTCCTGCTGGGGGTTATGTTTATTTGCGTTGTTTATTTTTGTTTTGCATGAACTATACCGAGCAACTAAAGTAACGCAAATTGTCAGTTTAATCCAAACTAGAAAACATCGAGATTTTGCATGACTGTATAAAGCTTCTGTGTGCTAAAAATTCCCATTCTCAAATTGACTGCATTGTTCAATCATGTTGCTTTTGTTGCTTGGTATATTACTGCCAACTTGATTTTCTTGTCGAAATGACTGACTTAGTTTTAGTTTGTTTTCTTTTTCTGTAGATATTGTCATTGGATGGTGAGGTGCCAATTATCAAGTTTGTGGTGTCTGTCTCGCTGGTACTTTATGACTACATCATCGCCTGATGGAGACTAGCAGATTGCAGTCAGGATTCCGTGCACACTGCCTTCATTCATTAGTCAGGCAGGTCAGTATTTGTCTTTGTAATTTATTCCTGCTGGGTTAGGGTGTTTATTGTTTTTTTTTTAGTTTTGTGTTATTTTTTGGTAGGAGCCATGACTGTCAACTTGATTTTCCTGTTGAAATGACTGACTATAAGTTTCTTTTGGTTTTTTTCTTTTTTATTGTCATCATATGGCGAGGTGCCAATTATCAAGTTTGTGAAGTCTGTCTCGCTGGTACTTTATGACTACATCATCGCCTGATAGACACTAGCAGAGCATTCAGGATTCTGTGCACTATGCGTGTCTGCATTAGTCAGGCAGGTCAGTATTTGTCCTTTTAATTTAGTCATGTAATGTTGTCATTTTTGTTTGTTTGTTTTTGTTTTGCATAAACTATACCGAGCAATTAAAGTAACGCAAATTTTCAGTTTAATCCGAACTACAAAATGTCTTTTGTAATTAAGTTAACATCTGTATTTTGCATGGCTGTATAAAGCTTCTGTGTGCTAAAAATTCCTACTCTCAGATTGACTGCATTGTTCAATCTTATTGCTTTTGTTGCTCCACTTGATTTTCTTGTCGAAATGACTGACTTAGTTTTTGTTTGTTTTCTTTTTCCGTAGATATTGTAATTGGATGGTGAGGTGCCAATTATCAAGTTTGTGGAGTCTGTCTCGCTGGTACATTATGACTACATCATCGCCTGATGGAGACTAGCAGATTGCATTAAGGATTCCGTGCATGCTGCCTTTCTTCATTAGTCAGGCAGGTCAGTATTTGTCTTTGTAATTTATTCCTGCTGGGTTAGTGTGTTTTGTTTAGGTTTTTTTTGTTTGTTTAATTTTGTTGTAGGAACCATTACTGTCAACTTGAATTTCCTGTTGAAATGACTGACTCTAAGTTTCTCTTTGTTTGTTTTTTTATCGTCATCGTATGGCGAGGTGCCAATTATCAAGTTTGTGAAGTCTGTCTCGCTAGTACTTTATAACTACATCATCGCCTGATGGACACTAGCAGAGCATTCCGGATTCCGTGCACTATGCCTGTCTTCGGTAGTCAGGCAGGTCAGTATTTGTCCTTGTAATTTAGTCATGTAATTAATTGTTAAATTTTTATTTTTTGCTTGTTTTTGTTTTGCATGAACTATACCGAGCAACTAAATTAACGCAAATTTTCAGTTTAATCCAAAGTAGAAAATGTCTTTTGTAATTAAGTTAACATCGAGATGTTGCTTATCTGTATAAAGCTTCTGTGTGCTGAAAATAGTCGCTTTCAGATTGACCGCATTTTTCAATCCTATTTCTTCTGTTGCTCGGTATATGGGGTGTTATGGCCGAGCGGTCTAGTGCGTCGAACTGAAGTTCCTGTGCTAGTACTAGAATGTGGGTTCGATTCCGGGCCGTGACGGTTTGTGGCACCTGTGCCCTTGAGCAAGGCACTCAACCGCACTTGCTCCCATTCCTGTAATTGGCGGTCCCTCCGCTGTTGGATGTGGTAAATAAATATTACTGTCCACTTGATTTTTCTTGTCGAAATAACTGACTTAGTTTTTGTTTGTTTGCTTTTTCTGTAGATATTGTCATTGGATGGTGAGGTGCCAATTATCAAGTTTGTGGAGTCTGTCTCGCTGGTACTTTATGACTACATCATCGCCCGATGGAGACTAACAGATTGCATTCAGGATTCTGTGCACGCTGCCTTTCTTAATTAGTCAGGCAGGTCAGTATTTGTCTTTGTAATGTATTTGTATTTGTATTTTTTAACCATATCCAACAGCAAAAATTGAGCCTTAGGGAACACCAGAGGGCACTACATTTCAATTGGAACAGTGACCGTCAACAATAACTCTGTTTTCTACCAGTGAGATAATTGCTTATCAAATGGAGAACATCATGATAAATATTATAGGACGAGAGTTTATACATAAGAAAATTATGGTTGACTCGATCAAAGGTCTTTGAGAAATTAGTGCAAATAACATCTAACTGCTCTCTCCGTTCAACAGCATGGTAAGCATCTTGCAACAATAAGGTCAGGTTAGAGGAGCAATCTCTACCGGGGATGAAACCATGCTGCTGCTCGGCGATAGCGGTTTGGACGTGACACATGATCTGTTCACACAGGATTTTCTCAAAGACCTTTGATACCCGGGAAGAAGAGAAATGGGCCTATAGTTGGCAACATTATGTTTTTTACCAGACTTATGAATGGGTACAATGTTAGCAATTTTCTAAAAAAATGGAAAACATTCCTCTCTAGTAGCCCTATTAAATATATATGCTAACGGGTTACAAAAAACACTGGCTCATTTGAGCACAAAGCTCGATAGATGGCTCATGTAAGGTTATGTTTTTGTGTGTTTGGTTTGGTTATTGGTTTTTGTTTTGCAGGAACTATTACTGTCAATTTGTTTTTGTTATTTTATTGTAGATATTCTCATTGGATGGCGAGGTGCAAATTTTGAAGTTTGTGGAGTCTGTCGTACTGGTACGTCATGACTACATCATCGCCTGATGGAGACGAGCAGATTGCAGTTGTGACGGTGGATTTAGCACATTTAGAAAGATGAGTACTTGGTTTTTTTAAACTTGGGCCCTAAACAAGAAACTAATCGGCGGCTTAACGCGTCGGCTAAAAAATTCGGTTCAAAGCTCCCAGAGTCGGCTGCATTGGCTCCAAACTCCAAGCGTCGGCTCCAAGCATCGGCTCTCGGCTCCAAGCGTCGGCTCCAAGCGTCGGCTCCAATTGGTTCCTCCCGGATTAGAATCATAGACTTTGTGTTTAATGGGCCGATGCTCTATCATTTGAGCTGTGAAATCTACCGGTAGTCTTTAAACAAGGTGTTGTCGTATCTCTTTACTTATCGGTGTTGGCTATATCGCGTGCAACAGTGGACATCCATTCTAGGATACATCTATATCTTAATAAACAGTCCTTTGGAAACTTCTTTTGGCGGATCTGGGTGCTGAGGGGCCCATCAGCACACAGATCCGCGCATCAGCACACAGATGCATTTTCGTGCAATGGAAGTCTACAGCCGTACATTAGTAGTTAAGTGGGGGATTTATCCAGTTAGTGGCCGTCCGCGCACATGTTAAGAACCTGCAAAAGCCAATACCGATAAGTGTAGACTTACTGCGATATTTTGATTGGAGACTACCGGTCGGCATTCATAGTTAACCGACGGACATTTGTTTACATTTCTTTTAATGAATATTTATTTGTAATGAATATTTTAAATGTTTTAAATGACCGTATAATTTCGTAATTATTATCATGTTTATTTGTTTTTCAATGCCGTATCGCGCTGTGCGATATTTTATATGTAGAGCGTGTGTTAAATAAACTATTATTATTATTATTAATAATATTATATTAGTTTAATCTTAATGAATATTTTAACTAACTTTTAAATGTTTTAAATGACTGTAATTTCGTAAGTATTATCATGTTTATTTGTTTTTCAATGATGTATCGCGCTTTGCGATATTCTATATGTAGACCGTGTGTTAAATAAACCTTTATTATTATTATGAAATTACAGTAAACCTTGCTTAAGTCGGATTCGTTTATGTCGGATTTTCACTTATCTCGGACAAAATCGCTTGGAACGTTTGATTTTTGTATGCCACTCATGTCTGATCGCGTAAGTCGGAATTTTGCTTATCTCGGACACATCAACCTAGAACATTTGTTGAATTCCTGTGTGTTTTACCTCTTTTAAGTCGGATTGGTGAAAGTTGACATGTTCATATATTAATTTCACTCCAGTCCCGCGGGAAGTAGAAGAATTTCACGGTTGGAAATAAATAATTTTGACGTTAACCGCGTTTCCCCGAAATGCCGCTTGTGTACAGTGTACACGTGCGAATGTACATTACGTACGCCTGCCTTGTACTTTTGCCGTGCATACTGTATACGTAGCACAAGTCACAGTTGGCGCTAGTCACACGCACTTACGATGATAAATTGAGAATCAGAAATTACGCAGACTTGAAAAAAGTCTATGTGCGCATGTGTCACAGGCTGCATTTGTTATTGGCTTAGGTGGGTGGGCTGAGCGTGATGTGCCTATTACGAGTTACTTAAGTAGTTTATCGTCTTTATTTTTGTACCTGGCCACGAAGATAATTTACCAATGTCGTTAACAACCTGGGATGGTGATGCGCTCATGATTGTTGTTATTTATGTATTTTTTTCACAAATGTAAATTTATTTTGTGCTTGTATTTTATATAAATGTTTGTTTGTTTCATGTGATTCATGATTGTTATGTTGTGTTGTTTTGCAAATCACTAACTGTATTGTTTTGTTTTTTTGCAGATGTTGTTAACAAATGTGGATGGTGATGCACGTGTAACAAGTCGTTTGCATAATTTGTCGTGCAGTATTTTGTGTAATTTGCCACGAAGATAAGTTGTTTATTTGTTTTGTTGTTTGTTTTATGATTCATGATTGTAATTTTGAATTGTTTTGTGAGACTAACTGTTATTGTTATTTTTTCCTGCAGATGAGAAATTTTTGTTTTGCAATGAACTAACTTTCTTGTTTGGTTTATCTGCAGATGTCTTGAACAACCTATTATGACCTGCCGGCAGAGCCTGTCATACTCTATCGTTTGTAGCTTTGGCTCCCTCGGTAAGATAATAAATGTAGTATTTTTGTAATTAATGTGTTTATTTTCATGTTTCAAGATTGGAATCTTGCTTTAATGGACTAACTTTGTGTATTTTTTTGCCGACGCTCTGGCATAGTCTGTCGTGCAGTAAATATTCTACTTTGCTATAAAGATAAGTTATTTGTTTATCGGTGTATATATTCACGATTGTTATGTTTCATGAACAATGACTGTAATTTTGATTTAGTTTATGTTTGACTAACTGTGTTTTTTATATCTGTGTAGATGATCTCAATGACATGAGATTTTGATGCGCACATTTGTACATGCTGTCCGAGTGCTATTTTTCGGATGATGGAGACTGCAAAAACTGCATGTGGTGCGTGTTCATTTGTTTTGATGCTTTTCTTTATACTTGTTTATTAGCAGATAATTTTGATTGTTTGTCTAGTCAGTTATTTTTAACTGAAATTTGCTAAGTTTAATTTGTATAAATGAACATAACTTTAATTTATGTTGAGTCACATTGTTTGTATTTGATATTTCTGTAGCTGTCCTCATCGGAAACTGACGTGCCAATTGTGATGGAGAAAGATGACCGAAGAAATCGATGGAGAAATGCAACAAAGAAAAGCAACCAAAAACGACGGAGAAGACCGAGGAAAAAAGGCAATTAAATTGTACGTACCTTAATATAAATTAACTGAAATTAAAGTAAGTAAAACTAAATTGAATCTAATTGCTATTAAAAATTTCGGGCAATTGACGTGCGATGAAAAAATTGCGACGGAGAAAGGCGACAAATTGTTTGCACTTTAATTTCAATCAATTTAAATGACCGTAAATAAATCCAGTTTAATGTGAATTTTTAACTGAAATGTTTGAAATGCAAGTTTAATTTGCAATAAATGTACCAAATTTAAAGTTCAATTTCTAAGCTAAATTTTCTGCGTTAAATTTTCGACGTAAAATCTTCGAAGTTAATTTGAATCAATTTAAATAAAATTTAAACGTAAATTGTCGACGTTAATTTGAATCAATTTAAATCAATATTAAACTTAATTTTTGGACGTTAAATTTTCTTAGTTAATTTGAATAATTTGCAATCAATTTTAAACGTTAATTGTGTACGTTAAGTTTGCGACGTTAAACGTTAAATTTTCGACGTTAATTTGTCGACGAAAAATTTCCGACGTCAAAAGTTAATTGGAATAAATGTAAATAAATGTTAAAGCTAATTTTTATTCGTAAAATTTTCGACGTTAAATGTTCAACGTTAAATTTGAATAAATTTAGAAACATTATGTACATTAAAATATCAAGGTCAATTTGCGACGTTAAATTGTCTACGTCAAATTTCCTACGTTAAGTTCGCGATGTTAAAGTTCCGACGTTAAATTTTGTACATTAAATTTTCGACGATAAATTGTCTACGTCAAATTTTCTACGTTAAATTTGAATAAATTTAGAAACATTATCTACATTAAAATATAAACGTAAATTTGCGACGTTAAATTTTCGACGTTAAATTTGTTACATAAAATTGTGTACATTAAATTTTCGACGATAAATTTTCTACGTCTAATTGTCTACGTTAAATTTTGCGACGTTCAATTGTTTACGTTCGCGATGTTAAATTTTGTACATTAAATTTTCGACGATAAATTTTCTACGTCTAATTGTCTACGTTAAATTTTGCGACGTTCAATTGTTTACGTTCGCGATGTTAAATTTTGTACATTAAATTTTGTACATTAAATTTTGTACATTAAATTTTCGACGATAAATTTTCTACGTCTAATTGTCTACGTTAAATTTTGCGACGTTCAATTGTTTACGTTCGCGATGTTAAATTTCCGATGTTAAATTTTGTACATTAAATTTTCGACGATAAATTGTCTACGTCAAATTTGAATCAATTGAAAAACATTATCTACATTAAAATATAAAGGTCAATTTGCGACGTTAAATTTTTTACATAAAATTGTGTATATTTAATTGTCTACGTTAAGTTCGCGATGTTAAATTTTGTACATTAAATTTGAATAAATTTAGAAACATTATGTACATTAAAATATCAAGGTCAATTTGCGACGTTAAATGTTTGACGAAAAATTGTCTACGTCAAATTTCCTACGTTTAATTGTCTACGTTAAGTTCGCGATGTTAAAGTTCCGACGATAAATTGTCTACGTTAAATTTAAATAAATTTATAAACATTATCTACATTAAAATATAAACGTAAATTTGCGACGTTAAATTTGTTACATAAAATTTTCGACGTCAAATTTCCTACGTTTAATTGTCTACGTTAAATTTTGCGACGTTCAATTGTTTACGTTCGCGATGTTAAATTTTGTACATTAAATTGTCTACGTCAAATTTGAAAAACATTTAATCTACATTAAAATATAAAGGTCAATTTGCGACGTTAAATTTTCTACATAAAATTGTGTACATTTAATTGTCTACGTTAAATTTGTTACATAAAATTGTGTACGTTAAAATTTGGAAACATTATCTACATTAAAATATAAAGGTCAATTTGTGACGTTGAATTTGTTACATAAAATTTGGTACGTTAAATTTGCGATGTTAAATTTGTTACGTAAAATTTTGTACGTTGAATTTGCGATGTTAAATTTTGTACGTTAAATTTGAAAACATTATCTACATTAAAATATAAAGGTCAATTTGCGACGTTAAATTGTGTACGTCAAATGTTCTACTTTAAATTATGCGACGTTGAATTGTTTACGTTAGTGACGTTAAATTTCGTACATGAAATTGTGTACATTAAATTTTCTACGCTAAATGCGTGATGTTATAATTTAGACGTTAAATTTTCAACCTGTAATTGTCGACGATAAATTTGTTACATAAAATTGTGTACATTAAATTTGACGATAAATTTCCTACGTTTAATTTTGCGACGTTCACGTCAAATTTGAATAAATTTAAAAACATTATCTACAATAAATTATGCGACGTTGAATGATATGTTAATTTCCTGACGTTAAATTTGTTACATTAAATGTAAATGTTAATTTTGTATGTTAAATTTGAATAAATGTAAATACATGTTGTACATTAAAAGTTAAAGGTCAATTTGCGATGTTCAATTTTGTACGTTAAATTATAGACTGTAAACTTATGTACGGTAAATTTGCAACGTTAAATTTTCGACCTTAAATTGTTGACGATAAATGTTGTATGTTTATTTGAATAAAATTAAATAAATTTTAAATTTTGTATGTATTTGAATCAATTGTTAAAAATTGAATAACTGTGAATAACTGAAGCTGTGAATAAATTTGCATAAAGTTATATCGGAATAAATTTGGATATTTTTCCAAAAAATTGCATATAATTAAATTTACATAACTGTACATTTGAATAAATTTACATAACTGTAAATTTGCATAATTCCAATAAATTTGCATAATTTGCATAATTTCAATAAATTTGCATAATTTCAATAAATTTGCATAATTTCAATAAATTTTAGGGTTAGGGGTTAGGGTTAGGGGTTAGGGGTTAGGGGTTAGGGTTAGGGGTTAGGGTTAGGGTTAGGGTTAGGGTTAGGGTTAGGGTTAGGGTTAGGGTTAGGGTTAGGGGGTTAGGGTTAGGGGTTAGGGTTAGGGGGTTAGGGTTAGGGGGTTAGGGTTAGGGTTAGGGTTAGGGTTAGGGGTTAGGGTTAGGGTTAGGGGGTTAGGGTTAGGGTTAGGGGGTTAGGGGGTTAGGGTTAGGGGGTTAGGGTTAGGGTTAGGGTTAGGGTTAGGGTTAGGGTTAGGGTTAGGGTTAGGGTTAGGGTTAGGGTTAGGGTTAGGGTTAGGGTTAGGGTTAGGGTTAGGGTTAGGGTTAGGGTTAGGGTTAGGGTTAGGGTTAGGGTTAGGGTTAGGGTTAGGGTTAGGGTTAGGGTTAGGGTTAGGGTTAGGGTTAGGGTTAGGGTTAGGGTTAGGGTTAGGGTTAGGGTTAGGGTTAGGGTTAGGGTTAGGGTTAGGGTTAGGGTTAGGGTTAGGGTTAGGGTTAGGGTTAGGGTTAGGGTTAGGGTTAGGGTTAGGGTTAGGGTTAGGGTTAGGGTTAGGGTTAGGGTTAGGGTTAGGGTTAGGGTTAGGGTTAGGGTTAGGGTTAGGGTTAGGGTTAGGGTTAGGGTTAGGGTTAGGGTTAGGGTTAGGGTTAGGGTTAGGGTTAGGGTTAGGGTTAGGGTTAGGGTTAGGGTTAGGGTTAGGGTTAGGGTTAGGGTTAGGGTTAGGGTTAGGGTTAGGGTTAGGGTTAGGGTTAGGGTTAGGGTTAGGGTTAGGGTTAGGGTTAGGGTTAGGGTTAGGGTTAGGGTTAGGGTTAGGGTTAGGGTTAGGGTTAGGGTTAGGGTTAGGGTTAGGGTTAGGGTTAGGGTTAGGGTTAGGGTTAGGGTTAGGGTTAGGGTTAGGGTTAGGGTTAGGGTTAGGGTTAGGGTTAGGGTTAGGGTTAGGGTTAGGGTTAGGGTTAGGGTTAGGGTTAGGGTTAGGGTTAGGGTTAGGGTTAGGGTTAGGGTTAGGGTTAGGGTTAGGGTTAGGGTTAGGGTTAGGGTTAGGGTTAGGGTTAGGGTTAGGGTTAGGGTTAGGGTTAGGGTTAGGGTTAGGGTTAGGGTTAGGGTTAGGGTTAGGGTTAGGGTTAGGGTTAGGGTTAGGGTTAGGGTTAGGGTTAGGGTTAGGGTTAGGGTTAGGGTTAGGGTTAGGGTTAGGGTTAGGGTTAGGGTTAGGGTTAGGGTTAGGGTTAGGGTTAGGGTTAGGGTTAGGGTTAGGGTTAGGGTTAGGGTTAGGGTTAGGGTTAGGGTTAGGGTTAGGGTTAGGGTTAGGGTTAGGGTTAGGGTTAGGGTTAGGGTTAGGGTTAGGGTTAGGGTTAGGGTTAGGGTTAGGGTTAGGGTTAGGGTTAGGGTTAGGGTTAGGGTTAGGGTTAGGGTTAGGGTTAGGGTTAGGGTTAGGGTTAGGGTTAGGGTTAGGGTTAGGGTTAGGGTTAGGGTTAGGGTTAGGGTTAGGGTTAGGGTTAGGGTTAGGGTTAGGGTTAGGGTTAGGGTTAGGGTTAGGGTTAGGGTTAGGGTTAGGGTTAGGGTTAGGGTTAGGGTTAGGGTTAGGGTTAGGGTTAGGGTTAGGGTTAGGGTTAGGGTTAGGGTTAGGGTTAGGGTTAGGGTTAGGGTTAGGGTTAGGGTTAGGGTTAGGGTTAGGGTTAGGGTTAGGGTTAGGGTTAGGGTTAGGGTTAGGGTTAGGGTTAGGGTTAGGGTTAGGGTTAGGGTTAGGGTTAGGGTTAGGGTTAGGGTTAGGGTTAGGGTTAGGGTTAGGGTTAGGGTTAGGGTTAGGGTTAGGGTTAGGGTTAGGGTTAGGGTTAGGGTTAGGGTTAGGGTTAGGGTTAGGGTTAGGGTTAGGGTTAGGGTTAGGGTTAGGGTTAGGGTTAGGGTTAGGGTTAGGGTTAGGGTTAGGGTTAGGGTTAGGGTTAGGGTTAGGGTTAGGGTTAGGGTTAGGGTTAGGGTTAGGGTTAGGGTTAGGGTTAGGGTTAGGGTTAGGGTTAGGGTTAGGGTTAGGGTTAGGGTTAGGGTTAGGGTTAGGGTTAGGGTTAGGGTTAGGGTTAGGGTTAGGGTTAGGGTTAGGGTTAGGGTTAGGGTTAGGGTTAGGGTTAGGGTTAGGGTTAGGGTTAGGGTTAGGGTTAGGGTTAGGGTTAGGGTTAGGGTTAGGGTTAGGGTTAGGGTTAGGGTTAGGGTTAGGGTTAGGGTTAGGGTTAGGGTTAGGGTTAGGGTTAGGGTTAGGGTTAGGGTTAGGGTTAGGGTTAGGGTTAGGGTTAGGGTTAGGGTTAGGGTTAGGGTTAGGGTTAGGGTTAGGGTTAGGGTTAGGGTTAGGGTTAGGGTTAGGGTTAGGGTTAGGGTTAGGGTTAGGGTTAGGGTTAGGGTTAGGGTTAGGGTTAGGGTTAGGGTTAGGGTTAGGGTTAGGGTTAGGGTTAGGGTTAGGGTTAGGGTTAGGGTTAGGGTTAGGGTTAGGGTTAGGGTTAGGGTTAGGGTTAGGGTTAGGGTTAGGGTTAGGGTTAGGGTTAGGGTTAGGGTTAGGGTTAGGGTTAGGGTTAGGGTTAGGGTTAGGGTTAGGGTTAGGGTTAGGGTTAGGGTTAGGGTTAGGGTTAGGGTTAGGGTTAGGGTTAGGGTTAGGGTTAGGGTTAGGGTTAGGGTTAGGGTTAGGGTTAGGGTTAGGGTTAGGGTTAGGGTTAGGGTTAGGGTTAGGGTTAGGGTTAGGGTTAGGGTTAGGGTTAGGGTTAGGGTTAGGGTTAGGGTTAGGGTTAGGGTTAGGGTTAGGGTTAGGGTTAGGGTTAGGGTTAGGGTTAGGGTTAGGGTTAGGGTTAGGGTTAGGGTTAGGGTTAGGGTTAGGGTTAGGGTTAGGGTTAGGGTTAGGGTTAGGGTTAGGGTTAGGGTTAGGGTTAGGGTTAGGGTTAGGGTTAGGGTTAGGGTTAGGGTTAGGGTTAGGGTTAGGGTTAGGGTTAGGGTTAGGGTTAGGGTTAGGGTTAGGGTTAGGGTTAGGGTTAGGGTTAGGGTTAGGGTTAGGGTTAGGGTTAGGGTTAGGGTTAGGGTTAGGGTTAGGGTTAGGGTTAGGGTTAGGGTTAGGGTTAGGGTTAGGGTTAGGGTTAGGGTTAGGGTTAGGGTTAGGGTTAGGGTTAGGGTTAGGGTTAGGGTTAGGGTTAGGGTTAGGGTTAGGGTTAGGGTTAGGGTTAGGGTTAGGGTTAGGGTTAGGGTTAGGGTTAGGGTTAGGGTTAGGGTTAGGGTTAGGGTTAGGGTTAGGGTTAGGGTTAGGGTTAGGGTTAGGGTTAGGGTTAGGGTTAGGGTTAGGGTTAGGGTTAGGGTTAGGGTTAGGGTTAGGGTTAGGGTTAGGGTTAGGGGTTAGGGTTAGGGTTAGGGTTAGGGTTAGGGGTTAGGGTTAGGGTTAGGGTTAGGGTTAGGGTTAGGGTTAGGGTTAGGGTTAGGGTTAGGGTTAGGGTTAGGGTTAGGGTTAGGGTTAGGGTTAGGGTTAGGGTTAGGGTTAGGGTTAGGGTTAGGGTTAGGGTTAGGGTTAGGGTTAGGGTTAGGGTTAGGGTTAGGGTTAGGGTTAGGGTTAGGGTTAGGGTTAGGGTTAGGGTTAGGGTTGTTAGGGTTAGGGTTAGGGTTAGGGTTAGGGTTAGGGTTAGGGTTAGGGTTAGGGTTAGGGTTAGGGTTAGGGTTAGGGTTAGGGTTAGGGTTAGGGTTAGGGTTAGGGTTAGGGTTAGGGTTAGGGTTAGGGTTAGGGTTAGGGTTAGGGTTAGGGTTAGGGTTAGGGTTAGGGTTAGGGTTAGGGTTAGGGTTAGGGTTAGGGTTAGGGTTAGGGTTAGGGTTAGGGTTAGGGTTAGGGTTAGGGTTAGGGTTAGGGTTAGGGTTAGGGTTAGGGTTAGGGTTAGGGTTAGGGTTAGGGTTAGGGTTAGGGTTAGGGTTAGGGTTAGGGTTAGGGTTAGGGTTAGGGTTAGGGTTAGGGTTAGGGTTAGGGTTAGGGTTAGGGTTAGGGTTAGGGTTAGGGTTAGGGTTAGGGTTAGGGTTAGGGTTAGGGTTAGGGTTAGGGTTAGGGTTAGGGTTAGGGTTAGGGTTAGGGTTAGGGTTAGGGTTAGGGTTAGGGTTAGGGTTAGGGTTAGGGTTAGGGTTAGGGTTAGGGTTAGGGTTAGGGTTAGGGTTAGGGTTAGGGTTAGGGTTAGGGTTAGGGTTAGGGTTAGGGTTAGGGTTAGGGTTAGGGTTAGGGTTAGGGTTAGGGTTAGGGTTAGGGTTAGGGTTAGGGTTAGGGTTAGGGTTAGGGTTAGGGTTAGGGTTAGGGTTAGGGTTAGGGTTAGGGTTAGGGTTAGGGTTAGGGTTAGGGTTAGGGTTAGGGTTAGGGTTAGGGTTAGGGTTAGGGTTAGGGTTAGGGTTAGGGTTAGGGTTAGGGTTAGGGTTAGGGTTAGGGTTAGGGTTAGGGTTAGGGTTAGGGTTAGGGTTAGGGTTAGGGTTAGGGTTAGGGTTAGGGTTAGGGTTAGGGTTAGGGTTAGGGTTAGGGTTAGGGTTAGGGTTAGGGTTAGGGTTAGGGTTAGGGTTAGGGTTAGGGTTAGGGTTAGGGTTAGGGTTAGGGTTAGGGTTAGGGTTAGGGTTAGGGTTAGGGTTAGGGTTAGGGTTAGGGTTAGGGTTAGGGTTAGGGTTAGGGTTAGGGTTAGGGTTAGGGTTAGGGTTAGGGTTAGGGTTAGGGTTAGGGTTAGGGTTAGGGTTAGGGTTAGGGTTAGGGTTAGGGTTAGGGTTAGGGTTAGGGTTAGGGTTAGGGTTAGGGTTAGGGTTAGGGTTAGGGTTAGGGTTAGGGTTAGGGTTAGGGTTAGGGTTAGGGTTAGGGTTAGGGTTAGGGTTAGGGTTAGGGTTAGGGTTAGGGTTAGGGTTAGGGTTAGGGTTAGGGTTAGGGTTAGGGTTAGGGTTAGGGTTAGGGTTAGGGTTAGGGTTAGGGTTAGGGTTAGGGTTAGGGTTAGGGTTAGGGTTAGGGTTAGGGTTAGGGTTAGGGTTAGGGTTAGGGTTAGGGTTAGGGTTAGGGTTAGGGTTAGGGTTAGGGTTAGGGTTAGGGTTAGGGTTAGGGTTAGGGTTAGG